>CM061244.1:64854191-65401691 GCA_030848705.1 Heracleum sosnowskyi | reverse complement strand
GTTTCAACAATAGATACACATAGCAGATAGCAAGTACTCATGCATTTACTCAACTCTGGCATCTTGATTAAACACTTAACTCAGTAATGTGCATAATAGCATGTAGCCTCTAACCACATATATATATGTGTATGGGTGTGTGTATATATATACATATATACATATATACATAACACAGAGTCAGAAATACTCGATTACAATCCAACAACTCATTTACTTGACCCAATCAATCACGTCAAACGGATAATGAATAAATAAATACTAAAATAATAAAATAGTTTGAAAATAATAATCAAATTTGATTTATAAATAATCAAAGTTAAATAATAACCAATTAATAAAATTCACCAATTAATTCTCAACTTAATTGGTCAATTAAATCAATTTCATTATTATCTAAAATTGATTAAAAATAATCAAACCCAATTACTCTTTAAACTCTAATGACTCCAAAAATTTTGCATGTACTATGCTGCGCCCCCAATCATAGGACGGATCACATAGTACAGCACAACAACAACCTGTATATAATAGCAAATAACATCACAAATACCTCAATCAACAACTATCATAATTCCCCAAGCCGGGAATCAAACCAATATACTAAAATCATTATCACCATCAATTTACAACTCAAATTTAACTTTAAATTACAAACAAACTTTAAATACCACGATTTACAATACACAACTATCAATTACCCAAACATTAACAAAACTACGAAAACATATTTCGCAAACAATCTTGGCATACTAAAATGAATTACTAAATAGAAGTGAACTATTAACAATATACTATACTATCCACTTAGCAATCCTTACTCCACTTTGATATTGCTAACACCTTCTGTAAGATTCAAAATCAGCATAAAACAATCCAAAACAAGTATCAAACGTTCACAGTCCTGTAACATCACAGAACCAATAACTCAAGGTAACAACATAATGACAATCTACAACTCTTACAATCGATACTAATTTATTGATTCAACAAAACTTTCAAATACAATCCATAATATATATTCTGAAGATTTTAGAATACATTCTCAAAACACTTAAAACTAATAGTTTCTGAGAAATTACCAAAAATGTTGCACTTATAACTAAAACAGCATATTATGGACTCATTAATCAAAATACGCGGATTTATAACTAATTATTACAAAACGAATTATTAATGATCACAAATTAATAAACAAAAACAAAATTATAAAATAGCACATATAAAAACGAATTAACAGTTTTAATTGATCGAATTATAAAAAGAAAATAGTTCACAATTTCTGTATAAATGTTTTATCAACAGCTAATACCAAAATGAATTGATAACAACACAAAAAGAAAACGAACTAATGCAATACTCAAACAATTCATAACAGAAAACGAATTAAACCAAGGGATTCCGACTTCTATACTCACTGATTTCAGAGTTTAAAGGAGGCAGAAATCGGCAGGAATGGACAGAAATGGTGGCTGCGCGGCGGCGGATAACAACGGTGGGGAAAGGGCGGCGGCGCGGTGGTTGTTGCACGGTCGTGGCGTGGTGGTGGAGCAGAACGGGCACTGGTGGCGCAATTGCAGGAGCCGCAGGGGTGGGGTTCGCGCGGAGTAGAGGTCGCAAGGGGGGTTCTGTGTTTTCTTTTGCCGATAATTAAATGAATTTCGAACTAATTTACTCAAAACAATTTTGCCGGGCTCCAATTTACTAATAATTTACTAATAATTAAAAAAAAAAAAAAATTAAATCACCTCACATATCCACATAATATTATTTAGCATTTAAACACATAATGCGGCAATTTTTTTTTATTTTTTATAACAATTAAATATTACCACTTTTATTATTTAATAAAAAAAAAAATTTGCACCTAATTTCCCGGATGTTACAATATATATATATATATATATATATATATATATATATATATATATATATATATATATATATATATATATATAGCCAGGATTATTTCACGTGGTAAGGAAATTAACGAAAATATATTACACTTTCCTCTTTTAACATAATATTGATATGGTTACTTGTCTTTTATAATCATTACTTTTTCTATATATTAGGAGTTATAAAAGGAAATTTAAATTTCTAGATATTATAAAAATAAATTCAAAATTCTAATTTAAAATAGAGAGGTTATAAGAACAAAAAAAATATGATCCAATATAAATTAGAAGTTATACTTACCTTTTAAACAATGATTTCTTTTATACAACTTAAAAAAAGTTGACTTTCTTTTCTAAAAAATGGGACTTAAAGAAGGAAGTTTAATTTTAAGTATTTAAAATCGAGGAGCTCTAGAAAATTAGATAAATATGAATCAAGCAATGATTTCTTTTATACAACTTAAAAAAAGTTTTGACTTTCTTTTCTAAAAAAATAGGACTTAAAGAAGGAAGTTTAATTTTAAGTATTTAAAATTGAGGAGTTCTAGAAAATTAGATAAATATGAATCAAACGATTCTAGAGCTCCTGGGGGTTTTCCTTTATATATATATATAAAGATATTGACTAGTTTACTAAGCCGCGCTTCGTAGCGGCCTTATAATATATTTCTAAATTTATATGAAAAAGTTTCACAAAAATTGTTTTTAATTAAAATAAATAATAACATTTTAAACATAATTCTAAAGTTTTTTTAAAATTCTCTATTTCGTCTTGATCATTGAACGAAACTTTGGAAAAATATAGAAAAAGACAATTGTTTAATATTTCTATTATTTTAATATTATTTAAGATATTATTGTATTTATCACTATTTTTATGTTTCTCACAATTCAAAACTCAAATGTTATTTTAAAATGCATATATAACATCACTATTAAATCCTAACTTATAATACGCTACTCTTAATGAACCGTTTTCTTGTTAAATATCTAGTATATATAAAATATATAGATAAATTAAATTCGAGTTTTTTAACAAAAGAATTATTAAAACATAATTTCTAATAGTTAAAATGTCTTGTGAAAGGACTTGAAGAGACAATACAAAAGAATATTATGGTAACCTTGAGTTGAAGAGAAAGTTTAAGAAAAATATTTATATTATTTGACTTGAAAAGAAATTTTAGAAGGATATTTATATGGTAATTTCACTTTTTCAGAGAATATAAGGTAATTAAGATTTTAGTTATTAAAATTTAAAATTGAGACATAACCTCACTGTCCCCGTCTTTTTATTAAAAAAATTAAGATGATAATTTGACTTGCGAATAAAGTTATTAAAAACATATGTAATTTGCTATATATAATTTGATTTGAAAAGAAATTTTTATGAGAAAAATTAATATTATAATTTGACTTGTGCAGAAATTATAAAATATGCTATAAGATAATTGAGATTTATTTTATTTTTTAATACTTAAAATTTAGAAATTAATAAAAAAAAAATGGAGCAATTTTAAAACATGCACAACCGGGTTTTATAAAGAAGACTCTTGAAACCATTCATCAATGTCGAGAGTTTTCTAAAGAAGACTCTTGAAACCATTCATCAATGTCCCAAAACAACATACGTGGCTTGGATAATTACTGTCCAAAATTGAACTAATAGAAGTAATGATGCAACAATTAGTTATATTTTAGTATGAAAGTTTTTTTTTTTAAGAAATAAAATATATTTTGAGTTTATTCTAACGAAGTGAAATACAAAAGATATGGTTAATCTAATTTGTCCAAAATTTTCTTTTGCATGATATGGTTAACTGGAATATTTTCTTTCTCGCGACATACAAAAAAGATAAATTCTAATGTTATGATCACAAAAAAAAAAAGTTACATCATGCCTAAAATCATACACTTGCAAGTACTGACAAATAAATATCCTACAAATATGATGAGTGCTTGGGGAAAAAATTAAATTTTTAATACATAATATATCAATATAATGGTAAAACTTGCTTCTTATATATTGTACAAATTCGAAACTAAAAAACTTAAAATATCAATGTTAGAGTAGAATTTGCCTTGTAAATATCCTACAAATTCGAAACTAAAGAAGGAAAATATCATTTTAATAATTAAAACTTCAAAATTTTAGAAAATTTGAAAAAATATGTTTAGAGCGATAGGAGAGCCTCCACCTCACCGCCCCTCGTCTTCTTCTTGTATTCCACAACATAAGGATTTTGTTTTACTTTGCATAGCCCTTTCTGCCTTAGCTCCTTAGCCGTTTCCTCCATCTCAGCCATCTCCTTCTCTCTCTGTATATTCTTCTCTTCATTCAGTTTCCTTAGGTTCTCCTCATAATCAGAATGCAACTTCAAGAATCTAGCAACCTCTATCTTCCACAATCTCTCCTCCTTTTCTTCAAAATTTAGCAGAGCATTTATTCTTTCAAGTTCATATTGTGAGAAGTATTGCCAGCCTCCTTGCTTCATTTCTCTTTCTCTTCCATCAGTGAATTTGATCTCTAGATGATCTTGCTTCACCTTGACTTCAAAGATTCTTTGAGCTCTCAAAAATGCTAGGGCATCTTCATCATAGTCTTCATCAAGAGGAAGTACTTTGATCCCTACTACATTAGTGATTACCCCATTCTTCTTTGTTATCCTTTTCCATTTGGCGACACTCTTGATCTTCAAATGCTTCACTTGAGGTAGCTTTCTGGAGCAGGGAGATTTAGTCTTCAGTGCCACATCATTTGGAAGTAGCTTCACCCCTTTCCCTTTCATCCACTGTAACACTCCACTAGCTGTGACTTTTTGGAAGTGTCTTCTTGATTTTTCATTTGTGGCTTCAACTTTCTTCTGTGGCAAATCAGGTTCAGAAGTCTTGGATAATGATTTTGGAGGATCATTACTAACAGTACCCACCCTAGACTTAAAGTCTTGTGTTGTGGTTAAGGCACTGCTAGCAATGTCCTTGACTTGCTGATTTCCACTCTTTTTCTTTACAGTCTCCTTCTTTGTCTGAGAGTCCTTCTTGTCTTCATTAGAATTTTTAGACTTCTTAGGGGTTTTGCCCTTGCTGCTCTCACTTGCCCCATCCTTATCACTCCTGGATTGACTTCTTCTTCTGTAGCTCTTATCTTCATCATCATCCTTGTCATCCTTCCCGTCTTTTCTTTCTTTTAAAGACTCGGGAATTCTGCCATGAATGAGAAATGATTGTAGAGTTTGGATCATTTCAAGCTCTTCAGCTGTTCTAACTCCTCTCTTGGATCTCAGCATCTGCAACACTTGATTGATTTTGGCATTGTTCTTCATTGTCAAGTTTGCAGGAATCACCAGTTGGTCAATACTGTTGGCTTGAGTTAGACTTTGAAAAATTATTGTCCTTGGGTTAGAGATAACTTCATGCAATCTTTGAAATTGGTCTATCTTCAAATCATTATGCAGCATCTTGTTTTTTAGGCCGAATTACACAATATATAATCAATATAAGTATAATAATAACAATTGAGAACACTGTTTATGAATCAACAACTGAATTATATAAATAACTCTTCTCTTAGTGATGTTAAAAAAATCACAGAGAGCTGCTAGGTTACAAGAATAATGTATTCAGTATTCGCATCCCTTTTAGGGTTAACCTATCTGTGTTTATATAGTACACAGCTACATAATCAATCTCTAATTGATATCATATAAATTAGCTATATAAATTATATCAAATTAGGATTGCTTCTGTCTTCTGTTCTGTTTCCTTAACTGTCTCAATATATCTTGCTTCTTTCCATCTTCAAGATATATTGCTTCTAGAATCTTTATATCAGCACCGACAGCTAAGATAAACTTTCACCCCGTCAGACTTTAATAAACTCTGACTGGCTTCCGGTAAACTCTGATTAATACCTGGTACTTAAACACTGATGAGCAAACGTCAGCAATTATATTTAACAATCTCCCCCAACTTGTTCATACTAAAATGTACAAGTTAAAAAGATAATTGATGATGTCAAAACATATAACAAATGCAGTGTTTAAAATATAACAGAGTTTAACTTTAACTTAGAACAGAAAACTTTAAAAACTTACAGTCAGACTTTACTTGATTTCTTCAATATCAGGCACTGTCCTGAGATAATCAATAAGTAGCCTTCTTTCAGCTTTTTCCAGCTCATCTACCATGATCCCTTTCAATTCCTTGAGTTCTGGATCACTTTCTCCAGTCTGGTAGATAGCAGCTCTCAGAGAATAAATGTTGTTCTTCCTCATTTCATTCCCTAGCCGAATATAGTAAGATTTGTCAGACTCTAAGTTGAATTCCAAGACTTTTATACCCAGTGCTGTCTTGAACTTAGCACTGTTTCTCTTCATCTCAACAATCTTTCCATAAGCATCTCTGTACTTAGGAATATATGCACTAGAAACACCACCTCCAAGAAGCACTTTGGATTTCATCATTCTGTCTTTTAGAACAAGAGCAGCATCATGAGTACTTTTATTTTTGACTTTAAGAAGGTATAAAACATACTCAAGCTCTTCCCATAGCTTCAATTGAACATCAGCTTCTCCTACTCTGTAAACTCTTCCATCAGACATAAAGTATAACAGAAACTCTTTCTTTAATCCTTTATGATAAACCATCTGAACAGATTCTAGTTTATCAAGGCTCTCTTGAGATACCCCAATACCAGCTTCTGCTAGTGATGTTTGATCTAAAGGTCTGTTATTTATTCTCTTTTCCCTGTGTGAACCTAAACCAGACTTGTCATAAGATTCTTTTCCAAGTACTGTCCTGGTTTGAGAAAAGTTCACAGGTTCTAGCGTCAGAGTTTCAGAAAGTACAGGTCTTAAGAAACCTTTGAGTTGTGGAGCTAGCTGAGTTTGTACAACTTGAGCCTTGTCAGAGGTTGTCACAACTTTAGTAGAAATATCAACATGAGCAACGCCAGAGGTTGATTTGTTTATCCTTGATTCAACTTGAGCAACGTCAGAGGTTGAATAATTCTTCTTTGGTAACTGTCCTTCTTCTACCAGTATACCCTTTCCTTTATCAGTATTTGCAATCACAGGCCTCCTTGTGTATTGTATACTCTGTTGAGTATTTTCTTTGATAGAAATTCCAATTTCTTTCTTTCTAGGAGCCTTTACTGATTTCTTCTTATAAGTACCAGCTTCAATCTTTTTCTGGTGTTCTTTAGCAAGAAGCTTCATCTCAGCATCTATATCTTCAACTGTGGCTTCACCACCATGTTCTTCTATGAAAATCTTAGCAGCAATCTCTTCATCAATAGTTGGATTTGATGAAATCACTAGACTTTTAAGTCTTGAAGAAGATTGACTACCAGAGTTTAACCTTTCAGAGTTTGTCTGTCTAGCAGAGTTTGACCTAAGTCGCCCTTGCTCTTGAGAAGACTTTGACCTTTTCTCTGTTTCCCTGCTTCCACCATCATTTGAATCATCCCTCAGTCTCAAAGTTGGAGTCCTTCTGCATTTGTCTTTAGGTATCTTCTCCCCCTTTTTGACATCATCAGGAATAAAAACTGATGTCAGCAACTCAAGTGATGCAGCAATAGAAGTTAGTTGTGAAGACATAACAGTCTGATTGCTTTCAACATTAGTAAGCCTCTGCTTGATCTCCTCTTGATCTTTTTGCATAGATGAAAATTGAGCTCTATCTTTCTTTAGTGCTAACTCCTTAAGAGCAATATCATTACGCAATCCAAGAACAACCTTGTGAGTCTCATCAAAGCGGTTGTGCAATGATTTAACTTGAACAATGGTCGCCTTAAAATGTGATAATAACTCAGGATTAGTAATCTCTGTAGCAGTTTGATGTACAAAATCAGCAACCCTTTGAGTAGAGAAAATGCAGTCTGCTCATGACCAATTAGCATAATGCATTTCCCTGAAATCATCTTCAGTGGCATTGTGATTTTCTTTGATAGACTCTGCTGTAGGATCTCTTAAAAAAGGTATAGACTCATCAAAGTCTGAAAGTTCAGCATTGATCCCAGAGTTTGCATGATCAGAGTTTACAGATGTGTGATCAACATTATCAAAATCAACTCTATCTTCATTAGCATTCTCCTCTAACTGCTCTATAATTTCTTCAATAACATTGTCAGCAGTAACCTCAGCATTTAGCTGTGCAGCTTCAGGAATCTCAGAGTTTATAATAACCTCTGTTTCTATAGGAACAGTCTCTGCAACAATATCTTCTGTTTGTACAGTAGTTTCTTTAACATTCTCTGCCATAGCTTCATCAAAATTCTCTATAGCAGCTTCAACTACCTGAGCAGCTTCAACTACCTGAGCAGCTTCAAGTACCTGATCAACCTCTTCACCCTTTTCAGAAATTGTATTATTGACAGAGAGAATCTCTGTATGAGTTGCAATTGACTCATCTAGAATTTGGGTGGGTTGATCAGCTGCCACATCCTCAGTATCACAAACACTGATACTAAGATGTGCTTCAACATTTGCATCAAAATCATCAAATAAGACATCTTGATCAAAATCAGCCTCTATATTAGCATTTGTCAAGTCAGGCACAGAGACTGCTTCAACATTTTCAGTAGCCTCCTGAACAATAACTTCAGGAGCTTCAGTGTTTACAAAAACTCTGTCCTCATCAGCAGTAGTTACAACATGCTCCTCAACAAAATCTTCTGGAGCTTCATGCTGGACAGCTTCAGAGTCTGGTGTAGACCTATCCAAATTATCAAAAAGATAATTGGCTACCAACCTCCTCTTTTTGTGATGAAGAACCTCATGATCAGCATCATCTTCATCACCAGACTTTGGCCTGTGAGCTCGAACTTTTCTCTTGAAGGCTCTTTTCTTAATTCTACCACCAGATTGTGGTTGTTGAGAAGTAGAGGGTGGAGGTTCAGTATTTAGAGTTTGAGATTCTGGTTCAGGTTGTAATTGTGGTTGTGGAGGATTATTTGCAAACTGTTGCACTCTCTCAGGTAATAACAGAGCACCAACATCCCCTTTCTTAAGATCCTTGTTTGTTAAGTCAGAAAATATGCGTTTATGCAATCTAAATGACTGAATGACATCATCCTCAGGAATTTCAATCTCAGGAACACAGAAAGAAAACAGCAGTTGACAAAAACGACCAAAATAGACAACACTGCGATTTTCTGTCATCTTCTCACCAATATTATGTAAAACTAATCTAGCAAAATCAAAGTGAGTACCATAAAGTAAGGAATACCCGATTTGCAGACTATCTGTAGGAATTGCATCCCAATTGGTGCATTTCTTCCCAAAAGCTCTTGTGATGCAATCAAAGAAAAAACTCCACTCCTTCCTCAGGAACGGACGCTTCAATTGGCCTACCTTGGTTAATGACCCAGAGTAACCAATATCCCTCATCATTCTTAGCAGATCTCCATCTCCAACCGAGATGGTATAAGA
Source organism: Heracleum sosnowskyi (assembly GCA_030848705.1). Classification (NCBI taxonomy): domain Eukaryota; kingdom Viridiplantae; phylum Streptophyta; class Magnoliopsida; order Apiales; family Apiaceae; genus Heracleum; species Heracleum sosnowskyi. The sequence goes on along the minus strand of CM061244.1, from coordinate 65,392,363 downwards.
ATTAAAATCCTCAAAGTTCAAGGCATCACGAACAGTCACAGGAGTAACCACAAACTCCTGATTTTGATACTCAAAGACAATCGACGGAGACCCAGCCTCTCCTCCATCATCATAAACACCTGTCTGCCAGAAAGCTCTAATTTGAGACCCAGACAGCTTCATTGGTTCAGTGAGAGCATGTCCAATATCAGAATTTGTCAAGAAACGCTGAATCAAGTGAAACGCCTCTGGTGAATTGACAGTGTTTAGTGGTGCTGCATAATTGTTTGGAACAAATTCTAATCCAGAAGAAACAAACGCTGTTGTCGCCATTAGTAAGAAGTGAGAGAATAACAAAGAAACAGATGCAAAAGCTCGAAAGAGTTTGAAAGTAGAAAAGTGTTTGTGAATATGTGTGTGTGACAATAGAAGTAATTTAGAGTAAGATGTGAAAGGTTTAGACGTATGTGTGTGTATTGTATAAATATGAAATTCAAAATTAAAAATTGAACAGTTTTTAATCATTAATACACAACTGTCTTACTCCGTTAACTGTGTGAGTGGGACACGTGGCACACATGCAATGACTGACAGCAAATAATTGACAGTTTCCAATGCGCATGCGCAGTAAAAACAACAATTATTACCGCCCTTTACACTTTTCTAGACACTCAACCTCTCTCCTCTGTTTAATACAAATTAGAACCGTTACCAATCATACTCTTTTATTTTCAAGAATGTTTTCTCAAAATTGTTAACTGTCTGAAACAAATAATTAATTTTAATCATCAAAGATTAAAATAAAATTACCTCAGCATAGAGTACACAGTTTATCAGTGTTTACCAATCCTCCTCCTTTATAAATAAACTCTTTTCACAAACTGTACAAGTGCGAGTATTTGTGTGTGAATTAGCAGAGTTTACTGAATATGAATATTTAGATCATCTCAAAGTGCATAAAATCCACAAACTAAAGCAGTAAAAACTGGTTGCTCAAACTCTCATATAAAATAAAATCTGATTTTTATATCTAAACTCTGTATTCTGATATCCTTTCATTTGGATATATCTTTTACTTTCACCCCCTTTATATATATATAATTTTTTTATTATTATTATTTTTCCAGTAATCAGTGGTTGGCACTAGTCACCAAAAATCAAAGATTTTAGCCCTTATTTCATACAATAAGTTCCTGGATCTTCCTAGGCACAACATGATCTCAAAGGAATTTGTGCTCTTTTTGGCATCTTTTAATTTGAGGGTGAAATATTTGCTACTAATTTTCAGAGTTTAGACTTTTCATCAGTTAATACAATTAATTTATGAGAGAAAGTGCAAACAGCTAATACAGACTCAGTGTTTAGGATCAATAAACTAAGAGATGCTATAAATATAGAAACAGGATCATGCTGTGTAAAATTTCTGCACATTTTGAAATCAGAATTTATATCACTCAGAAGGATTTATGATTACTTACTGATACCATGCTTCATACAGCTTTCTTCATTGGTCCATATGTTTCAGACAATATCATAATCAGAGTATAACATCAGAGTTTATCCGACAGAGTATGACTGACAGAGTATGACTGACAGAGTTTACTATCAGAGTTTAACATGCTGGTACAAATAACAGTTAACACATGCAAAGAACCATGAACATAAAATCAATCATGTATTGAGTTTGAATCTAACCAGTATCTCTAGTCAAAACGAGAGATCATTCCAAGTTCATTTACCAGTCTTGTAAAGGTAGCTTCACTCAAAGGTTTGGTGAAGATATCTGCAAGCTGTTGGTCTGTAGATACAAAGTGAAGCTCAATGTTTCCTTCTTCCACATGTTCCCTGATAAAATGATACCTTATGCTGATGTGCTTGGTCATGGAGTGCTGTACTGGATTACCTGTCATAGCAATAGCACTTTGATTATCACAGTAAATAGGTATTTTAGAGTACCTTAATCCATAGTCCAGCAATTGATTCTTCATCCATAAAATCTGTGCACAACAGCTACCAGCAGCTATATACTCTGCTTCTGCTGTGGATGTGGAAATTGATTTCTATTTCTTGCTGTACCAAGAAACTAATCTGTCACCTAAAAATTGACAGCTTCCACTTGTGCTTTTTCTGTCTATCTTACAGCCTGCAAAATCTGCATCAGAGTAACCAATTAATTTAAACTCTGATTCTCTAGGATACCACAAACCAAGAGTTATGGTTCCTTTGAGATATTTGAAAATCCTTTGTACAGCTGTTAGATGTGGCTCTCTGGGGTCTGCTTGAAATCTTGCACAAAGACATGTTGCATACATGATATCAGGTCCGCTTGCAGTGAGATAAAGAAGAGACCCTATCATCCCTCTATAGTTTGTCATATCTACTGAGGCTCCTGTGTCTTTGTCTAGCTTTGTTGCAGTAGCCATGGGAGTTGTAACAGATGAACTATCAAGCATACCAAATTTCTTGAGAAGATTTCTGGTATATTTTGCTTGATTGATGAAAATCCCATCATCTGTTTGCTTGACCTGTAAGCCTAGAAAATAACTAAGCTCTCCCATCATACTCATTTGATACCTTGACTGCATAAGCTTGGCAAATTTCTTACAGAGTTTGTCATTAGTAGACCCAAAAATTATGTCATCCACATAGATTTGAACTAACAGCAAGTCATCACCAGAATTAAAATAGAACAAGGTTTTGTCAATTGTACCTCTAGTGAACCCACTTTCTAAAAGAAATTGAGCCAGAGTTTCATACCATGCTTTAGGTGCCTGCTTTAGTCCATATAATGCCTTATCAAGCCTGTAGACATAATCTGGATGTTTGGGATCTACAAACCCTGGTGGTTGTTCAACAAACACTTCTTCTTCAAGTTTCCCATTGAGAAAAGCACTTTTCACATCCATCTGAAAGACTTTAAACTTTTTGTGAGCAGCATAGGCCAGAAAAATCCTTATTGCCTCCAATCTTGCAACTGGAGCAAAGGTTTCATCATAGTCAATTCCTTCCTGCTGTGAATAGCCTTTTGCCACAAGTCTAGCCTTATTCCTTGTAATCACTCCATCACTGTCTGTTTTGTTTCTGAAAACCCACTTTGTACCAACAATAGATCTGTTCTTTGGTCTTGGTACAAGTGTCCAGACTTCATTCCTCTCAAATTCATTTAACTCCTCTTGCATTGCTGTTATCCAGTTAGCATCTTGAAGAGCTTCTTCCACTTTCTTGGGCTCTGTTTGAGATAAGAATGCATGAAACAGACATTCATTATTTGTAGCACTTCTAGTTCTTACACTAGCTTCTAGATCTCCAATTATCAAGTCAGGTGTATGAGCTTGTGTCCACCTTCTTGCTGTTGGTAATTGGCTTCTACTATCAGTATTAGATCCTCCCCCTTGATCCATGCTCTCCTGATTTTCTTCTTGACCATTTGCATTCTCTGAGGCTCCCCCTGAATTTGACTGTTCAGTATTTGAACTTTCAGAGTTTGACTCAGAGTTTCTGTTTGATTCTTCATTTGACTCTCTTTCAGAATTTGAGTCATCACTTTGAGAAGTTTCTGAAGTTTCTTCACGCTCCCCCTCAACTGGTTCTCTATTTTGAAGAGTTTCTTCAGTGTTTACCAGTAGAGGATCAGAGTATGCTTCGTCAGAGTTTGTTGGATTTGCTTCATCAGAGTTTACATCATCAGAGTTTAAATCTTCATTTTCAAAGCGAAGTTGATCATGATATTCTTCATCTTCTATTCCAGTTATTTTCTTGTCATCAAATGACACATGTATAGATTCCATGATCACTTTAGTTCTTAGATTGTAGACTTTGAATGCTTTAGTTGATAGTGGGTATCCAACAAAAATTCCTTCATCAGCTTTTAAGTCAAACTTGGTCAACAGTTCAGGATGAGTTTTCAACACAAAGCACTTGCATCCAAAAATATGAAAATACTTCAAATTTGGCTTCTTATTTTTCACCATCTCATATGGTGTTTTCCCATGCTTGTTGATTAGTGTTGCATTTTGAGTAAAACAAGCAGTTTGAACAGCTTCTGCCCAGAAATAAGTTGGCAATTTTGCTTCAACAAGCATTGTTCTGGCAGCTTCGATTAGGGTTCTGTTCTTCCTTTCAACTACACCATTTTGCTGTGGAGTTTGTTAGTGTAGGTGCCCTAGAGGCAATACATTGTTTATTTTGATAAACCTTATGTCATTTGATTATTAAGTAAATGTATTTATTATGACTTTAATGACTGCGATATATTTATTAGCATAATAAATGTCCTTAGAATTATGATACACATTATATAGTTTAAGTATACAACTTGAACTTGAGATTATATAATATATCTTATTCTTAAAGGTCCCTAGTCGAGTATTATTATATATAGGACAATAATAATACATAAATAGACTAGTATGTTGATTGACAGATAACCACATCTCATTGGTTATAAGTATGGAGATACTAAAGTCAATGCATAGGTACATGTAGGAGTACATGGTACTGGACAGACCCACCGTGAGATTCTTCATGTTAATAAAGTCATAAGAAAGACTCACAGTGATAATGGTGTAATGATCCTTTGACTTGAGATCATTATATTTCTGTACGAGGATTAATATACTTTGACTACATTAAAAGTTACTGTTAAGTGGATTTTATATCCATTATTCACCTTCCGTTTGGACTTAAAACGGGTGTAAGTTCTCAAGTTTCGTTGTAATTTGATATGTTTTTGCTTTAATTGTGTAGATTGCATGTTGACGGCATCTTGGAGTTCAAATGAATAAAGGGTGGTGTATATTCGTTGAGGGAAGATGGCAAAGTGTAGGAGGAATTCAAGCAAGAAAACAAGCTTAAGTGTAGAAAGAAGTGTTGGGACATGTCCAGGGGCATGGAGGCGCAGCAGCACTCAACCAGGCGCAGGAGCGCAAGCCACCGTCTGTCCACACGCGCAGGTGCGCGACATAGCGCGCAGGAGCGCCGGCTGAGCAACGCACGTCTAGCGCAAGGGCGCAACAAAGCGCGCAAGGGCGCGGTTTTCTGTTTTTCCAGAGGGTCTCTCGCGCAGGTGCGCCAACCACTGCGCAGGAGCGCAGTCGCCCGTCTGCCTAGAGGCGCAGGTGCGCGACATACAGCGCAGGAGCGCGAGACCTTCTCTGTCCAAGCGGCTGAACAGCGACGCAGTAGCGCAGGGGCGCAGCACAACGCGCAGGTGCGCGGTCTCTCCAGGAGGTCACAGGCGCAGGAGCGCTAGTCCAACGCGCAGGAGCGCTGTTGGGTCTCTGCTTGTCTCGCGCAGGAGCGCCTTGCCTAGTGCAGGTGCGCGTTTGGCTGGTCGTAGGCTATCAGTTATGTGCTCTATGATCTAAGTTAATAATGTTCCGGGTTTAAACTCTATTTGGGCCACGTTTATTTGGGCCAGCAGTTAGTTTTAGTATGTAATGTCCTAGGTATTTAAGTGATATCCATTATCACTAGCAGATGGACGTATTATTATCATCAACATTTTACTTTTGTAAGCAAATTCTAGGGTTCTTGTGTGGCAACCAGGAGCCAAATTTCCAGTTTAATTCCAACTTTCAGATTTTCACGTCTTCCATTTGGGTTTTATTTTCTATCTCTTGTTCTTATATTTTTTTTTAATTATTCCCATATTGTTTATTATCATGTGCAATTTCAGATCTATGTTCTACATCCTTTCCATGTTAATTATTAATTCAGACATGAACTAATTCTTTTTCATGGGGTTCCAATGGATTCTATAACGTAGCTTTTGTGCTTGAGTCGTGATTGATTCCGGGTGATTTAATTTCGGTACTCTAATTTGGTTGAATTAATTTAAAGATGCTTAGCTACCATCTTATTTATTCAATCCTAGATGATTGCGGAAGTGGATTCTAGGGTGTAGATGTCGCCAAATTAGCATGGGTTCTTGAGTAATTAATTATTCTTGATTTGTAGTGTGATTTAACCCATTTCACGTTGCCCCATGTAATCGTATTGATAACCTAAGCTTAAATCAGTTATATTATCAGATTGTATAGACATATGTAATCTGAATATAATTTGGTGTCTTCTTAACTCCATCTGTTGGGGGAAATTAGAGGTTTGATGCGAGTTGCTGAAAGGTAGCTCGTATTGTCATTGTGTTATCTGATTAATTATTGAATTTATCACCCGAGTCGTTATATTGATTCAGCTATGAGTGAAATTGTAGATGAAGTTGGAATCCCATGTCTCTCTTGCTATAGATAATTTCTTGTTAATTCATTTTCCGATATTTCGTGCTTAGTTGATAATTTTAGAATAATAAAAACTTGAAATTGATAAATTGTCAGGCAGTAAGAAGTAATCATACTCTGTTGCATAGGCATTAAATTCGCAGTACATCTTGTCCCTGAGGAACGAACTTTTATTTACCACTTGCTATTTTGTGACCACGTATACTTGCGTGTTTGCGAGATAACAAGTTTTTGGCGCCGCTGCCGGGGACTACGGTGTTATTTGTAGTTTATATGCTTGTCATCAGTGGTCGTTATATATTACTGACTTGATTTGTGATTATTTATCCATCTTGTGTCGCCTTGCCTTATTGTGTTTCAGGTACTAACCGTGCATGCGAACACGATCTCAAACCAAGGCGGAACAAGAAAGAAAACAAGAAGGAGAAGTTGGACCGGTTGTTACAATGGGAGATGCTAATCTAAATCCAGAGGTACTTCCAAAAGCACTCATGGATTATTCGCAGCCAAGGATAAATGACATTCAGTCAAGTATCATCAGGCCTGCAATTGCTGCGAATACATTCGAGATTAAGCCGGGAACTATCCAGATGGTGCAGAACACAGTGCAGTTTGGGGGTGGTGCAACTGAGGACCCTAATATGCACATCCGGAATTTTATTGAAATCTGTGACACCTTCAAATTCAATGGTGTTTCAGATGATGCTGTGAAGCTGAGACTCTTCCCCTTTTCTTTGAGGGATAAAGCTAAAGGCTGGCTACATTCTCTACCAGCCGGATCAATCACTACTTGGGAAGAGCTTGCTCAAAAATTTCTCTCCAAATTCTTTCCTATGGCAAAAACAGCTGCCATTAGGAATGCTATTACTCAGTTTACTCAGACACAGGGGGAATCTCTATGTGAAGCTTGGGAGCGTTACAAGGAGATGCTCAGGAAATGTCCCCATCACGGGATGCCAGACTGGATGATTATCAACTGCTTCTACAATGGACTTGGAAGCCAATCTAGGCCTATGGTAGATGCTGCTTCTGGTGGAGCATTGTGGGCTAAAAGCTATGAGGAGGCCTATGATCTGATTGAGATGATGGCTGCAAATGAGTACCAGAATCCTTCTCAGAGATTGCAGCAGAACAAAGTGGCAGGAGTTCTTCAAGTTGACACAGCTACTGCACTTTCAGCCCAGTTAGAGGCCCTTAATTTGAAGGTTGATTCATTGGCTAATCTTGGGATGCAACAGGTCGCTAGCGTCTGCGAGCTATGTGCTGGTAGCCATGATACTCGTCAATGTGCCATATCCACTGAGTCGGCACAATTTGTGAGCAACTTTCAAAGGCCACAAGTCCCAGTTCCTAACACCTATCATCCGAACAACAGGAATCACCCCAATTTCAGCTGGGGTAATAATCAGAACAATGCGCAGCAACAATCGTTTCCACCTTCTAACCAGCAGTTTGGGGGTAGGCAGTTCAACCCCTCAGGGAGCCAGCAGCAATATGCACCGAGGCAGCAGTATCAGCCTCCAGGATTTCAGCAGAATAATGAAAAGTCAGAACTTGAAGAGTTGAGAGCCATGGTCAAAAGCCAAGCAGTTTCACTCCAGAGTCAAGCTTCTTCTCTGAAGACTTTGGAAAATCAGATTGGCCAGCTTGCTAATGCCCTACTAAATAGGCAGCCGGGAACTCTGCCTAGCAACACAGAACCGAATCCAGGAAAGAGAGAGGGTAAGGAGCAGGTACAGGCTATCATTCTGCGATCAGGAAAAGTTACAGGGGGTTCAGATCTTGAGCAGACTTCAAAACAGGCCGAGCTAGAGGATGTTGAGGACAAGGAAAAGCAACCAACTAAGGAGTCGGTTCCTTCAGAGGTCAAGCCTCCAGTCTACCCGCCTCCACCTTTCCCTCAGCGAATTCAGAAGGAGAAAAGGGATCAGCAATTTGGCAAATTTCTGGAGGTGTTTAAAAAATTACAGATCAACATTCCATTTGCCGAGGCCTTGGAACAAATGCCTAGCTACGCCAAGTTTATGAAGGGGATCCTCTCAAAGAAGTTAAAGCTTGCTGATTATGAGACAGTTGCATTGACGGAGGAATGTAGCGCGATTCTGCAGCAGAAACTTCCTCCAAAGCTTAAAGATCCAGGGAGTTTCACCATTCCCTGCACTATTGGGAACGTATCTTTCAACAGATGCTTGTGTGATCTTGGTGCAAGCATCAATCTGATGCCTCTCTCAGTTTTCTTGACACTTGGACTTCCAGACCCTAAGCCAACAAACATTTCATTGCAGCTTGCTGACAGGTCGGTCACATATCCTCGTGGGATAGTCGAAGACGTTCTAGTCAAAGTGGATAAACTCATCTTCCCCGCTGACTTTGTCATCTTGGATTTCGAGGAAGACAAGAACATCCCCATTATCTTGGGAAGGCCATTCTTGGCTACGGGCAAAACGTTGATTGATGTTCAAAAAGGGGAATTGACGATGAGGGTGCATGATCAAAACATCACGTTCAATGTATTTAAAGCTATGCAACTGCCAACTGAAGAGGAAGAATGTTTCAGATTGGATATGGTTAAATCACTGCAAAATGAGGAAGTGAATCAGCTGTTGAGATCAGATGCCTTGGTAAGCACTTTACAAGGTGACTCTGATTTTGAGGATGAAGAAATTGCAGAATGTATGCAGATGTTGAATGCTAACCCCTACCAGAGGAAAGTGTTTGCTCCACTAACATCACTTGGCTTAGCAGAGCTTCAAAAATCACAGATTCGTCTAAAGCCATCTATTGAGGAAGCTCCTGAACTTGAACTCAAGACACTGCCGGATCATCTCAGGTATGCATTTCTTGGTGAAGCTTCTACTTTACCTGTTATTATTGCGTCTAACCTGTCAGGTAGTGAGGAAGAAAAACTCTTGCGGATTCTGAGGGAATTCAAGTCAGCGATAGGGTGGACAATTGCAGATATCAAGGGCATCAGCCCCTCTTACTGTATGCACAAAATTCCAATGGAAGAAGGGTGCAAACCTTCGGTGGAACATCAGAGGAGGCTAAACCCTATCATGAAAGAAGTTGTCAAGAAGGAAATTCTGAAATGGCTGGATGCAGGCATCATTTATCCAATCTCGGATAGCTCTTGGGTGAGCCCGGTGCAGTGTGTACCAAAGAAGGGGGGCATGACAGTGGTAGCTAATGAGAAGAATGAGCTCATTCCAACTCGGACAGTCACGGGTTGGAGAGTTTGTATGGACTATAGGAAATTGAACAAAGCTACTAGGAAGGATCATTTCCCTCTGCCATTCATTGATCAGATGCTGGACAGACTAGCTGGACATGAGTACTATTGTTTGTTGGACGGGTATTCGGGTTACAATCAGATTGCCATAGCTCCTGAAGATCAGGAGAAGACTACCTTCACATGTCCCTTTGGCACTTTTGCATTCCGACGAGTGTCTTTCGGACTTTGTGGTGCTCCAGCCACTTTTCAACGTTGCATGATGGCCATTTTTTCTGATATGATTGGCATTAATGTCGAAGTGTTCATGGATGACTTCTCGGTCTTTGGGTCGTCTTATGACGAGTGCTTGCACAACTTGAGCATGGTGTTGAAGCGATGTGTTGAAACGAATTTAGTGCTCAACTGGGAGAAGTGCCACTTCATGGTACAGGAAGGCATCATTCTTGGTCACAAGGTGTCTAGAAAGGGTTTAGAAGTGGACAAGGCCAAGCTGGAGACAATAGAAAAACTTCCTCCTCCTATTTCTGTCAAAGGAATCCGCAGTTTTCTGGGACACGCCGGGTTCTATAGGCGTTTTATAAAGGACTTCTCTAAAATCACAAAGCCACTCTGCAGTCTATTAGAGAAGGACACTCCTTTCAAATTCACTGATGAGTGTCTGCAGGCATTCGAGCACTTGAAGAAGAAGCTTACAACTACTCCAGTTATCACAGCTCCTAACTGGAATGAACCATTTGAGATGATGTGTGATGCAAGTGATTTCGCCGTGGGCGTGGTGTTGGGGCAAAGGAAGATAAACGTGTTTCATGTGGTTTATTATGCTAGTAAAACCCTCAATGATGCCCAACTGAATTACACCACCACTGAAAAAGAGCTTCTTGCAGTGGTGTATGGATTCGAGAAGTTCAGGTCTTACTTGCTTGGTGCGAAGGTCACAGTCTACACAGACCATGCAGCTATCAGATTTCTTCTGGCTAAAAAGGATGCTAAACCCCGACTGATTCGTTGGGTACTCTTACTTCAGGAGTTTGAGCTTGAAATCAAGGACAGAAAAGGAACGGAAAATCAAGTAGCTGATCATCTCTCAAGATTGGAGCAAGGTGAAGGAGGCAGAAAGGATGAGACCTTAATCAATGAGCACTTTCCAGACGAGCAGTTGTTTCAGGTACAAGGGGAAGTACCATGGTTTGCTGATTTCGTGAACTATCTGGTGAGCAACATCATCCCAGCTGAATTTTCGTACGCTCAGAAAAAGAAATTTCTTCATGATGTCAAGTGGTATCGTTGGGATGAGCCCTATCTATTCAAGCAAGGGCCGGATCAGCTTCTCAGAAGGTGTATTCCTTACAGTGAGACAGAGGGTATTCTACGAGATTGCCATGACACCATCTATGGTGGTCATTATGGTGGAGATAAAACTGCTGCTCGTGTGCTTCAGGCGGGGTTTTTCTGGCCATCCCTATTCAAAGATGCACATCAGTTCGTGCTGCGATGTGATCGATGCCAAAGAGTTGGCAATATTTCTAGGAGGAACGAGATGCCATTGAATAATATGCTTGAAGTGGAGATCTTTGATGTGTGGGGTATCGACTTCATGGGACCTTTTGTGTCGTCGTTCAACAATCAGTACATTCTGTTGGCAGTGGATTATGTATCCAAATGGGTAGAGGTGAAGGCCTTGCCAACGAACGATGCTAAGGTCGTGCTTAACTTTCTTCATAAGCAGATCTTCACTCGTTTTGGGACCCCTCGAGCTATTATCAGTGATGAAGGCACTCACTTTTGCAACCGCCAGTTCACGGCTTTACTAGCCAAATACCGAGTATCTCACCGCGTTGCAACAGCTTATCATCCGCAGACTAATGGTCAAGCCGAAGTCTCGAATCGGGAAATTAAGCGAATCTTAGAGAAGGTAGTGAATCCTTCGAGGAAGGATTGGTCCACGAAATTGGATGAAGCTGTGTGGGCTTACAGGACTGCCTATAAAACTCCTTTAGGGATGTCTCCGTTTCAGCTGGTTTATGGAAAAGCTTGTCACCTGCCCGCAGAACTTGAGCACAAGGCGTATTGGGCATTGAAAAAGTTGAATCTTGATATGACATCTGCTGGTGAAAAGAGGAGGTTACAACTGAATGAACTTGATGAGTTCCGTCTGCAAGCTTATGAGAACTCAAAGTTATACAAGGAGAAAGTAAAGAGGTGGCACGACAGGAAATTGGTGCCCAAAACCTTTGAACCAGGCCAATTGGTGCTTCTTTTTAATTCTCGACTCAAGCTTTTTCCGGGAAAGCTCAAATCACGATGGTCAGGGCCTTTCACCATTAAAACGGTGTATCCGCATGGTGCTGTGGAAATTTTCGAAACATCACCTGATCAAGCTTTTAAGGTCAATGGCCAGCGATTGAAACATTATTTTGGGGGAATGGTGGATCGCGAGAAAAGAACGGTGGTTCTTGGTTCGATGTAAACTCAAGCTTCAAGTCAAGCTAGTGACGTTAAAGAAGCGCTTCGTGGGAGGCAACCCACGTAATTGGTATGAAGTTAAGCTGTTTTTCTAGTGTAATTGTTATTCTCAAAAAAAAAAAAAAAAAAAAAAAAAAAAATTAAAAAATAAAAAAAAAAAAAAAAAAAAAAAAAAAAAAAAAAAAAAAAAAAATACAAAAAAATAATAAAGGCCGATTATCCCACCAGCCTCCATATGCCTACTGCTATTGTTTTGGTCGACCAAAACAAACCTCTAAAACACCCATCTCCATTTCTTCATCTACACCTACATCAATTCCTTCCACAAATTCAAATACCCACCCAAATCTTAAATCATTCAAACACCTCCAACATCTACACACCCATATATACATACACCTATACACACAAATCCCCTCTTTGTTCCAAATTATCCAACCTCCATTAAAGCTTCAAGGAATCTCTAATCCAAGTTTGGGGGAGTGCTTTTAAGGTTCTCATCTTCAATCCATGGGTAAAATTCTTTACTACTCTTTTTATTGAATTGAGATTGATTATTGGAATTGGGATATTGTGTGAACATTTTTTTTTGGGGTGTTGTTGGTTAATTGTTGAATTTGTGGAAGTGTTACATTGTTCTTGTTGAATGGCCCGGAAAAGAACCCGTGTTGTGGCTAGTAGTAGTTCGGAGGAGGAGGTGGAACCCGACTTTGATGGGGAGAAATTTGTGTCTAAGATGGCACAAGATGAATTTGATAATTTGTTGGAGAAGGGGGTTATCAAAGAAAGGGGTTTTGAGCCTTCGGGTGAGGATGGAGAGTTAGAAGAGATGATTACTGAGATGGGATGGGATGTATTTTGTTCTAAACCCGAGGAGGTTCCGTTGAGCATAGTACGAGAGTTCTATGCTAACGCAAAAGATCAGAAAAACGGCATTACCATGGTGAGGGGGAAGGCCGTGGCATACAAGCCGTCCCACATTCGTCGTGTTATACACCAACCGACTAAGCCTAGTGGTGTTGAGGATTGGGCACGGACTACCCGCGATAATGTTGATTTGGATGCCATTACAGAGGGGATGTGTATACCGGGCACGGTGTGGAAGTGCAAGCCTGGTACAAATGAGAAGCGTACCTTTCCTGCAGCTGCTTTGACACGGTATGCGAGAGCTTGGTTCCTATTTTTGTGTGCTCGCATCATGCCATCTTCGCATGTTACTGATGTCACTATTGAGAGGGCGATCATTTTGTGGGGCATCTTGAACGGAAAGTATATTGATCTCGGGTATCTCATTTACCAAAATATCATGAAGTTCTTGGGTGGTAGCACTACAGGAGGAATTCCTCATGCGGTTGTCATTGCTAACTTGTGTGTTCATGTTGGTGTAACTTGGGTTGTTGATGAGACCTTGTTTCGGCCGATGGGTTCGATTAATCACCATGTGATTAGGAGGATGGCAGAGTGGCAGGTCGGCACTCCGCATCCTAGGGGACTTGGATATGTTGTTGACGAGGGCGAGGAGGCCCCACCATTAGTGCAGAGGGTTACTCGTCCAACTAATAGAGCGGGTCCTTCCCACGCTCAGACGAGCCAGCCGAGTCAGGGCACTGTGGTCTTTAGTGATGCTCAGTATAGGCGCATGCTGCGGCGCTATGACACTACACATGATATGCTGAGTAGATTCGCCTCGGATTTGACGCAGTCGTTGGATGGAGTGTATCACCAGCAGGGAATCCAGGTCACATGGCCCACCTTTGGCGCACACCACATCTATCCACCACCTGACACACCACCTGAGGAGGGTGACGATGCCGATGAGTAGGGGAGTATCTCTTGTACCCTTTTATTTACCTTCAATGAGGACATTGAACTTAATAAGTTTGGGGGTGATTTTAGGGTGCTAGAGTCATGCATTGCATTTAGTTTATATTCATGTTAGTTCATAGTAGTTGCATTTAGTTGTGCCATGTCATTTAGTTTACATTTAGGATGCCATGCCATATAGAATTATTTAGGATTGTAATATCATTTTGTTCATGCATATCATATGATTCCACTCGAGTGTTTGTTTCTGGCTCATTGGGTTGATGCTAATTTGAATGTGATGACAATGAATAGAGGGTTGGTTTAAGTTTCTATGAAATTGACTTGCGTGTGTCGGGAACACAATCTTTTCACGGTCTCACTGTTTGCTCTTGGGCTAGATCGAGTCATACCTAGTTTGATGGTTAGGATTTAATCATTTATTTATATCTAGAATGTTCGTTATTCCCTTGATGCCGTAGGAGCACTTAAGTATAAGTTTGGGGGAAAACATGGATTTCATGCTAGGTGTCGGGTCGTGTTGTGTTGTAGTGTAATAATGGCTAGGCGTCAAATGGCTAGTAGCCGCTCATATTTAATATGAGTAGTCTAGGAGGGTGAGATAGTGCACCCATGTGTAAAGAAAGAAAAGAAAAAAAAAAAAAAAAGAAGAAAAAAAAAAAAAAAAATATAGAGTAAAAAAAAAAAAAAAAAAGAGAAAAAGAGAACAAAAGAGTGGTAAAAAAAAAAAAAAAATGAGTGATTGTGAGAGTGTGTGTATGCTAATTGACTAGGGTGAGCTCTTTAGTACTCGAGCAAGTAAGTTCTAGGGGATTTTATGCCTAGTGACCTAAGACTTTTTCGGTCTGGGATCCACTAACCTAACGCTCGCTACAAGGGTGCTATTGTATAAGCCTTTAGGGGTCTTACCCATTGCACGGTCGATAAGCATGTGTGATTGTGTTTGTGTAGTTAAGCATGAGTCCTTGTCTACCTTGAATGATGATGGCGGTGTCCTTAAGTGGGTTCTTGTGGCTAGAGTGCATTCTGGTTATAAACATGTGATTGTTTTGGCAAAGAATTGGTGATGCCTTTGATCTAGTGTCGAGAGTATGTTTTTTTTTAGTGAGAATTGCACACACCACGTTCCCGTGCATGTATTGTTAGTATACGGGAACTTAGTCGAGCTCTGTTTGCCGTTGTTGCATAATTTGAGGTGTTGGCTTGAGTGTTGGTTACGGTAACTCGTGTTTGGAGTCATTGCATTAGGACATGTTCGCATTATCATGACATGTGGTTATTAGTTGCATTCATTCATCATTTTAGAGTTGAGTTGCTTTGCTTGAGGACAAGCAACGGTTTAAGTTTGGGGGTTTGTTAAGTGGATTTTATATCCATTATTCACCTTCCGTTTGGACTTAAAACGGGTGTAAGTTCTCAAGTTTCGTTGTAATTTGATATGTTTTTGCTTTAATTGTGTAGATTGCATGTTGACGGCATCTTGGAGTTCAAATGAATAAAGGGTGGTGTATATTCGTTGAGGGAAGATGGCAAAGTGTAGGAGGAATTCAAGCAAGAAAACAAGCTTAAGTGTAGAAAGAAGTGTTGGGACATGTCCAGGGGCATGGAGGCGCAGCAGCACTCAACCAGGCGCAGGAGCGCAAGCCACCGTCTGTCCACACGCGCAGGTGCGCGACATAGCGCGCAGGAGCGCCGGCTGAGCAACGCACGTCTAGCGCAAGGGCGCAACAAAGCGCGCAAGGGCGCGGTTTTCTGTTTTTCCAGAGGGTCTCTCGCGCAGGTGCGCCAACCACTGCGCAGGAGCGCAGTCGCCCGTCTGCCTAGAGGCGCAGGTGCGCGACATACAGCGCAGGAGCGCGAGACCTTCTCTGTCCAAGCGGCTGAACAGCGACGCAGTAGCGCAGGGGCGCAGCACAACGCGCAGGTGCGCGGTCTCTCCAGGAGGTCACAGGCGCAGGAGCGCTAGTCCAACGCGCAGGAGCGCTGTTGGGTCTCTGCTTGTCTCGCGCAGGAGCGCCTTGCCTAGTGCAGGTGCGCGTTTGGCTGGTCGTAGGCTATCAGTTATGTGCTCTATGATCTAAGTTAATAATGTTCCGGGTTTAAACTCTATTTGGGCCACGTTTATTTGGGCCAGCAGTTAGTTTTAGTATGTAATGTCCTAGGTATTTAAGTGATATCCATTATCACTAGCAGATGGACGTATTATTATCATCAACATTTTACTTTTGTAAGCAAATTCTAGGGTTCTTGTGTGGCAACCAGGAGCCAAATTTCCAGTTTAATTCCAACTTTCAGATTTTCACGTCTTCCATTTGGGTTTTATTTTCTATCTCTTGTTCTTATATTTTTTTTTAATTATTCCCATATTGTTTATTATCATGTGCAATTTCAGATCTATGTTCTACATCCTTTCCATGTTAATTATTAATTCAGACATGAACTAATTCTTTTTCATGGGGTTCCAATGGATTCTATAACGTAGCTTTTGTGCTTGAGTCGTGATTGATTCCGGGTGATTTAATTTCGGTACTCTAATTTGGTTGAATTAATTTAAAGATGCTTAGCTACCATCTTATTTATTCAATCCTAGATGATTGCGGAAGTGGATTCTAGGGTGTAGATGTCGCCAAATTAGCATGGGTTCTTGAGTAATTAATTATTCTTGATTTGTAGTGTGATTTAACCCATTTCACGTTGCCCCATGTAATCGTATTGATAACCTAAGCTTAAATCAGTTATATTATCAGATTGTATAGACATATGTAATCTGAATATAATTTGGTGTCTTCTTAACTCCATCTGTTGGGGGAAATTAGAGGTTTGATGCGAGTTGCTGAAAGGTAGCTCGTATTGTCATTGTGTTATCTGATTAATTATTGAATTTATCACCCGAGTCGTTATATTGATTCAGCTATGAGTGAAATTGTAGATGAAGTTGGAATCCCATGTCTCTCTTGCTATAGATAATTTCTTGTTAATTCATTTTCCGATATTTCGTGCTTAGTTGATAATTTTAGAATAATAAAAACTTGAAATTGATAAATTGTCAGGCAGTAAGAAGTAATCATACTCTGTTGCATAGGCATTAAATTCGCAGTACATCTTGTCCCTGAGGAACGAACTTTTATTTACCACTTGCTATTTTGTGACCACGTATACTTGCGTGTTTGCGAGATAACAGTTACCTTTAACCGGGTAATGATAAAAGTGGACATCGGGTATATTGTGAGTCGTATGAGAAATATAAATGATAGATAAAGGATTTAACCCTCCTATTATTAGGGGAGATATTATTGGCCTCTTGATTGAGTAAGACTATGAAAATGCATGGCCATGCTCAAATATTGATTTGTTTTAATAGTTTACTCATTGATCAAGGAAACCCGGATTAAGCATTGAAGAGGATGACTAAATACATGCCTCGAGTTTAATCTATAATATTTGGTTAAAGGGATTATATTACACGGAAACATTAATCACGAAAGGTTTAATTGGATCACCAATTATTATTATTACTTGGGTAGCAATGATGTATTACTAGATGCCGCTCATTGTTTATATTTTGTTATTGGATATTGAAATTATTGCCAACGTAATAATAACCTAAAGGGTTACACAATAAGAACGTTTTAAAAGGAGTTTTAATTTAAATATCAGATTTAAATTAAATAATTATAAATTTGAAATTGGTTAATTAATTAATTAAGTTGGACTTAGTTAATTAAATGATATTTCGAATTTAATTCATTAACAACCCAAATCAGTTTGGTTTAGTTGAAGCCCAAGCTGATTAGGGTTAGGCCCAATCTCTCTACCCTATATATACATAATGATGTATAGTTTTAGGGTTTAG
This sequence comes from Heracleum sosnowskyi, assembly GCA_030848705.1. Classification (NCBI taxonomy): domain Eukaryota; kingdom Viridiplantae; phylum Streptophyta; class Magnoliopsida; order Apiales; family Apiaceae; genus Heracleum; species Heracleum sosnowskyi. The sequence continues at coordinate 65,374,773 of CM061244.1, read as the reverse complement.
TTCAGAAAATCCGTTTTCAAGAGAGGCTAGATAGAGAGAGAAGGCAGTTTTATTTGGCTAGTACCTGCTCCTTGGATCGTTGGACGATCGGACGTTCTGTGGACGATTTAGAGACACGGATCTTGAAGCAAGGTTTGTGTGGTGATTGCAATCTAGGACCTCCATCTTACAGAATTCGGAAAGCTCTTAACTGGTATGATTTCGTTTCTCCATAATCAGTCACAACTTATACATGGATCCTGCGTTAGGGTTTCGTAAATTTTATTATTTTACGTCTGTTTTTCGCTGCGTTTTTACAATGAAACCCAACAATGGTATCAGAGCTACGTGTATAAGGGGCTGATTTGGTTACATGTTTACTGTATTTTATGAGTATGCATGTTTGATGAATCTGCCATGATACAGTTATGTTATATGATTGATATAATGAATATATATAATCTGATATGATGATACTAGTATGTTACGAATCTGCCATGTCTCATCTATATGCGATCTATTATGATATGTATGCTGTTTGGTTTGTATAATGATATAAACGGTCGGATAGATGTATTTGGATACGATCTATTTGCTGAGATTAGGGTTACGTGTATACTGATACATGTTTCTGGTAACTGGGATTTGGGTCGTGTGTATACTGATACATGCTTCTGGAATTGTATACTGATACATGATTTTGCTTGTATTCTGATACATGATTTTGCAAAATTTTCCGCCATATGCTTTAATTTGTGATTGTGACATATGCTTTGTTTATTTATTATTCATGATTGGATCATGAAAAAGTAATAAACAGTATGTCATCCTTATATGATATGTCATGTCATTAATTGTTTATATGAGCATGGTGGATGGTTATGGCTTATTGACCTATAGGATAGAGGTTTTTGTTTTAATGTTGGTTTGGTTTCTAAATACGACTTGCATGTCGTCTTCATTCCTTGTAATGTTTTGTTAGGAATATGTTGTTCTTGATGATAATTATAAAAACACTTAGTAGATTTTGTATTAAGTTATTTTGTAACTGTCAACGAAATAGCATGCTTTGCAGTGTTTCGTTGACAGGAAGCTCATCAACGAAATGAGTGATGTAGCAATTGCACTGTACATTACTTCATAGTTTGATATGCAGTTTGTTGAGTACTAGATAGGTTTTCTAAGTCATGTTGACTAAATGGTTAGATAGGCAAAATAGGTTGGTTAATTGTAAATATTTAGTGCCTTGTAATTTTGCCTAAGTGAAGACATGTCAACGGAATGAAGATTACTCTATCAACGAAACAAGGAAGCTCATCAACGAAACAAAGAATAAAGCTATCAACGAAACACATCTCTATGCCATCAACGAATCATTATTGCTTTTCTATACAATTGACAAAGTGATAGTGACAGGTTCCTGACAGATCAAAAAGGAGATGTGGAAGTGTACTTTGCATTGGAAACCATTAAAATGGACATGGGGAATAAGGAAACATCCCAGTTTCCAATTGGGCTCTTGGGAGTGATCATAATAAGCATGAAGTCAAAAGCAAGGATCTCCAAGGACCACTGGACAAAGGGATGAAAAGCAAACTATTGGCGGTTACTCATTGTACTATTAGTGTAGCCAAAAATAGGGTTGTAAACTTGGGTTTATATAACCAAGTGTAGCAGTTACTTTATTTGTGTGTGAAGAAAAACAAAGAGTTTGTATTAGCTATCTTTGAGAGCATTTTTCTTCTCTACAACCTTGTAACTGAGCAGCTGTGTACATTTGTATCACAGATTATTTCCGCAATAAAAACACTTCAGTTGGATCATCAAACAATCCAACTGAATTATTTATATCTTGTGTTTTTATTTATTCAGTTCAGTTTAATTTTATAAAGTATTTTCAAGTTAAAGAAATATCAAAATTGTATTCAACCCCCCCCTTCTACAATTCTGTTAGGTCATTTGGGATTAACAATTGGTATCAGAGCAAGCTTCTAACATACAAGAAGTTTAAAGATCAAGACCAAAAACAGAAACCATGGTGAAGAAGGATGCAGGTGTGAAGATACCAGTTCTTGATAAGGACAATTACTTTCACTGGAAAGTAAAGATGCATTTACATCTCATGTCTATGGATGAGAGGTATGTAGACTGCATTGAGAAAGGTCCACACGTTCCCATGAAGCTTGATTCTAGAGTTGGATTGCCAGATAATGCTCCTGATGTAGAGATTCCAAAACTTGTCTCAGAATGGACTGTTGAAGATGTTGCAGAAGTCCATAAAGACAAAAGAACCATGAACATTCTGTTTAATGGTTTGGAGCAAGAGATGTTTGACAATGTTATCAACTGTACAACCTCTAAGGAAGTATGGGATACTGTTAGAACTCTCTGTGAAGGAACTGAGCAAGTCAGGGAAAATAAAATGCAACTCCTTATACAACAATATGAGCATTTTCATTTTAAAGCTGGTGAAACCCTAAATGACACGTTTAGTAGGTTTCAGAAGCTTTTGAATGGATTAAAGCTGTATGGGAGGATCTATCAAACTAAGGATTCAAACCTTAAATTTCTCAGAGCTCTTCCAAAAGAATGGAAGCCTATGACTGTTTCTCTTAGAAACACTCAAGAGTACAAAGACTACACTCTTGAAAGGCTTTATGGAACCTTGAAGACTTATGAGCTGGAAATGGAGCAAGATGAGGAAATTGAAAAGGTACAGAAGAAGGGTGGATCTATTGCATTAATTGCATCTGTGAACCAACTGGAAGATGACAACAAAGAAACTGCAAAGGCCACAACTAGTCGACCTAGTTGTAGGAGTGATGTTAGCAAGGGTAAAGACAAGATGACAGAAGAAGAAGAAGAATCAGAACCAGCCAACTTGAATGACTTAGATGAGATTGATGAGCATATTGCTTTTCTGTCTAGGAAATTCTCTAAGTTCAAGTTCAAAAGAAACTCAGAAGCAAGGCCACCAAGAAGAGACTTTCAACCTAGCAAAACAAACTGGATTGAAAAGTCTAAGTCAAAATGTTTCAATTGTGGAATGCTTGGTCACTTTGCTGGAGACTGCAGAAAGCCCAAGGTTGAGAAGGGCAACAGGAAATTTGAGCCTGTTGATTATAAAAAGAAATACTTTGAACTTCTCAAGGAAAAAGAAAAGGCTTTCATGTCTCAGGAGTATGACTGGGCTGGTAATGGTGAAGACTCTGATGATGATGTTGAATATGTCAACTTGGCTCTTATGGCTGACAATCATGAGCAGGAAGCAAGTTCCTCAAGCAACCAGGTAACAATTACTAATCTTTCTGAGCTTTCTAAAGAGGAATGCGATAGTGCAGTAAATGAAATGTCTACTGTACTATATAATTTGCGTGTTACTCTTAAATCACTTACCAAGGAGAATTCTAGAATAAAAGAGACTAATTTGCTCTTAAGTGATAGGAATGCAATGTTAGAAGCACAGCTCATTGAATTTGAGAAAATGAGATGTGTTAGTAGGGATGCTAAGAAGGAACTTGAGAACGTGTTACAAAGGGAAGAAATTCTTAAAACACAACTTGAAATAGAACAAGGTGTGATTGCAAAATGGAAAGATTCCAGGAATGTTGCTACCAACATCATTAATGTTCAAGGTATGGAATCTTTCTGTGAGGAATCATGGAAAAAGAACAAAGAGAAGCTAGGGTGTGTTGGTGAAACCTTAGAATCAGAAACAGAGTCAACAAACAACAATGATCATTTGTTGGAGGTTGATATGTCAACGAAATGCAATGTTTCGTTGACACATGAACCATCAATCGATCAGGCTGTTTCGTTGACAGACAAAAGAAAAGAGAAACTCACTAGACTTAATGACAAGTATGGTCCTGTCACCAAGAACTTTGTTCAAGGTGAGTCTAGTAATTCAAAGAAAGTTGAGAAGCCTGTTGAGAGAGCTAATGTAGGTCACTTGTCTAACAAGCAATTGAAAGACAAGGTAGAGAAAGTTCATAATGAGGCTAAGGGAAATAAAAAGAATAACAGGAATGGCAAAGTAGGAATTAACAAACACAACAATTACACACCTGATAAATATGCTCCTAGAAAGACATGTGTTAATTGTGGAAGTGTTAGTCATTTGTCTACTAACTGCAAATCTGTTAAGAAATCTGCTAATGTGAAAATGCCCAAGCCTGCAATGAACAGTTCCATGCCTACAATGCCTGTTATGCCTAACATGTTTGCTCCATATGCACAATTTCAGAATCCATATGCTAGCATGCCATTTGTGTCTAATCCTTACATGAATATGCTTAACATGCCACAAATGCCATGGAACATGAATAACATGATTGTTCCTCCAACTATGCATGCTATGAATGAAAATATGAGCAACCCTCAGAAATCAACACCAAGGGTAAAGATTGATTTGAATCAATCTGAGTCCAAAGTGAAAAATGGTACAAAAGGGAATGCAAAGGCTAACAAGACAGGACCCAAGGAAACTTGGGTACCAAAATCAACTTGATTTGGTTTTATTGTGTGCAGGGAGACAAAAGGAATCTTTGGTACTTGGATAGTGGTTGTTCAAGACACATGACTGGTGATTCTACCCTGCTCACAGAGTTTCAGGAAAGAGCTGGCCCTTGTATTGCTTTTGGAGATGACAGCAAAGGCTACACAAAGGGATATGGCTTGATTTCAAAAGAGAATGTCATCATAGATGAGGTTGCATTGGTGGATGGTCTTAAGCACAATTTGCTTAGTATCAGTCAACTCTGTGACAAAGGATTTTTAGTTACTTTTTCAAAAGAAGCCTGTGTTGTTTCTAAAGGAGGAAACAATAATGTGGTAATGACTGGATTCAGAAGAGGGAATGTGTACATTGCTGACTTTAGTAGCACAAGTTCAGACACCATCACTTGTCTTTTCAGCAAAGCAAGCAAGGATGAAAGTTGGCTATGGCACAAGAAATTATCTCATCTGAATTTCAAGGTTATGAATGATTTGGTGAGGAAAGATCTTGCTAGAGGAATTCCACAGGTGGAGTTTTCCAAGGATGGTTTGTGTGATGCCTGTCAAAAAGGGAAACAAAAGAAGGCATCATTCAAAAGCAAGACAGAGTCATCAATTGTTCATCAGCTTGAGTTACTTCATATGGATTTGTTTGGCCCTGTAAATGTCATGTCTATTTCAAAGAAGAAATACTGTCTTGTGATTGTTGATGATTTTTCTAGATTTACATGGACTTTCTTTTTGCACTCTAAAGATGAGGCAAGTGAAATCATTATCAATCACATCAAGATGGTAAGCAATCATCCTGATTTCAAAGTAAGAAGGATTAGGAGTGACAATGGGACAGAATTCAAGAATTCAAGCATGAAGGTGTTCTGTGAAGAAAATGGTATTTTGCATGAGTTTTCAGCAGCAAGAACACCACAGCAAAATGGTGTAGTTGAAAGGAAAAACAGAACACTTATTGAAGCTGCAAGGACAATGCTAGATGAATCAAAGTTACCAACTTATTTTTGGGCTGAGGCAGTTAACACAGCTTGCTTCACTCAGAATATTTCTTTGATTAATCAGGCCAAAGGAATGACCCCTTATCAGTTACTCAAAAGAAAGAAGCCACTATTAGATTTTCTTCATGTCTTTGGATGCAAGTGCTTTGTTCTGAGAAATCAAGCTGAGCATTTGGGGAAATTTGAAGCAAAGGCAGATGAAGCAATATTTGTGGGATATGCAGCAGGAAAAGCTTACAGAGTCTTTAATCTCAGAATCAACATTGTTATGGAATCTGTACATGTTGTTTTTGATGATCTCAAAATACAAGGTCTCTGTGATGAAGGTTTCCATGAAAGTCTCTCTTTTGAGAATGAGGAAGGAGAACAAGTGAATCATGATAAGGCTACTGAGAAACAGCCTAAAGTTGTTGTATCTAGCACAGATGAAAGCAGCAGTGAAGATGAAGTTGCTGCATTAAGATTGAAAAGAATAGCTGCTAGTAGACCAAATGATCATTTCGTTGACAGTCAAAATGAGCGTTTCGTTGACAACCAAAATGGTCATACCGTTGACAGTCATAGAAATGGTTCTAGAAGTGATCATTTAGGGACAACAAACTCAGGGGGAGTTTCTCAAGGACAAATGTCCAATCAAGGCAATCATGATCATGAAGCTACCTCGTCTAGAGCAAATCTACCTCCCTCAAGAAAATGGACTAAAGATCATCCCTTTGAACTCATTATAGGTGATGTTTCTTCAAAAGTCCAAACTAGAAGAGCAACTCAAGAAGAATGTCTATATAGCAGCTTTCTGTCTCAAGATGAGCCAAAGAAAGTTGAGGATGCACTTCTAGATCCAGATTGGGTTTTGGCTATGCAAGAAGAGCTAAACCAATTTGAAAGGAACAATGTATGGAAGCTGGTGCCCAAGCCTAAGGACAGGAGTGTCATAGGCACAAAATGGGTGTTCAGAAACAAGATGGATGAAAATGGCATAGTCACAAGGAATAAAGCTAGATTGGTTGCAAAAGGCTATTCACAGGAAGAAGGAATCGATTATGATGAAACCTTTGCTCCTGTTGCAAGACTAGAAGCAATAAGGATTTTCCTAGCCTATGCAGCCCATGCCAATTTCAAGGTCTATCAAATGGATGTTAAGAGTGCTTTTCTAAATGGGGAACTGGAAGAGGAGGTGTATGTGAGTCAACCTCCTGGTTTTGAAGATGATGATTTTCCAGAGTATGTGTACTTTCTCCTCAAAGCACTCTATGGTTTGAAACAAGCACCTAGAGCCTGGTATGACACACTTTCACAGTTCCTTCTTGAGAATCACTTCACTAGAGGTACTGTAGATAATACCCTTTTTCATAGGATTGTGAATGGCTCTACAATACTTGTTCAAATTTATGTAGATGACATAATTTTTGGGTCTACAGATGAAAAACTTTGTCAAAAGTTTGCCAAGCTTATGCAAAGTAAGTATGAAATGAGCATGATGGGAGAATTAACTTACTTTCTTGGTCTTCAAGTAAAGCAAGTTAATGAAGGCATTTTCATTAGTCAAACAAAATATATTTTTGATTTATTGAAGAAGTTTAACTTAATGGAATGCTCTCCTGCCAAAACACCCATGCCTACTGCCACCAAACTTGAATTGAATACTAAGGAAAAATCTGTGGACATTTCAAGTTACAGAGGCATGGTTGGCTCACTTTTATATTTAACAGCTAGTAGACCTGATATTATGTTTGCTACATGTTTATGTGCTAGATTTCAGGCTGATCCTAGGGAATCCCATTTAGTTGCTATTAAAAGAATTTTCAGATATCTCAAAGGAACATCAAACCTTGGCATTTGGTATCCTAGAGAATCTGGTTTTGAACTAATTGGTTATTCAGATGCAGATTATGCAGGATGTAAAATTGACAGGAAAAGCACAACAGGCACCTGTCAATTCTTAGGAAACAAGCTTGTGTCATGGTTCAGCAAGAAACAAAACTCAGTTTCCACCTCCACAGCTGAGGCTGAGTATATTGCAGCTGGAAGTTGTTGTGCACAGATTTTATGGATGAAAAATCAACTACTTGATTATGGATTAAGAGTTGAGAAAATTCCTATTTTCTGTGACAACACTAGTGCCATTGCCATTACTGAGAATCCAGTGCAGCATTCAAGAACCAAGCACATTGACATCAAGTACCATTTCATTAGAGAACATGTTATGAATGGTACTGTGGAGTTACATTTTGTTCCAAGTGAACAACAACTTGCAGACATCTTTACCAAGCCACTTGATGAATCAACATTCTCAAGATTAGTAAGTGAGCTAGGTATGCTAAATTTCTCTTAATTATTTTTGAGATATTTGCAAGTCATAATGCAGCCAGAAATTTGCTATGTTTTTTTTCTGTGAATAAATTTTCTCAGGAAAAGGTAAAATTTTGTCTAAGTCAAAATTACTATGCCAACGGAATGCACCATTTCGTTGACAGTCTTAGCAGTTTTCTGGGTGTTTCGTTGATAGCTCTTTTATATCAACGAAACGCAGCTTTATCAACGAAATAAGACGGGACTTTAACCGCCCAATCCTGATTCGTTGATTTAGCGCTTTTTATCTGAACCGTTGAAATGTGACACGTCTTTTACCACGATCTATGCATACACCCCTGTAAGTATAAATCATGGTAATACTTTAAGAGTAACGGTTATATTTTTAAGCCAATCCAGTAATTTACATTTATTATTGGATTCATTTTCTGAGAATTTTTGGGGGAGTATTTAAGAAATTTTAGTTTTATTATTTCTTTTTACCTGTTCTCAAAAATTTCAAAGGCTTTTTCTCTCTTCTTCTCTCTATCAATCAATTCAGTTCGAAGCTTTCCTTTAATCAACAATGGCACCCATAGTCAAGCTAATGTCTGCTGGAGGGTTCATCTATGAGAAGAACAACTCCATCCCTTTTGTTGTCAAGGAAAACCCGAACAGTCTGTTCTTCAAAATGATGGATTTCATGAAGAATTGCAAGTTGAGCTATGCAATGTTTCACTCTACACCACTCTACAATGAGATAATCGAGGAGATTTGGACCTCATGTGAGTATAGTGGAACAAACTGCACACTACAATTCACTCTTCAAGGTAATGAGTACATAGTTAATTCTGATGTTTTGCAAGCATGTTTACATATTCCTGATAATAACTGTGATGCTTTGCCTACTAACACTGAAATAACTACCATGTTAAATTCTATAAACTACTCTTTGCCTACTGATAATCTGGGTAGAATAATTAGGAGAGGTTTGGTTAGAGAATACAGTTATTTAGCTGATGCATTCATTAAGGTCTTTTCTGGAAAGATTAGTAATTTTGATGCATTAACTAACTCTATGTTAATTCTCCTAACCATGCTTCTAAATGATAGATATCACAACTTTAGCACCCAACTTATGTATGAAATTGGTGCTAAGTTGGGTGACAAAGCGAATAGGAAGAAAAATATCTATTATGCTAGGTTTCTGATGATGTTGGCTAACCATGTTAGTCCAGCACCATTAGTTATCTCTAACCCTAATGCCAGGTTCGAGTGCTTTGTGCAAGAAAAGAGAGTATTGACAGACATACTCAGGCTGAACCACAATGGTGATGTTCCAGTGGTGTATCTGCCAATCATTGAGGTAACTACTACTATCCCTGTTAGTGTAGCTAACTCCTCTACTGTTTTACCTTCCAATGTTGCTATGGAGTCTGTAGCTGTGACCCAACAGGCTCCTACCCTAGCAACAAAACCTAAATCAAAGAAATCCTCCAAGCCAACCTCAGGTGCTTCTCAAAAGGCACCTGTTGTAAAAACTACCACACAACCTAAGGGGAGTGAGTCTGGAGTTGTAAGAGGTGAGGGAAGGGGTGAACATCAAAGAAACCCCAAGGATAAGGAAGGACAGGTTAGTGTGTACCAGCCAAGCCCCATTGTGTCTTCCCAACAAGGCACAATGAGTAAAATGGATTTAAACACAAGTCTAATTGCATCCTCCCAAAAGGATGTGATTATTGAAACAAGCTCTCCACCAAGAGCACAGTCCAAGAGGGTAAGGGACACTTCAAGCCCAAAGTCTACATTTTCCCAATACCAAAGGAGAGTGAAGCAAAAGTCCAAGGGTACACAGGGTGCACACACACTGGGAGCAACACTTCCAGTTTCTCAAATTCAGTTTGATGTAACCCCTATCATTACTCTGGGGTTACAGTCCCATTCTCTAAACATCAATCTTGAATTATCTCCATCCAATTCACCAACTCAATCTTTAGATGTGGACATGATCCATACATCTATTCCTGATTCTCCAACTCTAATCTTGGAGAAGCCCCACTCTGAAGCTGGTGGCCATCACTTGTTAAGTGATTTGTTGGGCCATCAACCAATTTTTCCTGAAGTTGCAAGGGGATCTGTGGACCATTCTTTAAAATCAATCACCACAGACTCTACTGTAATTTCTCATTCTCAAAGTGCTTTCTTGACTTCATCAACGAAACAGTCTATTTCGTTGACAAGTGTTTCTCCATCAACGGTATCCATACCGTTGACAGTTCAAACTACCATTCCGTTGATAGTTCACTCTGCACCTTTAATTGAAAATCAAGTTGTTTCCACAACTAGTGCAGATGATCTAGTGGTAGTTGAGACACTTCTAGGACTGAGAGGGAGTGAAACTGAGAGGCTGGCTTGCAGCCAGGCAAAAGGAGAGAATGTGAGTGAGAGGCTGGCTATTTCTTCCAGCCAGGCAAAAGGAGAGATTGAGAGTTCCACCTTAGAAGGTGAAGGTGAGGGTGTGAGAGGTGTGAGCCATGGGGAGCCCATGATGCAAGAACAGAGTGGAGAGAGAGAAGGGACTACAGGAGAAATAAGGATGGAAGCAGCCATTGCTAATGAGTTAATGGAGGTCAGTGAGGGAGAAAGGGAACCTACTTTCCAAGAGGTTTATCAACAAACTCTGGATAGTATTTCCCTGGATCCTGAGACCTTTACTCATCCTGTGCCAGCCTATCAAATTATGGCTCAGCAGGGCAATGTGGAGGCAGAAAGGTCACTAAATCTAATTCATACAACTGCATCAATGCAAAGAGCAAAGGATGCCCTGACCAATCTACCTTCAGGAGCTGCAGCAAGTGGAGAATTTGAGTTTTCTGATGCTGAGGACAGCTATGGTGATAATCTACAGGTGGCCACCACTTCACAGACTGGGACTTCTGTGGTGCCTCCTACACCAGGCTGGCTTTCTCAAGGTATGCATGGTAGAGCCACTCTAGATGCTGCTATCTCCAGGCAGTACAATGAAGCCTACTTAGCTCATGAGTCTGCAAATGCAAGAGACAAGAAATTCTACAAGGCCATCATGGATTCTCTGGAAATTCAAAGGCTACAAATGATGCAGACAAGGATTGAGGCTACAGAAATCAAGGACTCTATTAGCAATTTCAGGGATGCTAACTACAGGATGATGGATGAAAAGCTCCCTCTTCTCACTATGTCCAAAATGAACAGGTTTTTCTCTAAGGAACCTGAAGTGGCTACCTCCTTGAAGACTCTCTCTTCTAGAGTGGACAAGGTGGAAGCTACTTTATCTCAAATGCAAAAGGAACAGGAGAAGCAGACTCAACTTTTGGCCCAGCTAGTGGCAGCTCAAGGACTCCCAGTTGTCTCTCTTGATGATAACAAAAAGGGGGAGAAATCTCAGGAGCTAACCATTCAAATCACAAAGGTGCTGGTCCCAACCATCACATTGCCACAGGAGCCACTAGCAATGGGGGAGTTTGGAAAGAAGAATAAGGATGGCATTGACTTGATCCAGGAAGCTTCTATGAGGATACAACTTGCAGCACAGATCAAAGATCATTGGTCCAACATAGAAGCAAGGTTCAAGAAAATTACTGAATCTTCAAAGACAGATCAGCCATCAACAAATGCAATGGTGACTGCACAAGTGGAGCCACAGTTCAAGAGCTCTTATGCTATAGAGCCCCTTCTACATGGAGTCATTCAAGGACCAAGAAAGGAGAAAGGACAAACTTCATGCATTAGGGATGTGGAAGAAGCTACATTACAAAGAAGCTTATCTCCCAAGTCTCCTGCTAAACCAAAAGGCAAAAACATAGCAAGGACTTTCTATCCTGCACCTTATCCAGATGAGCACAAACTACTTGGACTTCTCATCACAAAAAGCAAGGAAAGTAATAATCATGAGATAAGGAAGCAAAGGGCAATTGTCTACAGGAATGGACAACAAATCTGTGTTTGGGCTGGTCATCCAAACTTTGCTGAAGCCAAGGCTGAGGAATCAGAAAGAGCAGCTATGCAAGCTCTTGCAGTAGCTCAAGCTCTAGATGAAGAAGAAAGACAGCAAGAAGAAAAAGCCCAAAAGGAAAGGAGTGAAAAGAAGAGTACAAGGCAACCAAAGGCAAGGGCTAGAAGAAACATAACCTTTGAAAATGATGACTCTCAGAGTATTGCATCAGACTCTTCTGTACCTCCAACAATTCCTGATCCATCTTTAAAGTTAGCCTGTGATCCCAAACATCTTGTTAATTATCATGATCAGCCAATTGAGCCAAAGGAAGAGCCAATTGAGTTTGATGAGGCTAACTTTCCTAAATTCCTTTTTGAGATGGATCCAAAGAAGAAATTGAAGCAAAGGGCTGTCAAGACAAAGCCAGTATTTGTGAGAAAGCCACAACCTCAAAAACCCCCTTCAAATCCAGAGGACTGCATGTACATTGCTGACATCAGGGAAGAATCCAGCTTGCATCTTGAGTTAGACAACCTGGTGGAAGTAAGGGGCATTGCAGCTTCTCAGAAGCTACCTGAAAGATTGGTTTTCACATACAAGGGTGGTAGAGAACAAATTTGGCCTCTCTACAGAATTCTAGGAGAAGACTACCAAACACTACTCACAGTGTTTAGATGCTTGAAGAAAGACTTTGGCTTCACCAAAACAGCCAAGTCTGAGGTGGTCTCCAGAATATGTCAAATAAAGGCTAGCTGGAACAAGCCTGAGGCTCTTCCCAGGATGCTAAGAGTGCCCTCAACAGGAAAGAAGATCCATCTTCAACCTTTCTGGATGATGGAATTCAAGGACAAGGACAACTGCAGAAGGTTCTTCAGGATGGAAGACCAGCTGGACAAGGCATCTAATCAAACTCTAAGGTTTATGCAATCCAAGCTTGGTGATCAAGATGAAGAAGAGAAGATCTTTTACAGAAGGCTACAGGTCCAGATTGAGGAGAACAACTCTAGGAGAGGGAAGAAGACTATGCCCCAAAGAAGACAAAGATGAATTATTTGCTCAGTCTGGAGGAGCACATTTGGGCATTAGTTTTGTAAGTCTTGCATTATTTCTAAAAACTTTATGAAGCTCAATACAACTTTTACTTTTATCATGTGTAATATGCCTGAGTGTTTTTGTTATCATCAAGGCTCTTGATTTATGGCTGTTATTCTATCAGTCATAAATTGGGGGAGATTGTTAGGAATATGTTGTTCTTGATGATAATTATAAAAACACTTAGTAGATTTTGTATTAAGTTATTTTGTAACTGTCAACGAAATAGCATGCTTTGCAGTGTTTCGTTGACAGGAAGCTCATCAACGAAATGAGTGATGTAGCAATTGCACTGTACATTACTTCATAGTTTGATATGCAGTTTGTTGAGTACTAGATAGGTTTTCTAAGTCATGTTGACTAAATGGTTAGATAGGCAAAATAGGTTGGTTAATTGTAAATATTTAGTGCCTTGTAATTTTGCCTAAGTGAAGACATGTCAACGGAATGAAGATTACTCTATCAACGAAACAAGGAAGCTCATCAACGAAACAAAGAATAAAGCTATCAACGAAACACATCTCTATGCCATCAACGAATCATTATTGCTTTTCTATACAATTGACAAAGTGATAGTGACAGGTTCCTGACAGATCAAAAAGGAGATGTGGAAGTGTACTTTGCATTGGAAACCATTAAAATGGACATGGGGAATAAGGAAACATCCCAGTTTCCAATTGGGCTCTTGGGAGTGATCATAATAAGCATGAAGTCAAAAGCAAGGATCTCCAAGGACCACTGGACAAAGGGATGAAAAGCAAACTATTGGCGGTTACTCATTGTACTATTAGTGTAGCCAAAAATAGGGTTGTAAACTTGGGTTTATATAACCAAGTGTAGCAGTTACTTTATTTGTGTGTGAAGAAAAACAAAGAGTTTGTATTAGCTATCTTTGAGAGCATTTTTCTTCTCTACAACCTTGTAACTGAGCAGCTGTGTACATTTGTATCACAGATTATTTCCGCAATAAAAACACTTCAGTTGGATCATCAAACAATCCAACTGAATTATTTATATCTTGTGTTTTTATTTATTCAGTTCAGTTTAATTTTATAAAGTATTTTCAAGTTAAAGAAATATCAAAATTGTATTCAACCCCCCCCTTCTACAATTCTGTTAGGTCATTTGGGATTAACATGTTTTATCTCGAATGTAACTCGAGTTCCTTTGTAAGTTCCTTAGTATAGCTTTCATTGTAATCATCCATGGAGGTTTTGGAAGCATTGAAGACTAAGGATTCAATGGAAGCAATGGAGAAGATTTTGTAATAGTTAGATATAACCACCATAGATTGACCTTGATCTTTTCATTAGCTTGAAAAAAGGATCACATAGGATTGAGCCATAACCATTACACATTTACTTTACGCACTTTACATATGATGTATGGAATGTATGTATAGAGTAGAAGATGCATGCTTTAGTTAGATTAATGATGTATGCATGTATTAGATACATCACCCATGCCATGCTTGCCATGTTTAAACAAGATAAAATCTGTAACGATTCAAGATTTTAAAATTGAACAAAACGAACATGAGATTCCTGTGTTTATGAAACACGGAAATAAGTATGAATTTCCAATTTTTTGATATGGGGCGATTTTGACAAAAATACAAGCAGTGCTTGTAAGAAAGGTGGATTTTAAGTGAGACCACTGTGACTCCTCCGCTGGACTGGAAATCAAACCATTGATAAATTTTGAATTGAAGTACTTAGTTCAAGGAAAAATTGGGAATCTCTTGATGATGGGATCATGGTCGTTTTAATAATAAAATCCCTTAACAAAATATTAAGTTTTAATCGGATGCTTTCCAATGAATGAACACTCATCGAATCCTAGATCGATTAGGGGAAGGGCTGTCAGTGGCAGGGGACTCCTATCTATCGTGGTGAGATGCGACGAATATAAACGGTTATATTCGGCCGTTGTATCATTGGGTCAAACTTAACTGAGTCGTCATAATAAGGTGAAAATAAACGGTTATATTCAACTATTATGAACTTAGAAGCATAGAGTTTGGTTAAAAATCTATTAGATAGATAAGATCAATCGTTGTTCGCCAAACTATCCAAGAATTATATGTGATATAATTGACAACTGTTGTCTACCTAAATAATCATTTTTAAGGACTTCCAGTGGTTGACTTAGAACATGACGAAATATGGATCTTGGCTCACTAGAAAGAATTATGCGATATACTTTCCGAATTAATAGTAAGGGCTATTAATTTGATAAAAATAGTGGGAGATATATTATGAATATATCATAATCTTTTGAACATAATAATTGATAACTCAGACAATCTAATGTTTATTTTGTGCTTTTATCTTTGTAGAAATGGCAAATAACACAAACACACTATCCGTACGATCAATCCTTGAGAAGGATAAACTGACAGGAGGAAACAACTTCCTAGACTGGCAGAGGAATTTGAGGATTGTCCTCAGGCAGGAGCGCAAGCTTCATGTCATTGACATCCCTCCGCCAGGTCCCCTTCCTGAGGGCGCTACTGTTGAGGAACAAGCGGCCCACACAAAGGATGAGAATGATGCAAATGATGTTGCATGTCTTATGTTGGCAACTATGAGTGCTGAGCTTCAAAGACAGCATGTGCATATGGATGCATATACTATCTATGAACACTTGCAAAGCATGTTTGCAAGCCAAACTCGTCAAGAAAGGATCAACACGAGTAAGTCACTTTTTAATTGCAAACAAGGGGCAAGTGAACCAGTTGGACCACATGTTCTGAAGATGATTGGTTACATTGAGTACCTTGAAACTTTGGGTTTCCCGGTTGGACCGGAAACTGGTATTGATCTTATCATGAATTCTTTGAACAACAAATTCACTCAGTTTGTTGTGAACTACAATATGAATGAATTTGACAAAACACCTACTGAATTGTTGTCTATGTTGAGAACATATGAGACCAACATGAAGGCAGCTGAACCTGCTCCCATACTGATGGTGGGCAATAAAGGTAAGGCGAAAGGGAAAGGCAAGTGGAAGGGTAAGAAGAAGACTGGATCTGATTCTGCACCCAAGCCAAAGTCAGGTCCCAAACAGGCTTTCAAGCCTAAAGGTGGTGTTGCTAAGGGTGAATGTCACTACTGTAAGAAAACTGGTCACTGGAAGAGAAACTGTTCAGTTTACTTGGAGGATCTGAAGAAGAAGAAGGTTGATCAAGCTTCTACTTCAGGTATATATGTTATAGAAGTCAATCTGTCTATTTCTACATCTTGGGTATTGGATACTGGATGTGCTTCTCACATTTGTTTAAATGTGCAGGAAATGCAGAGAAGTAGGACATTGGCTAAAGGAGAAGTGGACCTACGAGTTGGCAATGGAGCAAGAGTTGCTGCTTTAGCTGTAGGAACTTATTATTTATCTTTGCCCTCTGGGCTTGTTTTAGAACTAGAAAACTGTTTTTACGTGCCTGCGATTTGCAGAAACATTATTTTTGTTTCTTGTTTGGACAAGAAAGGTTTTTCGTTTACAATAAAGAACAACAGTTGCTCTTTTGCTTTGAATGATTTAACCTATGGTGTTGCACGTTTGTTTAATGGTTTATATGTTCTTGACTTAGATAATCCTGTCTATAATATAGAAAACAAACGACTTAAAGTTAATGACTCAAATCAAACATACCTCTGGCATTGTCGTCTAGGCCATATAAATGAGAAACGCATATCCAAATTACATAAGGATGGATACTTGGATAAGTTTGATTTTGAATCATACCTAGAATGCGAATCTTGTTTGCTTGGTAAGATGACTAAAGCCCCTTTCACTGGTAAGGGTAAAAGGGCCACTGAACGTCTGGAGCTAATACATAGTGATGTATGTGGCCCAATGCGTGTGATGGCTAGAGGAGGCTACTACTACTTCATAACATTTACTGATGATTTCAGTAGATATGGATATGTATATCTTATGAAGAATAAATCCGATTCTTTTGAAAAGTTCAAAGAATACAAGGCTGAAGTAGAGAAGCAAATTGGCGGAGGTGCAAGTATTAAGATCTTACGATCTGATCGTGGGGGTGAATACTTAAGCACTGAATTTAAAGAGTATTTAAAGGAGTATGGTATTGTATCACAACTCACTCCGCCAGGTACACCTCAATGGAATGGAGTTTCAGAGAGGAGAAATCGCACCTTGTTGGACATGGTGCGATCGATGATGAGTCATGCAGATCTTCCAATTAGTTTCTGGGGTTATGCTCTAGAAACAGCGGCTTTCACACTTAACCGTGTTCCTACTAAGAAGGTTCAAAAGACTCTATATGAGATATGGATGGAGAGACGTTCAGGCATGAGCTTTATGAAAGTTTGGGGATGCAAGGCGTTTGTGAAACGTCAAGTATCTGACAAGCTTGGACCTAAATCCGAAGAATGCAATTTTGTGGGATACCCTAATGAAACAAAGGCGTATTATTTTTATAGTCCTTCTGAGCAGAAAGTGTTCATTGCTCGAGATGCTGTCTTCATGGAAAGAGATTTTGTTTCCAAAAGAAACAGTGGGAGAACTATAGATCTCGATGAAGATCGAGAACCAGAAAATAACATTGAACCTGAGGTGGAACAAGAGCAGGATAATATTAATGCTCAACAAACACAGGTTGTTCGTAGATCTGGTAGAATTCGCCATGAGCCAGAGAGATATGGATTTCTCTTAACTCAATGTGGTGAATTGATGCTCATAGATGAAGATGAGCCTCTCACATACCAAGATGCTATGAACAGTCCAGACTCTAAGAGATGGCTAGAAGCCATGAAATCCGAGATGGATTCCATGTACGAAAACCAAGTATGGACTTTGGTTGATCCACCTGAAGGGGTAAAACCCATAGGGTGCAAATGGGTTTTCAAGAAGAAAACTGACATGGATGGAAATGTTCAGACCTATAAAGCGAGGCTGGTTGCAAAAGGTTTCAAACAAATTCATGGTATTGACTATGATGAAACTTTCTCACCAGTGGCTATGGTCAAGTCCATAAGGATTTTGCTTGCCATTGCAGCATTCCATGATTATGAAATCTGGCAAATGGATGTCAAAACAGCCTTCCTTAATGGAAGCCTTGAAGAGGATGTGTACATGACACAGCCTGAAGGTTTTGTCGATCCAAGGAATGTTGGTAAGGTATGTAAATTACGTCGATCCATTTATGGATTGAAGCAAGCCTCTAGGAGATGGAATATCCGTTTTGATGAAACAGTCAAGGAGTATGGTTTTGTTCAAAACGAAGATGAATCTTGTGTTTACAAGAAGGTTAGTGGGAGCCATGTGGCATTCATAGTATTATATGTTGATGATATACTACTAATGGGGAATGACATACCTACTCTAAAGGCTGTTAAGACATGGTTAGGGAGCAACTTCTCTATGAAAGACTTAGGAGATGCATCCTACATTCTAGGAATGAGGATCTATAGGGATAGATCTAGAAGGATGATCGGTCTAAGTCAGAGTACATACATTGATAAGATTTTGCATCGTTTTGGTATGCAAAATGCAAAAAGGGGATATGTCCCCGTGTCTCAAGGGATAACGATCTCTAAAGATCAGTGTCCGAAATCATTGGATGAGAAGGACCGCATGAGTAAAGTTCCATATGCCTCAGCAATTGGATCTATCATGTATGCAATGGTGTGTACTCGCCCCGATGTTTCGTATGCTTTGAGCATGACGAGCAGATACCAGTCTGATCCAGGTGAAGGTCACTGGACGGCAGTCAAGAATATTCTTAAGTACCTGAAAAGGACTAAAGATTCATTCTTGGTGTATGGAGGAGAGGAGAAACTAGTTGTAAAAGGTTACACCGATGCAAGTTTCCAAACAGACAAGGATGATACTGTATCACAGTCTGGTTTTGTGTTTTGTCTAAACGGAGGTGCTGTAAGCTGGAAGAGTTCAAAGCAAGAGACAGTAGCTGATTCTACAATGGAGGCTGAGTACATTGCAGCTTGTGAAGCAGCTAAAGAAGCAGTTTGGATTCGAAAATTCATTACTGAATTGGGAGTGGTTCCATCGATCGCAGATCCCATAGACTTGTACTGCGATAATAATGGAGCCATTGCACAGGCTAAAGAACCTAGATCTCACTCCCGAGCCAAGCATATACTCAGAAGATATCACCTTATTCGAGAGATCAATGAAAGGGGTGACATACACATATGTAAAGTGCACACAAATGATAACATAGCGGATCCACTGACCAAAGGCTTGTCGCAGCAGAAGCACGACGGTCACACTAGTTCCATGGGTATTAGATACATGGGTGATTGGCTCTAGTGCAAGTGGGAGATTGTTAGTGTAGGTGCCCTAGAGGCAATACATTGTTTATTTTGATAAACCTTATGTCATTTGATTATTAAGTAAATGTATTTATTATGACTTTAATGACTACGATATATTTATTAGCATAATAAATGTCCTTAGAATTATGATACACATTATATAGTTTAAGTATACAACTTGAACTTGAGATTATATAATATATCTTATTCTTAAAGGTCCCTAGTCGAGTATTATTATATATAGGACAATAATAATACATAAATAGACTAGTATGTTGATTGACAGATAACCACATCTCATTGGTTATAAGTATGGAGATACTAAAGTCAATGCATAGGTACATGTAGGAGTACATGGTACTGGACAGACCCACCGTGAGATTCTTCATGTTAATAAAGTCATAAGAAAGACTCACAGTGATAATGGTGTAATGATCCTTTGACTTGAGATCATTATATTTCTGTACGAGGATTAATATACTTTGACTACATTAAAAGTTACCTTTAACCGGGTAATGATAAAAGTGGACATCGGGTATATTGTGAGTCGTATGAGAAATATAAATGATAGATAAAGGATTTAACCCTCCTATTATTAGGGGATATATTATTGGCCTCTTGATTGAGTAAGACTATGAAAATGCATGGCCATGCTCAAATATTGATTTGTTTTAATAGTTTACTCATTGATCAAGGAAACCCGGATTAAGCATTGAAGAGGATGACTAAATACATGCCTCGAGTTTAATCTATAATATTTGGTTAAAGGGATTATATTACACGGAAACATTAATCACGAAAGGTTTAATTGGATCACCAATTATTATTATTACTTGGGTAGCAATGATGTATTACTAGATGCCGCTCATTGTTTATATTTTGTTATTGGATATTGAAATTATTGCCAACGTAATAATAACCTAAAGGGTTACACAATAAGAACGTTTTAAAAGGAGTTTTAATTTAAATATCAGATTTAAATTAAATAATTATAAATTTGAAATTGGTTAATTAATTAATTAAGTTGGACTTAGTTAATTAAATGATATTTCGAATTTAATTCATTAACAACCCAAATCAGTTTGGTTTAGTTGAAGCCCAAGCTGATTAGGGTTAGGCCCAATCTCTCTACCCTATATATACATAATGATGTATAGTTTTAGGGTTTAGTTCAGAAAATCCGTTTTCAAGAGAGGCTAGATAGAGAGAGAAGGCAGTTTTATTTGGCTAGTACCTGCTCCTTGGATCGTTGGACGATCGGACGTTCTGTGGACGATTTAGAGACACGGATCTTGAAGCAAGGTTTGTGTGGTGATTGCAATCTAGGACCTCCATCTTACAGAATTCGGAAAGCTCTTAACTGGTATGATTTCGTTTCTCCATAATCAGTCACAACTTATACATGGATCCTGCGTTAGGGTTTCGTAAATTTTATTATTTTACGTCTGTTTTTCGCTGCGTTTTTACAATGAAACCCAACAGAGTTCCAGGTGCAGAAAATTCTTGCTTCACTCCTCTTTCCTTGCAGAAAGCTTCCATTACAGAATTTCTGAATTCAGTACCATTATCACTCCTTATAATTTTCACTTTGTACTGTGATCCTTTGTCCAGTAGCTTCACATGATCCATTAGAATTAAGGCAGTTTCATCCTTCTTTGCTAAGAAATACACCCATGTGTACCTAGTATGCTCATCAACAATGACTAGAGCATATTTCTTTCTGCCCAATGACATTATATTTACTGGACCAAAAAGATCAACATGTAGAAGATGATAAGGTTCCACAACTGATGATTGAGATTTACTCTTGAAAGATGACTTCCTTTGCTTGGCCTTTTGACAAGAATCACATAGACCATCTAAGCTGAGTATTGACTTTGGAAGTCCTCTTACAAGATCTTTTCGAATCAGCTCATTGATGTTGTTCAAGTTTAGATGAGAGAGCTTCTTATGCGATTTCCAACTCTCTTCATTTGACATTCTTGCAGATAGACACACAGTTTTTCCTTCAGAGTTTGTTACCAAACTTGCTTCATAGATGTTATTGTGCCTGTGTCCAACTAGAACAACGTTCCCTGTAGATTTGCTGATAACTTCACAATGTTCAGTATGAAAATCTACATGGTATCCTCTGTCACAGATTTGACTCACAGAAAGCAGATCATGCTTGAGTCCTGAGACTAGAGCTACATTTGTAATGATGACACTTCCAAGATTGATATTGCCATATCCCAGAGTATGTCCTATGTTGCCATCTCCATAGGAAACTTT
This sequence comes from Heracleum sosnowskyi, assembly GCA_030848705.1. Taxonomy (NCBI): domain Eukaryota; kingdom Viridiplantae; phylum Streptophyta; class Magnoliopsida; order Apiales; family Apiaceae; genus Heracleum; species Heracleum sosnowskyi. The sequence goes on along the minus strand of CM061244.1, from coordinate 65,353,360 downwards.
TGGGCCAGCTTTTTCCTTATAGTCTGATAACAGGGCTTTATTTCCAGTCATATGTCATGAGCATCCACTCTCCAAGATAAGTGTGCTCTCTTTTATGCCCTGCAATCACAAACAATCACTAAGTGTTAGATTTAAGGATCCAGACTTGCTTGGATCCTTTGGATTTTTTAACATTGTTAGCTTTTGCAGCGGAATCACTATCAACAGAGTTTAAACTAACATTGTCAGACTTTACACTTGCAGAGTTTTCTCTAACCCATTTCAAGTTGGGTTTTAGCTCATAATAGTTGTGATAAATAGCATGATAACTCTTGCAAGTATAAATGGAATGCCAAGTGCTCCCACAGTGTGTGCATAAAGTCTGTGGTCTAACCCTAACATAATCATTCTTTACTCCAGATGTGGAGGGTAAAGAGTTAATATCTTTGTTCTTCTTGCAAAACCTGGCAAGATGGTTAGAACTACCACAACTATGACATGTTTTTCTAGGAGCAGCAGAATTAGGCAGATAATCATTTCTTTTATTAATGCCTACTTTTCCATTCCTATTTTTCTTAGAGATTTTCTGTTTGTTGACATACTTTACTTCTTTAAGCTTATGTTTGAATTGTTTCTCTGTCATTAAACCAACATTAACCTGTTTATCACAGATTTTTACTGGTTCTTTAATAGCTTCTATCTCAATCTTATTCTCTGTTATTGAACCAATATTAACCTGTTTTTCACAAGTTTCAATTGGCTCCATAACAGCTTCTTTCACAACTACAGACTTTAGCTTACTGGATTCATGAACAAATTTCACAGGTTTAAGTTGTGGTTTCACTTTAACTTTATCTTTAAACCTAAGTTCATCTTCCTCACAGTAACCTAAACCTACAGTATCTGTCTGAAAAACCTGATGTGTGTCTTTTCCAGAATTGGTCCAAGTTTTAATTACTTTCCTCTCTTTTTCCAACTCAGATTCTATTTGCCTATATCTTTTAAGCAACTCCTGTTCAACATAAACATCATCATCTCTCTCCTTTTGAACTTGTTGCATGTTAACAAGTCTTTCTTCAAGAAATTTATTCCTCTCTTTAAGACCTAGATTCTCAGATTTGATTCTTTCATTCTCTAAAGTCTGATCCCTATAACTAACATGTATGCTTTTAAGATAAATTCTTAATTCAGATATATTATCAGTATCATAAGCATAAGTTGTTAGGGGTACCTTGTTTTCAGATGACTCGGCTTCATCTTTAACAGTTGCCATGAGAGCATAATTGACTCCCTCATCTGAGTCTGAAGTGTCTGCCCAGTCCTTGCCTTTAGTGATGAGTGCTTTCTCAGATTTTCCTTTCTTGCACTCTGGAGCATACTGACCCATTTCTTTACACTTGTAGCACTGGAGCTTTGACTTGTCTTTCTTTCCAGACTTGGTATCTTTTTCATCAGACTTTCTGAATTTTCTTTTATAAGAATTTGAATCTTCCCTTGAGAATCTCTTTCCTTTCTTGAAGTTCTTGAATCCCATCTTCTTGAAGGTCTTTACCATTAAAGCAGCCATTCTCATCATCTCTTCATCATCATCCTCAGAATCAGAAGCTTCATCATCAGTATTTGAGCCATCATCAGAGTTTGATGACTCACTGTCAGATTTAATGACTAAAGCCTTTCCTTTGGCTTTCTTTCTTGATGATTCCTTCTTGACAGGCTTTTCTTCAACTTTAAGAGCAACAGATTTTGTCTTCTTTCCAGATCTTTTGTTTCTTTGTTCTATCTCCAATTCATGAGTTTTGAGCAACCCATAGATTTCATCAAGATCTGTTTCTGCAAGATCATAATTGTCTCTGATTGTTGTTGCCTTTAAATCCCATCTTTCAGGTAGGGATAGAAGAAACTTGAGATTTGACTCTTCAAGTTCATATTCTTTATCAACCAGGGACAAATCATTCAACAATTTACAAAATCTGTCATAAGTATCTGTCAAACTTTCATCAGATCTAGAATCAAAGTGTTCATACTTCTGTGTTAGAATAGTCTTCCTGTTCTTCTTTATAGCACTTGTTCCTTGACACCTGACTTCTAAAGCATCCCAAATTTCTTTGGCAGTTTTGCAACCAATAACTCTGTTAGACATTACATTATCTAAGGCACTGTGGAGTAGATGTCTAACCTTTGCATCCTTTGAAATTGATGAGATATCTTCAGGAGTCAAATCTTTCTTCTCTTTTGGAACAGTCTTTTGTTCTTGACCAGTTATAACATGAGACAATTTAGTTGGCATATGAGGACCATCATTGATTCTATCAAGGTATTCTGGATCTGTGGCTTCCAGAAACATAGTCATCTTCACCTTCCATATTGGATATTCAACTGGTCTCAGAATTGGAACCCTGATAGTCTCATATCGACTCACAGAAGTAGGTTGAACCTTCTGAGCATTAGAACCTGCATTTGAACCTTCCTGAGAGTTGTCAGTCATGATTATACTTTTGTTTAGATCGATAAACTGTATATATTAAACAGCCTTGGCTCTGATACCAATTGTTAGGCCGAATTACACAATATATAATCAATATAAGTATAATAATAACAATTGAGAACACTGTTTATGAATCAACAACTGAATTATTTAAATAACTCTTCTCTCAGTGATGTTAAAAAAATCACAGAGAGCTTCTAGGTTACAAGAATAAGGTATTCAGTATTCGCATCCCTTTTAGGGTTAACCTATCTGTGTTTATATAGTACACAGCTACATAATCAATCTCTAATTGATATCCTATAAATTAGCTATACAAATTATATCAAATTAGGATTGCTTCTGTCTTCTGTTCCGTTTCCTTAACTGTCTCAATATATCTTGCTTCTTTCCATCTTCAAGATATATTGCTTCTAGAATCTTTATATCAGCACCGACAGCTAAGATAAACTTTCACCCCGTCAGACTTTAATAAACTCTGACTGGCTTCCGGTAAACTCTGATTAATACCTGGTACTTAAACACTGATGAGCAAACGTCAGCAATTATATTTAACATTATTATTCTCCCCATGCTTCTCAATCAACTCCAGTATTGTGGTTAGCTCAGTAAACCTCAGTTTCTCTAGAGTTTGAAAGGATAGATGCCACAGGTAATTATCCTTGGATACCATGATAACTTCTCTTAGATGAACATCCTTGATTTTCCTGACTGCCACAGTGAAGTACTTGATACTTTCCTTGAGCCTTTCCCTGTAGATCTTGGCATCCTCTTGAGCATTGATGTAGATGGCTTTCAGAAACTCCAGGAAGGCCTCATCATGATAGATGTGAGAGTTGGCAACTTCCTGTAGCTTGGCCTCAGTGATTATGGTTGCTTTGACAGGTTGGGCACTTGATGAAATGAGAGGAGCAGGACCCTTCAAGGGCATTGTGCCAGGATAGTAAGTTGTAGTCACACTACTTTTCTGGCCAGATAAACTGGTGACAGAAACAGTAGGAATAATTATTGGCCTTGTGTCTTTCTCAGATATTTTCTCTTTGAGCTTTGCAGAGACTCCCCCTTTCAGAGTCACTTGCTTTCCTTTCCTCTCTTTCTCCCCCTTAGGCTTTGGATCATACAAGATGTCTTGAGCTTCTCCAGGAATAGGAAGATTCATGCTTCTCATCATAGAGGTCATCATCTATTGTTGGACCAGCAGAATGTTTGAAGTTGAGTTGCTTTGGTTATCCATCTTGGCATTTAGGAGCTCCAAGGAATGAGAAATCCCTTGGTTTTCAGATTTTAAGGATGCCACTTCTTTCTCCAATCTTTCAACCTTTGAAAATAGCTGCTCAGACTTGAAAGGATCGAGGGCCTGGTCCTTGAGCTTGGAGAAATCAAATTTAGATATGTTTGAAACAGGAACCTCATCTGAGCTTGTCACCATACTGGTTTTTCCATAGTACTGAGATCATTGAATTGATGTTGATGTTGGACTGCAGTTGGTTTTCCAATTTGGTGGACATTCTCTTCAAATTATCAGTCACCAAAGCTAGAGAAAGATCCATAGAGGAGACAGTTTGATTAGTCTTCCTGAGCTCTTTGAGTATGCCATCCACCTTGGAAAAATCAGAAAGATATGTATTCCTTAGCTGAACCAAAGAATGTTCAGTTTCTTCCTTGATAGTAGAGATTTCTGACTGAAGACCTTTCCCAAGGAAATGCATAGCTTTGAGCTGGCTCTTGTAGACTTCATTGACAGCATCATAGATATCTGCAGGAGAGAGACCTTTAGCATTAGACCCCAAGGCTGTGAGATAGTCCTCCCTGAGAAAAGCTAGAGCCTCCTTCAGCTTTACAGTCCTTTTTCCATCCAGCCAAGCATCCACATTTCCATCTTGCTGGGCTTCATCCACAATCTTATCTTTTTGGGCCTCAGCATCCTCCTTGTGACAAAGCAAGATAGCTTCATAATCTTTGTTTGGTAGTCCAGCTGTTAGGAGGTGTTGGGCAATCTTTGAGAACTCATCTATCTGTGCCACATGAAGATTTTACAGTTCTTCTTCCATCAATTGTGGTGGCACAGAGGATGATCCTGAAGCCCTGTCATGTTGCACAGGTTTCAGCCATTCTGGCATGGTGGCCTGAGCCAAGTTAGAGCTAGTGCTTAGCACTTCATGAGGAATAGGTGAGTGAGTCTCCTCCAGTCTTGGAATAACTGTAGAGTCTGATGCTGTCTCCATTGAAATGGGATGTGTTACATCATCATCTCTATGTGCCTGTGAAGGCAAATCCAAGTCCATAAGGAATGGAGAGTTTGGCATAGAGTCTCCAGTAAGAACTGGTGAATCCTCTATGTTTTTGTTGGTGTCATTAGGATATGCCCCAGCATGCATTCCCTGACCAACTAAATGTGGTTCCTGGGTGGTGAGCACAGTGTCATGCACCATGTCACTTGAGGGTGGCTCAATCACTGATTGAAATAGTGATTGATCAAAAGCAAGATTGTCATGAGAATGACTCTCTTGTTCAGAAGAAATTTCTAATGTAGAATCTAAGAGAGAAGTGGGGTTTAGATTAGATTTTAGCAACTCCCCATGAGAAATAGGAGGAGTTTCAATTGTGATGTGCTCTCCACTCAGTGTTGCATCACCCTTATTTCCACTGGGGTCACGAGTGTGTTCTTGACCCTGTGCTGACTCTATACAGGATGTAGTGGGGAGACTACTCTTTTCAATGCCAATGCCCTGTTGAGAGGCCATTGACAGTAACAGGTGTACCCCTTTTTCCACATCTGAATCCTGTTGGGAGGATTCAGTGGTAGGCTTAGATTTGGGTTTCTTGCTTTGTCTGGTGAGAGGTAACTCAGGATCCTCACTTCCTATCTCTATTGATTCTTTGATAATTTCCAGGGCTCTCTTCTTTGTCTTCTTTTTAGTAGCACCAACCTTTTGGGAAGTTGGTGCACTTGGCTCCCTAATTACTATTGTACTGTTTGCAGGGGGTTCATTGGATGGGTTAGGAAGGCTTGGGTTAGACTTGGAGGCTCCTTCTATCTTAGCCTTCCCTTTCCAGGAAAGTTCATGGTATATTGGCTTATCAAGTGGATAAGATGCAAATGTGTCCTGCATATGCTTGGTCACACTTAATATCACATCCACTTGATTCCTTGTGTCCAATGACCCAAATAGAACTTTGGACATGGACTTGGAATAAGCCATTTTATTTTGATCTATACCCTCTAGTTCATGTATATTAGCATCAAGATAATTTAAAATACATTGAAGGAAACGAGGATAAAAGATTTCATTACCTCTACCACGAACTGTCCTCCCTAGCCTTTGAGCCAATTCTTTGAGGATTATTGCTCCTACATTTATCTCCTGATTGTAGGCTAGGTAGTAGGCTAACTTCACAGCAATGTGACTGATTTGGTCCCATCCTGTCTTTCTGCATAAGAACACCTTCTGGAGTGCATCAAATAGAAACGACCACTCCCTCCTGACATGCTTCTTGTTCAACTTAGCCATGTCAATTTCATCTGCATACTTGATTAAATCCAAGAATGCTACCATCTCAGCATCATTAGCTTCAGTATCATGACCTTCAACATTGAACCCCAGGGCCTCGTTTATCTCCTTTTCTCCAAACTGGAAAAGCTTGCCCCCAATTGTGCAACTCACCTCCTGAAACGAGGTTCCATCTTCCTTCGCCATTGTTGAAACCATAGCTGTTCTCCAGAACCCTTCCAACACATCAACATACATAGTGGGGTTTTGGGTTAAGGCTTGGCGGAGGTAGGAGGTGTTTAAGAACCGTACAAAGCACTTGTACCTTGGGTTTGCCTCCGCCTCAGAGGGAATTGTGAGAAGATTTGTTTCTTTGGGTATGGTTAAAGGGTTTGAGGATGATACTGTTTAAGATTTGGGTGCCATTTTGAAATTTGGAGTGAAGAAGAGAGAAGAGAATTTGAGTTTAGGTTTGAGAATTGAGAGTAGTAGACAAGATGAAGAGTTGTGAACGGTTAGAAAAGAGTATTTATATGATAGAGACACTGCGATATGGAGTTATGAATATGTGCAGGCTATTTGTATGTCGCGAAGTCTCAAAATGGCATGTACCGCAAAGTCTTGCAAAGTATATCACAGAGTCCAGAAATGAACTTTGTCGCAAAGTCTTGAAGATAGAAAGATTTGGATGACTTTGCGATATAGTGTAAATACCCTGTCTAAAACTCTCTTTTTGAAATTTTAAGCATTTTGTCAGACTTAAATCAAAAATTGAAATAAATTTAATTTAAATCAAAATTCTGTCAAATATGGAGACTTGTCGATATAGTTATTCTAAGTCGCGAAGTCATAAAATGAACTATGTCGCAAACTCATGAAATGAACTATATCGCGAAGTCTCACACTTCCAACAGTTTGCGATATAAGTCTGTTTGATTTGAACTAAGTCGTGAACTCTCAAGATCACCTATGTAGAGATGTCTTAAAAATTCATAACTTCTCAGAAAAGTATGATTTGAAAAATATGCAGTAAAATACTGAAATATTTATAAATCATATCTCAGCTAATTTTCACTCCAAATGAATAGAGCATCTAAATACAGTGAAAATTTACTGCTACAATTATGAGCTAGCATACTTACTTAGAACAACTAAATGAAGGATTGAGCATTCCAATTTCCCTCACTAGTCTGTTGAAGACAGCTTCATTTAGAGGTTTAGTACATATGTCAGCTAATTGTTTCTCTGTTGGAACATAAGAGACTGTTATAGTACCATTTGCTGCATGTTCCCTAATGAAATGGTACCTTATCTCAATATGCTTTGTAGTAGAATGATTAACAAGATTAGCTACAATGGATATTGCACTAGTATTATCACACATCAGAGGAATGTGTTCTAACACTAGTCCATAATCCATGAGTTGATTTCTAATCCAAAGCAATTGAGCACGGCAGCTTACAACAGAAATATATTCAGCCTCAGCTGTAGATGTTGCTGTGGATTGTTGTTTCTTACTGAACCAGGACACTAACCTTTGACCTAAGAATTGGCAGCTTCTAGAGGTGGTCTTCCTGTCAATTCTGCATCCAGCATAATCATAATCTGTGTAACCAACCAGGTTGAACCCAGTGCCCTTTGGATACCATAGCCCAAGATTAGGAGTCCCTTTCAGATACCTGAAGATTCTTTTGATAGCCATCATGTGAGATTCCTTAGGATCAGACTGGAACCTCGCACAAAGACATGTGGCAAACATGATGTCTGGCCTGCTAGCTGTGAGATAGAGCAATTATCCAACCATTCCCCTATAGACCTTGATGTCAACTCTCTTGCCCTTCTTATCTTCATCTAACTTGATTGCAGTGGACATAGGAGTTTTTGCTGGAGATGACTCTTCTAAACCATATTTCTTTAAGAGATCTTTAACATACTTGGATTGGTTTAAAAAGATGCCATCCTCCCTTTGATGTACTTGCAGGCCTAGGAAGAAGGTTAACTCTCCCATCATACTCATCTCATATTTACTTTGCATCAACCTAGAGAACCTTTCACAGAGTTTTTCATTTGAAGAGCCAAAGATGATATCATCCACATAGATTTGAACTAGAATGATATCATTTCCATGTTTCTTGAAGAATAAAGTTTTATCAATTGTACCCCTGGTAAATTGATGTTCAAGAAGGAATTGAGATAGAGTTTCATACCAGGCTCTTGGTGCATGTTTAAGTCCATAGAGTGCCTTGAACAGTCTATACACAAAGTCTGGGAAGTCTTCATTCTCAAAGCCAGGTGGTTGGGATACATAAACTTATTCAGCAAGATCACCATTGAGAAATGCACTTTTCACATCCATTTGATACACCTTGAAATCTGAGTGAGCTGCAAAAGCCAAGAAGATTCTGATGGCTTCCAGTCTAGCTACAGGTGCAAATGTTTCATCATAGTCAATGCCCTCTTGTTGACAGTATCCTTTGGCAACCAACCTTGCTTTGTTCCTAATCACCACTCCTTCTTCATCCACCTTGTTTCTGAACACCCATTTGGCGTCAATAACATTCTTTCCTTCTGGAGGTGGCACTAGTTCCCATACTTTGTTTTTCTCAAATTGATTCAATTCTTCTTGCATGGCAACAATCCAGTCAGAATTCTTCAAAGCTTCTTCAATTACTTTTGGTTCTTCTTGTGACAGAAAGCAGCTATACAAACATGTATTCATTGTTGCCCTTCTTGTTCTAACTCCCTCACCAGGATCTCCAATGATTTGATCCCTAGTGTGGGCTCTGTCCCATTTCCTTGTGTGACCCTGTTCATTTTCTTGACTTGTTCCAGGATCATTTTGATTGATAGTTGCATTCTCTTCTTCTCCCCCTGTGTTTGTGAACCATTGCACAGGTGTTTGAAGAAGATCTCCAACTTCAAGAGTTTCATTGTCTGGAACAGTTTGAATAGGTGGTTCATCCTCACTTTCAGAATCCTCAAGATATCCTTGATTTTCAAATCTTAATGGCACACTATCTTGTTCACTTGTTTTAAGTCCAGGAGTTTTCTTGTCATCAAAGGTAACATCCATGCTTTCCAAAACTTTGTGTTGCTCAGGTACAAACACTCTGTATGCTGTCCTTTCCAGAGAGTATCCAATGAAAATACCTTCAAATGCCTTAGCATCAAATTTTCCAACATGCTCAGAGGTATCTTTCATCACAAAACACTTGCTTCCAAACACATGAAGATGCTTGAAAGATGCTCTTTTGCCAGTCATTAATGAGTAAGGAGTTTTTCCAGACTTCTTATTGATCAATGTTCTATTTTGCACATAGCATGCTGTGTTAACAGCATCAGCCCAAAAGCTAATAGGTAGCTTTGCATCCAACAACATTGTCCTTGCAGCTTCAATGAGAGTTCTATTCTTTCTCTCAACTACTCCATTTTGTTGAGGTGTTCTAGGAGCTGAAAATTGTTGAGAAATTCCTTTATCTTTGCAAAACTCATACAATGTTGAATTTCTGAACTCGGTCCCATTATCACTTCTCAAAGCAACTACAGAGGAACCAGTGCTTTGTGCTTCTCAACCATGACTTGCAGGCCTAGGAAGAAGGTTAACTCTCCCATCATACTCATCTCATATTTACTTTGCATCAACCTAGAGAACCTTTCACAGAGTTTTTCATTTGAAGAGCCAAAGATGATATCATCCACATAGATTTGAACTAGAATGATATCATTTCCATGTTTCTTGAAGAATAAAGTTTATCAATTGTACCCCTGGTAAATTGATGCTCAAGAAGGAATTGAGATAGAGTTTCATACCAGGATCTTGGTGCCTGTTTAAGTCCATAGAGTGCCTTGAGCAGTCTATACACAAAGTCTGGGAAGTCTTCATTCTCAAAGCCAGGTGGTTGGGATACATAAACTTATTCAGCAAGATCACCATTGAGAAATGCACTTTTCACATCCATTTGATACACCTTGAAATCTGAGTGAGCTGCAAAAGCCAAGAAGATTCTGATGGCTTCCAGTCTAGCTACAGGTGCAAATGTTTCATCATAGTCAATGCCCTCTTATTGACAGTATCCTTTGGCAACCAACCTTGCTTTGTTCCTAATCACCACTCCTTCTTCATCCATCTTGTTTCTGAACACCAATTTGGTGTCAATAACATTCTTTCCTTCTGGAGGTGGCACTAGTTCCCATACTTTGTTTTTCTCAAATTGATTCAATTCTTCTTGCATGGCAACAATCCAGTCAGAATTCTTCAAAGCTTCTTCAATTACTTTTGGTTCTTCTTGTGACAGAAAGCAGCTATACAGACATGTATTCATTGTTGCCCTTCTTGTTCTAACTCCCTCACCAGGATCTCCAATGATTTGATCCCTAGTGCGGGCTCTGTCCCATTTCCTTGTGTGACCATGTTCATTTTCTTGACTTGTTCCAGGATCATTTTGATTGATAGTTGCATTCTCTTCTTCTCCCCCTGTGTTTGTGAACCCTTGCACAGGTGTTTGAAGAAGATCTTCAACTTCAAGAGTTTCATTGTCTGGAACAGTTTGAATAGGTGGTTCATCCTCACTTTCAGAATCCTCAAGATATCCTTGATTTTCAAATCTTAATGGCACACTGTCTTGTTCACTTGTTTTAAGTCCAGGAGTTTTCTTGTCATCAAAGGTAACATCCATGCTTTCCATAACTTTGTGTTGCTCAGGTACAAACACTCTGTATGATGTCCTTTCCAGAGAGTATCCAATGAAAATACCTTCAAATGCCTTAGCATCAAATTTTCCAACATGCTCAGAGGTATCTTTCATCACAAAACACTTGCTTCCAAACACATGAAGATGCTTGAAGGATGCTCTTTTGCCAGTCATTAATGAGTAAGGAGTTTTTCCAGACTTCTTATTGATCAATGTTCTATTTTGCACATAGCATGCTGTGTTAACAGCATCATCCCAAAAGCTAATAGGTAGCTTTGCATCCAACAACATTGTCCTTACAGCTTCAATGAGAGTTCTATTCTTTCTCTCAACTACTCCATTTTGTTGAGGTGTTCTAGGAGCTGAAAATTGTTGAGAAATTCCTTTATCTTTGCAAAACTCATACAATGTTGAATTTCTGAACTCAGTCCCATTATCACTTCTCAAAGCAACTACAGAGGAACCAGTGCTTTGTGCTTCTCTATCAACTCTCTTAATATGCTCTATGATTACTTGAGGTGCTTCATCCTTGGAGAACAGGAATTCCACCCAAGTATATCTTGAATAATCATCAACCATGACTAGAGCATATTTCTTCTTGGAAAGAGACATTACATTCACAGGGCCAAATAAATCCATGTGAATTAGCTGTAGAGGCTTTGAGTTTGTATTGAACAACTTGTTCTTGTGACTTGATCTTTTAATCTTTCCTTTTTGACAAGCTTCACATGCTCCATCTTGCACAAACTCCAAGGCAGGCATATCTCTGATGAGTTTTCTCTTTGTTAGAGAGTTCATTGCCTGAACATTTAAGTGAGACAGTTTCTTGTGCCATAGCCAGAATTCTTCATTTGTGGCCTTAGTGTAGAAACAACAAATTTCTCCCTTGTCTGCAGCCTTGAGATTTGCTACAAACAAGCTTCCTTTCTTTACACCAGTTAAAACAACTTCACCACTTCCTCTTTTTGAGATTAGACAATGATCTTCATCAAATTCCACTTTGAAACCCCTGTTGGTGAATTGTCCAATACTCAAGAGGTTGTGCTTCAGTCCTTCAACAAATGCTACATCTTCAATAATGACATTCCCAGATTTGACACTGCCATATCCCATTGTATAACCAATGTTGTCATTTCCAAAGGCTACTGATGGGCCAGCCTTTTCCTCAAATTGTGATAGCAGGGCTATATCACTAGTCATGTGACTTGAGCATCCACTGTCCAAGATCCATATGACCCTTTTATTCATGTTGCCCTGCATTCACAAAGTGACTAAGTTGTTTTTGGTACCCACACTTGGTAGGGTCCAGTTGATTTAGAAACAGTTTTGTTAACAATTCTTCTGTCATAAATAGCATTTTTCACAGTAGGAGACTTCACTTTGTTTGTGGCTTTGGAGTTTACACTCTTAGGCTCACATGAAGTTTTCACCCTCTCAACCTTGATTGGGGATCCTGTCCTGTGAGTGTGCATATGTGTGTGTGATTCACAGGATTGTGCAGAGTCAAGTTTATGCTTAAGAGATAAGCAATTAGCAATCGCAGTCACATAGCATGTCATGCAGTTAGAATTACCACAGAAGGAATCATGGATAGAGTTCATGCCAACATAATGGTTACTCAGGTTATCAATTTCAGCACTTGCAGGTTTATTACACTTATGAGTCAAATGATTCACAGATAGGCATTTCTGACATTGTTTCCTAGGAGCATTTGGTACATAAGCATAATTGTTACTCTTGTTGACACCTATCTTACCATTTCTGTTTTGTTTCTTTTTCTTAACAACTTCTTTCTTGATTTTAGGACTCTTGACAAGGTTGTCTTTGGTTTCTTTCTGAACAACAGACTTGGGAGAGGAAGAAGTGTCTTTAGCAACCTCATCTTCTTCAAGTAGTTGTTGTTTGATGATCAGCAGTTCTTCATCAAACTCAACAATACTCTTTTATGGGCTTTTCAACACTTGACAAAATGGTTGGGGCATTTTTGTTTGTAAAAGATTCTTTTCCTTTGCCCTTGGCCTTCTTCCTTCCCTTATCATTCTCATAATCAAAACCAACTCCAACCTTGCAGTCTTCAGTGTGTTCCTTGTGATAGGTTTGAATAAGTTCAGAGGAGTTCTTGAAGCTTCTTAGCTTTAATTCATTTTCAGCAATTTGTTCTCTAAGAGCCTTTTCTATTTGTTCAGCACAAATCACTTTGTTTTTAAGATACTCAATCTCCTTTTTCAAACCATCAAGGCTCACAACCATTAACTCAAGTTCCTCATTCTTTTCTGTAAGCTCAAGATTTTTAGCAGTTAGTCTGTCAATTTCTTCATTTGCAACTAACATGCTAGTATGAATATTAAACATTTGAGTACTCATGTCCTCAACAGTCTGCTTATATTGAAAGGGAGTCATATCAAGAGAAGTAAGAATAGGTACCTGACTTGAGGAATCACCATCATCAGAAAATGCCATCAAGGCATAGTTTGAGTATTCCTGTTCTTCTTCTTCATCAGAATCATCCCAGCACTTTCCCTCAGCAATAAAAGCTTTACCCTGTTGTTTCTTGAGTAGAGCTTCATACTTAGCTTCAAGCTCTAAGTATGCTTTGTCCTTTTTGACCTGTTTAGGCTTTTTGCACTCAGTGGCAAAATGCCCAAGTTCATTGCAGGTATAGCACCTTATTTTGGACCTATCCACACTCCCAGATTTGTATCCTCCTTTGGCAGCACCAGCAATTCCTTTTCCTTTATTGAAAGAGTTTGAGCCACTTGAACCACCAGCATTTCCAGCATTAAATTTGGACTTGAATGGCTGCTTCCTCTTAAACCTAATGTTAGGATATCTCTTAGCCATATATGCAAAAGATTTGTTTTCCATCTTGTCCAGCTCATCTATGCTGTAGAACTCATCCTCCTCAGGCAAATCGTAAACAACTTGAGTTTCATCACCAGTTTCATCACTTTTCAGTTCTTCAATCTTGACTTGACTGACTTTAAGAGATTCCATTCTTTGACTTAGATTGTCAGCAATAAGGGCACATGAGGTATTTGCCATTAATCCTTGCTTAGCTTGAATGGATCTCTTTTGAAACAACTCTAGCTCATATGTTTTTAAAACACCATACAACACATCAAAACCAATCTTTGTTAGATCTCTCTCTTTGAGGGAATAGATTCTTGGTTCCAAGTGATCAGGAAGAGTTAGCAAGAACTTCATGTTTAGCTCTTCTGTCTCATAGTGTTTGTCATAGAGTTTGAGCTCATTTACCAACTTGTTGAACCTCTCAAACACTTCTGTGATTCCCTCCTTTGGCTGAGCCATGAAAGCTTCATACTGTGAAACAAGAATCTGCTTCTTGTTGTTTCTTACTTCAGGAGTTCCTTCACATAGCACTTCTATAAGATCCCACATCTTCTTAGCACTACTACAGTGAGCAACAGTGCCATACATGTTGAAATCCATAGATTCACAAATGATAAGTTGGAGATGTCCATCCTGTGCTATTTTCTCCTTTTCAAGATCAGTGTGTTTGGAGGGGTCTTTAGGAACATGCTTTGCTGGTATTATTTCAGTACCATAAGTTGTTTCAGAAACTTCAATCATTGGAATAAAGGGACCATGCTTTAGAATGTCTAAATACATGGGGTTAGAAGCTTTGATGAAAAGCAACATCTTCTTCTTCCATAAACTATAGTGCTCCTTGTTAAAGGGAGGAATCTTGATACTGCTTAGTTTCTGTGAACTCATTCTTGATCTTTTCCTGTTTGTACGTTAACAGCCTGCTCTGATACCACTTGTTAGTAATGAATACCACTTAGAAACTAGACAGAGGGGGGGGGGGTGAATGGATAGTTTGATAGATTTTCGATTCTTGAAACTAAATAAGCTGTATGTGATTATGCTTTGTTAAAATGCAGAATAAAAATAAACAACACACACAATCACTTTAATCTACTTTGTATTAAGCAAATTAAATACTACAGCTTTCCAGAATTTCACAACTGAATTTCTGGCTTCTAAACAAGAACAGTTTGTAACTTGTTTACTTACAGAGAAAAGAGTGCTTAAGATAAAACAATGTGTATCTCTCTTACAACCAACAATAGGGTGTGCATGAGATATATAAGTCCTATACAAACTAGTGCACACACCTATTTACACTGTTACCCTCACTGTTAGTCCAACTTGTTCTGCCATAAGAGGTTAACTATGTCAGGAAGGACCACCTGCGTTTCGGAGTCTTTCCCATTTCTGTAGCTGCTTGTCTCTTGTCTTTCTCTCCAAGTTTAGCTGTAGATTTGCCATCTGTTCTTTGGACCACCTTGCCTGAACAAATGCTTCAGTATTTGTCTCCTTTGATTTTTGGTTATGTACCTTGATTTGTCTTGTTATAAACGGCTAAGTGTTGATATCGTGAACTCCAGCATTTCCCTAACTTCACGATGTATCCTTTATAGACTTCGCGATCTAGCCTTTGGAGACTTCGCGATCTAAGCCTTTTGAGGATTTCGCGATCTAGGCCTTTTGAGGACTTCGCGATCTAGGCCTTTTGAGGACTTCGCGATCTAGACTATTTTGGGACTTTGCGATCCAGGCCTTTTTGGGGACTTCACGATCCAGTACATCTTGACTTTGCGGTATCAACACTTCACAATATGAGTAATGAAGACTTCACGACATAGTTCAATTAGGACTATGCGATCTTAGTACTTCACGACATAGATATTGGTGACTTCACGACATAGCTTTATTCTGACTTTGCTATATAATGCCTTAGACAAATTTCTGCAAATTATTTCTTCAGGGCCTTATTCATCTCCATCCTGCTGCATGAACAATTCTGAACTTCTACCAGGACAATTATTCAGTGGCCTATGTACATTCTAGATGCAAGAAACTTACTAAGCTCATTATAATTCTGAGCATACATGATCAAGCTAATGTTCATGAGAACAAGACAAGTACAGAGAGACCTATACTATATCCCAGTGAAAGAATTCACTAGGTCATGTAGAGTGACATAGTCACAATGATTAGGCTTGTTAATAGTGGTAATCAGACATGCCTTGAGCCTAACAGGGAATACCATGCAGATTTGTAAGCTTAGCAGTAAAAACATGGATAAGTGTGTGAAAGAAAAAGTTCCATGGCTTTGTCAGGTAATGCTTAAGAAACTCTCCCACAAAGAAGTTTGGTTGTTGACTTCTTATGAGAGTGAAGAAAGCATGTATCTCCTCAGTTGTGGGATCCGGAACATGGTTTTCTGTTGGAAAATGTAGTATTATGTTAAAGTCATGTTCTGTCACCCTTATTGTTCTGCCCCCTGGCACAACAAAACTAAAGGATCTCACATTATTCTCACTTTTATCCGTTGCGGATGTGTACAACGCAGTCAATTGATCGATGCAAAGGACTACGGGAGTACTCAAGGCATATGCCACTAATGATTGTGTATTCAAAAACTCTGCCCATGCACGAAACTGTAAGTTCGTGATGGATTGCACGTTTTGAAACGAGACATGATTAGTTTTGGTTACGATAAATTCTCCGGCCATTTTAAATTTCCAGAAAATTAATTTTTAAACCAAAACTAATTTTCAATTAATTATTACTAATTAATCAAATTCAAACCAAAATACCCCTTTTAATCACTTAAACAACTTCGAACAATTAAACTACCAAATTAAGAACCCCAACTTTTTCTAACTCAAGAAAAGTATTTTTAATCAAAATACACTTCCAAAGAGATGGATTTCAACTAAAAATAACTATGCAAGAACAGTATTGTCAGGTAAGGTTCGAAAGATAATGGCCTTCGATAGTATTCTTTAACCACAACCGAGATTTAAAAACACAGAGGTCACAAAGTACAGAGATTTCACTTTTAAAAATGAGATCACTGTAAAAACTGAAGTTACTGTGTATAATTCTTGGTTAAAACTGAAATCTATCGAGTTTGATGTTCTTGGCTGTATCTCTTCTTGTAAGTATTATCTCGACAAAAACTTTTCTCAGAATTGTGAATCTGAAAAGAGAAAAAGTCTAAGTCCCAGTTAAATACTTTTTGAATCTATGAGGGTAAAATGGTCATTTAATGATTCGATAGATTTTATTTGAACGTTCGATGGTTTTCATATAGGGGTAAACCTGTCAACTATACTTCGATAGTTTTTGAAAAACTATCGAAGGTTTTGAAAATCAGAATTTTAAAGGGTTTTGATGAAAACTATCGAACTCTGTTTCTTTTCAACATTGAAAAACTATCGAATTATCTTTTGTTGAAAAAACTATCGAGAATTAACATAAAGGAAAAATTAATTCTCTCCGATAGATTTTTCTTTTTATTTCAAAAACCATCGAGAATTTTGATATGATTTAATTAAATTCACTTCGATGCATTTTCAAATTATCCTCAAAAACTATCGAGAAATGTCTTTGATAGTTTTTCTTTTCCTTTTCAAAAACTATCGAAAATTGCTTTCGATAGAATTTTCTTTGTACTTAGAAAAACTGTCGAATTTCCTAAAATTCGATATTTTTGCTTTTGTCTAAAATTTTAAAACCTGTTCTGTTTTAAAAAATCAGACTTTTTGTATTTCCTGTCAAGTTTTATTTTTAACAAATCTTTTAAAATTTACCAAAATCAATTGTTAACAGAAAATTCACAATTTTCTTAGAATAAAATCAACTAAATATCATCAAATGATATTAATCAATTAAAATCCAATAAATTATGCTGCATTAATCTACAATGTTAAAAACAAAGTAAATTAATTCAAATTAAATAGATGTTGAAATATTTAGAACAAATATTAGCACCTAAATAATTTTAGAATTAATAACCAATTAAATGCCAGAAGATATATCATCCATAATTATGACATAAAATTAGTACAATAATCCTAACTACGAGAATTGCTCCAGAAAATAAATTCACGAGTCCTAAGGATATAGAAATTCTTAAAATCATGTATTCACTAGGACTATCTGCAGTTATTGACTTCTAATTAAAATCAATTAGAAAGATTTAACATCCCAAGTTCACCAACCAGCCTTGAAAAAGTGGATTCATCAAGCGGTTTAGTAAAGATGTCTGCAATTTGTTCCTCTGTGGGTACAAAATGTAACTCCACAGTTCCATTCATGACATGCTCTCGGATAAAATGATACCTGATGTCGATGTGCTTCGTCCTCGAGTGTTGCACTGGGTTGTTAGAGATTGCTATGGCACTTGTGTTGTCGCAAAATATTGGAATCTTTATCAACAAAAGCCCATAGTCACGGAGTTGGTTTCTCATCCACAAGATCTGAGCACAGCAGCTACCAGCAGCAATGTATTCAACTTCAAATGTTGATGTGGACACTGAATGCTACTTCTTTCTATACCAGGAAACTAACCTTCTTCCAAGAAACTGACAGCTTCCTGAAGTACTCTTCCGATCAATCTTACAACCTGCAAAAGCAGAGTCTGTGTATCCAATAAGATCAAATCCTGTATCTTTAGGGTACCAAATTCCAAGATTTGGGGTCCCCTTAAGATATCTAAATATTCGCTTAACAACTATTAGATGAGATTCTTTAGGATCAGACTGAAACCTAGCACACAAGCATGTTGCAAACATTATATCTGGTCTACTTGCAGTGAGATAAAGTAATGAGCCTGTAACAGCCCCAAATCCGGGGTCAGGGATTTAGGGTAGTCACGATCCATGTACTCCTTGCCTTACCTGTATTACTCACACCATTCGTAATTCACCTGCTCATGACCCCACAATACATGTCTCACACACACACACACAGGTTAGAGTCTCAGAAACGACACAATACAACAACTGCGGAATAAATAATTTTTATTACAATACCCAAATGTCTTTCAAATCTGTTACTGATACAATTTCTAAGTATTGTTACATTACCAACTTAGCCTTCTGATGCTCACAATCCTCTAATACCATTCATGTCTATACATAAGTTGAATGCCAAAAGCCGTAGCCTAATTCGATTGGTTCGTACTACTCCCGGGATCACTGCTAGAAACTGTTTATGGAAACGCCTTGCGAGGTATGTGCCATCCCACTGGCATCCTGCTTCGCTGCTATATAATATATATAAAATAATAGCAAGAGTGAGTGATAGCTCAGCAAGGTAATGAAAGTATGGCATAATTCTGCCCTTAATTCAACCCAGAAATAAAGCGGGTATAAGACAATAATTTGTCAAAATATCTCGATACTGAAATCATTTCCTTATCGGAACGTATTCAAAAATAGTACCATTGTTGTATTTCAAATATCATTTCCATAATACTCTGCAACTTTCGATATTCATACTATGAACAAAGTTCTAGTATAATATAAAAGATGAAGTAGCAAGATAACTCAGTATATCCTTTTCGTAAAATATCTGCTATATAAAATATAAGCAGACTATCAACATATAACTTAAAAGATGAAGTTATAAGGAGAATTCCATATCATCTTTCATATCAAACATTTACCTCATATCATAATTTGGAAATAAATACAATGTAAAATATTTCCAATCCACTTTCTAAACATGAATAAACTTGCATGAACTTGAATAAACTTTTTTTTTCTGGAATCTTGCTTAAAACATGTTCTTTCATGGATGATGAACTATAGATGGAGATGCTAGGCGCCGAGGATACCCCTACGATGATCAGTCGTAAGATGTATCCCCTTGATCTTTTTCTACGTAGAAGGGAAGGTATTCAGTCTCACACCGACCTACCTCCCCGCCTTCGGTTGTAGGTGGGAAGAACAGACCCGTTCATAGCCCGTCGGCCTGTTACTCTCCTCTTACCCTACGGTCGGGCACTTACTGATAATCTAGGGGAAGAACAGACCCGTTCATAGTCCGTCGGTCTTATTGTAGTTCCCTTAGGGGACAGGCGCCACTCAGTCCCTTACATATTCTCCGAGTTCAAGAAACTCCATAATTCTGAAACATAAAGTTCCTTTCCCTTTTTCCCCTGGTATACGACTCCACAAAGTAGTCATATTTGGTTGGAAAGGAAAATTCACCCATATTTCCCAAGCTGATGCTCGTTCATGGATACAACTTATACCACTGATCTTACTCCTCGAGTCTTGAGGAAGTAATCAAAATCATTTTGATGGTAGCATACAAAGCTGTTGAATTATTAGTTTCAAAAAGATTTAGGACCGGGCAGTCCACTTGGAACAAACATAAAATCTTGAGAAAGGTCCCATGAGTCTTGTAGTTTGAGCGAACATTTAAGTCTTTCTGAATATAGACTTAAAAGGGAAATAGATTTGGGAACCTTCTCAAATTATATTTATAATTGCCTGAATAAAACTTTATTAGTTATCTAGGGTTAAAGAATAGTTTTCACAAAATACTTCCTTAAGAAGTAGGGCTTTAAATAATTAATGAAAACTATATTTAATAAAGAATATTTATTTAGAAGTAATTCCCAAATATTTCCTTTAAGAAAGGATGGATAAAATGATAATATAATAATATAACCCTAGATAACAACTGATACCATTCCCGGTCTGTAGTATAAATACGAAGTATATACCCCCTACTGAGGGTTTTTCTTGACATATTGGCTTATATATATATACCATAACCATAGCTTATAAGTCCAACTTATACTTAGCATCATAAGTATCGTTTCGAAATCATGAACACATAGCATATATCTCAATATCTTTTATTTATCACAACAATAACAGTTTATAGAAGCATAGGTTTGAAAACTTGCATGCATCTATCATATGCATATATACGTCTCAACATTTTTAATACCATTACATCTATATACGATGTAAGGTTTGAAAACATGCATAATATCATATCGTATGCATCATTAGTATAATTAATGGAAAACATAGCATGGAATAAGAAAACTTGCATCTAGTATATGCATACTTCAAAATATGGTTTTAGAAACTTGCCTGATGCTCGAGAAGCGATAGGGGTTCGCGACGATGCCGGACAATCTAGGCAAAGTCAAAGAAAACGCACAATTAATCCCCTGGATAATCCACTTGTACTCAATGCTTAAACACGTAAGCGAAACACAACCAAGGAATTACTAGCTCATTATAGGCTCATACTAAGTCCATGTTTAATCGACAATTACTTAAGTCGTAGGTTTAGTCCGAAATTGATCCTCGAATACAAGTTATACTTAACCATTTACAACATTGGTTTCTAAGTCATGTTCTTAGTGGTTTTCACTCGCGCAACCTCGGCTAAAACATTTTTATAAAATCGAAACATAATCTTTTTAATCCGAATCTTTTTCGTAAGCCTTCATAACTGTCTCTAGTATTATTCCTCAAAGTTTCACATTTTCATATGGCTTCTAAGTGGTCCAAATATAGCCTCAAAGTTGGTACATTTCTGCAATCTCGTTCCTCTTGAACCACTTTCACTAAAATGGTCATATCTCATAAACCGTAATTCGTATAGACATGATCTTTATACCAAAACAAACCTTAAAATAAGACCTACCGTAGTTCGTAATTCTTGCTCAAAACAGCCTTAAATCAAATGGGCATTACGACGACTATAATCGTAACGTTTCCCGGTTTTTGTTATGTCAAAACCTCTTAAAACCAAATCAATTCAACAACACAACCATTTTTACAACATAATCAGTTTATATACTTCAAGAACATATCACCAACATCAACCAACAACAAGTATCCATCAAGAATTAACCATACATACTCCAAACTCCATAAACATGCTCAATCTTAAACATTACTAGAAACTTCACTTAAATCTCCACATAAATCAAAGGGTGGATGAGTGGTATACCTTCCTTGATGCTCTACCAACACTAACCAGTGGCCACAATCACTCAACAAGCCTTAGATACTCCTTACAATGCTTAAACCTTAAGAAACAAAATCAAGAATCATGAAAAGTTACTATTCATCATCACTTTGTAAAATCCATATAAAATCGAAAAACAAGAGTTTGGTTCTCAACCTTTTACCACACATTCTACTCTTCAAGGGATTTCTTTGGAGTCCTATCTCATCACTAGGGGATGCTTGAAACTCGACTTATTGGCTTTCTAAGGTGAGGGGTCGAAACTGGAAAAGATAGGACAGTTTCTATTCTCCGACTTGGGGAAGGGATTTGACTAGGCTACACTCCTTTGTTGGCCATCAAATTTTGAAAGAATACTGCCAATGGAGTGGAGAAGCTATGGGTAAAATTTGGTGATTGTAGGACAAGTAGATTTGGAGTTATGGATTTTTCTCTCCTCCTTGTGCAAGCTGAGCCGAAAATGGGGGGGGGGGGGAGAGTTCTTCCTCTTCTTTTTCTTTTTGTTTTTGATAAATAGATAAGAATGCTGATATTTGTTAAAAGAGGGGTGAGTCATCACCCTTGGTGGTCTCTTCTCCCGACACTTGTCCAACATGCACTGGCTTGGATAAAGTAGCTTTACTGGTTCGCTTTCCTTTCACATGGATGATCCAAATGTTGCATTCCTCGAATTAATCTTGTTACATGTTACTTCCATGTCTATATTTAATCCTGTAAATGTTGCCTTGTTCCTCTTGAAACGATTCGAAATATTTTCCAAAAAGAGTGAATAAAACTCTACGCGATTCTCGCAGTGAATAGTAACTATTCACTCCAACAATCGAATCCTTAAATCGACTTTAATAAAATAATAAAATTCCAAAATATTAAATCCTCAAATCCTCAATTTTAATATCTCATTTCTTGAATATAATAATATATAATTCGCTGCCCGGTCAAATACTATACCAAAATAAAATTTGGAATTTCTGAATTCTGATCGTCTTTGCATTCACTTATTTACTCCGTAGATCACTAATATGACTTCGGAATATCCACACTACGTCTCGTACATAGGTGGCATGAAAAATTTTCTTAACCCTCAAAATCACTGTTCATCCACCAAATTCACTATTCACTGATGCACTTAATCATAATAAGAAAAGTTTTAATTTTACCAAAATTTCGGGTTATTACAGAGCCTATCATACCTCTGTAGCCTGTGATGTCAACCTTCTTACCAGTTTCATCCTTATCAAGCTTAGTGGCAGTTGGCATAGGAGTCTTTGCTGTAGATGAGTCTTCCATTTAATACTTCTTAAGAAGATCTTTGATGTATTTGGACTGACAAATGAATATACCATCTTGTCTTTGGTATACTTGCAGTCCAAGAAAGAATGACAATTCACCCATCATGCTCATTTCATAACGACTCTGCATTAACTTAGCAAATCTCTTGCATAGATCATCATTAGTAGAACCAAATATTATGTCATCAACATATACTTGCACCAATATCAAATCATTTTTGTGCTTTTTGTAAAAGAGAGTTTTGTCTACAACACCTCTTGTAAAATCATTTTCAAGTAAGAATTCAGAGAGAGTGTCATACCATGTCCTTGGAGCTTGTTTGAGTCCATAGAGAGCTTTGAATAGAAAGTACACAAAGTCTGCCAGTTTTGAATCCTCAAAACCTAGAGGTTGTTCCACATACACTTCTTCTTCTAACTCCCCGTTCAGAAAAAGCACTCTTCACATCCATCTGATATACATTGTAATTGGAGTGTGCTGCGAATGCCAGAAACATTCTGATGGCCTCAAGTCTTGCTACTGGTGCATAGGTTTCATCATAATCTATACCCTCTTCTTAAGAGTAACCTTTAGCAACCAGTCTGGCTTTGTTTCTCGTTACAATGCCATCTTCGTCCAACTTATTTCTGAATACCCATCTTGTTCCAATAACAGATTTTCCCTTAGGCCTGGGTACCAGCTTCCAAACTTTCTGCCTTTCAAACTGATTGAGTTCCTCTTGCATAGAAATCACCCAATCTGGATCATCTAGAGCATCTTCAACTTTCTTAGGTTCTGTTTCTGAAAGAAACCCAGAATAGTGACATTCATTTTGTGATGTTCTCCTAGTTCTCACTCCTGTGTCCGGATCACCAATGATCAAGTGAAAGGGATGATCTCTATTCCATACCCTTTGTCTTGGCATATGCGATCTTGATGATTCTCCATGTTCTAGATGTTGTGGAGTGTGACTAGTTGATCCTTCTCCTGCTCCCCCTGAGTTGTTGACGGTTTGATCTGTTGACCCTGTTGATTGACTAGTGGATCCAGTAGTAGTCTGTGTATTTCCACCACTATCACCACTTGGTCCAGAATCATTATCATCATGATTATTATTAATAACTGTAACAACTTCAGGTTCTTCTTCAATGTCAGAGAGATCTCCTGATAGATTTTCAAATACCAAGGATTCAGAGTTCTCTCCAGTTTGCAGGCATGGTCTTTTGGTGTCGTCAAATGTTACATTAAAGTTTTCCAACACCTTCTTATCTTCAATCACATATACCCTGTAAGCCTTAGATTCCAGAGAATAGCCCAGAAAAATGCCTTCATCTGCTTTGGCATCAAACTTGCCAAGATGTTCTCCATCTTTAAGTACAAAGCACTTTGCACCAAACACATGAAAGTACTTCAGTGTTGGCTTCTTGTTGGCCATTAACTCATACAGAGTCTTTTCATGATCTTTGTTGATCAGGGTTCGATTCTGAGTGTAGCAAGCTGTATTCACTGCTTCAGCCCAAAAGTAAGTGGGAAGTTTTGATTCACTCAACATGGTCCTTGCTGCTTCAACCAAGGTCCTGTTCTTCCTTTCCACTACTCCATTCTGTTGAGGAGTTCTTGGTGCTGAAAACTGTCTTGATATTCCTTTCTCTGAGCAGAAATCATTAAGAACTGCATTCTTGAATTCAGTTCCATTGTCTGATCTGATTGTCCGCACAGGTAGCTTAGCTTCCACTTCTATCTTCTTGATGTGATCAATGATTAGTTGTGTTGCTTCATCCTTTGATTGTATGAACAACACCCACGTGTACTTGGAGTAGGCATCCACCATCACCAATGCATATCTTTTTCTTGAAAGTGACATAACATTGACTGGACCAAATAAATCCATATGAATCAGTTGTAATGGTTCAGCAATGCTTGTCATTCCTTTGCTTCTATGTGATGCTTTCTTCGACTTCCCCTTTTCACATGCTTCACATAGTCCCTCCTGATTGAATTCCATCAGGGGCAACCCTCTCACTAACTCTCTCTTTACCAAAGAGTTCATAGTTTTGAAGTTCAGATGTGAGAGCTTCTTGTGCCATAACCAACTTTGTTCTGAAGATGCCTTTCCATAGAAACATGTAACTTCTCCTTCACTGGTAGAACTTAAGACATCTATGAACAAATTTCCTTTTCTCACTCCCAGTAGAGCAAGCTTCTCATCCTTCCTGTTGGTGATCAAGCACTTGTCCTTTCTGAAATCTACATTGTAGCCTTTACCACAGAACTGACTGATACTTAGAAGATTGTGCTTCAATCCTTCAACAAGAGAGATGTTCTCAATGATGACATTCCCAATTTTCAATTTACCATATCCCGTAGTGAATCCTTTGTTGTCATCTCCAAAGGTTACAATCGGGCCGGTCTTCTTAACCACCTCTGTAAGCAGGGACTCTTCACCTGTCATGTGTCTAGAACAACCACTATCCAGAATCCACACGACCTTTGAGCTTTTAACCTTACCCTGCAATCACAGATTGATTAAGCGGACTTTGGTACCCAAACTTGTTTGGGTCCTGAAGGTTTAGATGCTTTAACAGGAGTAACATTCAAGTTAGTCTTATCCTGTTTGATATTCATAGTATCTGTGGATTTAACATTTACAGTGCTTTTGCTACTATCATTCATCAACTTAAAATAAGCATGCATGATGTTGTACTTACATAGAAAACACTCTTTCTTTCCACAGGGTTCATGAAGATCAGGCATGTCAGACATGTTATGCATTGCAGAAGTATCAGCAGTTTCTACTTTAACCTTTTTACATGCATGTGTAAGGTGTCCAGCAAAATTACAAATAGTGCACAACTTCCTAGATGCAATGGGAGAAGAAGAAACAATATTCTGATTAACAACCTTCTTTTTCCCATTCCTGTTCTTTTTAGCCTTGTCAACTAAGTCACCTACTTCAGTTTTAGGTAATTCAGTTTTTACTGATTTCCTAGGCAACTTAGTCTTTACCTCTTTTTCCTTCAATAAATCCTCCTCAAGCAATTCTTGTCTTATGAAAAGGTCATCCTCATGAAAAGGTTCTGAGAAGGGCTTGACAAAGACTGGACTGACCACATTCTTAAGAATATGTGGAATATCCTTTCTGACAGCAGAAGATGTCATAGGAAATTCCAGAGTCCTTTTCCCAGCCTTTTTGGTATAGTCAAGTCCTATAGCAGTTTTATTACCCTGGGTCTGAGTATCAATGATCTCCTTAGCAATCAGGGCGGAATTCTTAAAAGCATTCAGTTTCAAATCTAACTCTGAAATCTGCTTCCTGAGGATAGTCTCTATCTCATCATTACACTTGACCTTGTTCTCTAAGTACGCATTCTTTTGCTTAAGATCTTCTAATGTGACAACTACAAGATCTAGTTCTTCATTTTTAGATTCTAGATTTTTAATCTTAAGAACTAGTTTAGTATTTTCCATTTCTGATGCTAGCATGCTTGTGTGTACATTAAACAATTCTACACTAAGATCTTGCACAATTTTCTTGTACTCAGAATTAGACATGTCAATTGTTGTTAAGATAGGTACCTCAGATAATTGTGGTGATTCCTCTGAAGAGTCAGCCATTAGAGCAACATTTACATATTCCTCCTCTTCATCCGAATCAGTATCATCCCAGTGTTTTCCCTCTGCTATATAAGCCTTCCCTTTCTGCTTTCCAGACAATGCCTCCAGTTGCTGTTTCAGCTTACCATTCTCCTTCTTCAAATCCTCATACGAGTCTTTCTTTTCATAGACATCTTTCATGTCTCTTGCTTGACGAGGCTTCCGACATTCAGTGGCGAAATGCCCTAACTCATTACAGTTGTAGCATCTTGATTTGCTTCTATCAATCGAGCCAGTCTTGTAGCCTCCCTTAAAGCCTGTACTAGGTGCATACTTGCTCTTCTGGAATCTGTTGGTTGAGCCCTTGAACTTGTACTTAGGGTTTCTCTTGAAACGAATACGACTAAACTTTGCAGCTAAGTACGCCATGGTTTTGTCTTCCATTTGCTCAAGCTCTTCTAGGGTGTAGTAATCACTTTCATCAACACCCAGATTCACAGAATCCATCTCAGCTTCTATGATCACCTCATTTCCAGCTCTAGGGGTTTGAACCTGAATATCAGAAGTTGTTGGTTCATCAACTACAAGTGCTGTTGATCTCACAAATGCATTGTGCTTGTTATCCACTGTCCCTGGTCCGTAGATTATCACTCGTTGTTCTTGCTCCATCTCATAAGTCTTCAACTTGCCATAGATCATCTCTAATGACATCTTTGTGAAGTCAATTCTTTCCCTTATGGATGAGGACTTGTGTTCTACATGATGGGGCAGCGTCATCATGAACTTTCTGTTGGTTTCTCTCAGTGGATAGGTCTTTCCTTTCATTGCCAATTCATTAAGAAGCTTAGTATATTTCTCAAAGACCTGAGTTATACTTTCTCCTGGAAGAGACCTAAAAGCTTCGTACTGAGAAGTCAGGATGTCCAATCTGTTTTCCTGCACGTCTTCAGTTCCTTCCATAATCAAATTTATGGTATCCCACATATGTTTCCCGCTTGTACAGTTCATCAACTGATAACTCATTTCCTTGTCTGCGGAGTCTGCCAATATCAACATCAAACCTGTGTCCAATCGAATCAGTTCTTTGTCAGAATCTGTGTACTTAGTGATATCCTTAGGTTGGGTGCCTTGAGGAATCCTGCTACCATCAGGAGCTGTAGATTCACTAACTGGTTTCATTGGTACAAACGGTCCGTTCTCTAATACGCCAATATACAACGAATTAGATGCCTTGATAAATAACAGCATCTTCATCTTCCACAAACCGAAATCATCTCTAGTAAACGGGGGAACTTTAATACCGGCGGTTGTCTTTGGAGCACTCATGGTTTCTGAAAATTTCAAATTGTTTAAAATTCAAGAAATTCCAATTAAATGAAAAATTTTGAAAGTTAAAAAATTTGCTTCGAATTTTCACGCTACGTTTGATTTTGGTCTCATTCCCCGGATCTGATTTGTACGTCAATCAAGTAGCTCTGATACCAATTGTTAGGTCCAAAGTATCGTAGAAGGGGGGGTTGAATATGATACCTACAAATAATTCAATTTTGTTCGCGGAATAATCATTCAGTTCTATAACGAAATCAAACACACCAAATCAAACCAAGAGTCGGGGAATATATCTTTTTATAAATATAAACCTCGAGGGGTGCTACAATTTCTAATCCGTAGATTAGCTTCAATGAGTTCTAGGTTATTCACAATCAATACAATGATAGAATTTAAGCAGAATTAATTTCTCTGGTATTCTCTCTGGCTTGCTCTCTCTCTTCGTAATTGCTTCTGTGTGAATGAACCTGACTGAAGAAGACACATTCTTCCTCCGTAGTAATTGTAGGCTTTTGGTTTGAAAACTATCGAACCACAATTGAAGAATCAATCCTGGCCGTCCAATTTTCATCAACCTGTCAAACAAAGTAAAACTTTTCACCTGCTCCAATTTGAAAACCATCGAATGTGTAAAAGTATTTTACCATTCGATAGTTTTTAATTCAAAACTATCGAAATGTAAATTACTTTACATTTGACATTTGATGGATTTCTTAAATCATATTCGATGGTTTTCTAAATAGAAAAACCATCGAACCATTTCTTGTTCTTGATATTTTTAGTAAATCTTCTGAGCTCTAGGGTGTTTCAATTTTAGACTGTATCAATTTCTTCTGAGACGATAAAACAACTTGATCTTTTAAGTTCCGTCAACTAGTGCAACTGGTCTGGTTCACAGATGAATAACACTTGATCAATTCTTCTTTTATGTCTTCAATTCAATGCTGCTGATAAGTCCTTTGTCCTTGTTGCTTCAAATAAATCACTGGAATCCTGTGGTACTTAACCCTAAATCATTCACATACTTCTGTAGTCTTGAAAATCTTGTTTCTTTGATTGTCACTAAGGCTTGAACATTTTCATGAACTTCTTTCCGTGACCTGTTTACGGACTTCAAGAATACATACCGTATTTTGATTTTTTGAGTTTACCTTTTCTTCTTTGATTCTGGATTCCTGTGCTTCTGTTAATATTATTGTCTATCTTGTCCTTTGTTGAGTTGCAGTTATCTCTTTTACATCTTATGTTACATAATGCTTTATAGGTGTTAATGCTTAATTCTCCAATATACTCATTATAGTCAAAACCTATTCCTACAGTATGACCAATAACTTGTTTATTGAAGATTTCTTTAGTAGTTTTACAAGAATTATAGTAAGCATTTACCTTGGTTTCAAGTTCACTGATCTGATCCTTAAGAATGGTTTCCAATTGAATATAACAATTAACCCTATTCTCAAGAAATGCTATCTTCTTAGTGAGATCATCCTGATTAACATGCACAAGTCTTAATTCTTTTACCTCCTTTTCAAGAGCAGTGTTCAAAAGAATTATTCTATCATTTTCACTACGTGCACAAGAAACAGTACTACTATGATGATAGATCATTTCAGAATCAGTAAACTTTACCTCAGACATGAAAGATGAAGTGCTGCCTTCATTAGCCATCAAAGCTAGATTTCCCACTTCACCATCTTCTTCATCACTATCCGTATCATCCCAACTCTTTCCCTCGGCAAGATAAGCTTTCCCAATCTTATTCTTCTTGCTAGAATCATATGAGTTCCTCCTCACTTGCTTTGGCTTTTTACATTCTGTAGCAAAATGACCCAACTCATTACAATTGTAGCACCTGATTGTGCTTCTGTCCACGGTTCCAGTTTTATAGCCACCCCTTGTGCTATTTGAAGAGGAAGAACCACCTCTCTGAAACCTGGGCTTGAACCTAAGATTGGGGTTCCTTCTGAATCTGAAGTTGCCAAACTTCTTCACTATCATTGCCATCGACTCATCCTCCAGCTGTTCAAGTTCCTCCATTGAATAGAAGTCACCACCAGATTGACTTGTAGATGTTAAGCCATATTCAGCCACAGTAACATCTGAGTCAGAACTGGAAGGTTGAACAACCTTCACTTCCAGCTGCTGTGGGACTTCTGCCACCAGTGCAGTAATAGTACTAACTATCTTCCCTGTTCCATATATGTCCTTCTGCTGTATCTGCTCCAACTCATAGGTCTTCAGAACACCATAAAGTCTTTCCAAAGAAATCTCACCTAGATCTCTTGCTTCTCTAATTGCTGATATTCTGTGCTCCAGATGAGATGGAAGTGTCAGAAGAAACTTCTTGTTAATCTCCTTGATAATATAGTGCATTCCATGGAGATTCAGATCATTGATTAATTTATTGTATCTCTCAAAAACCTCAGAGATACCTTCACCAGGGTTTGATCTGAAATGTTCATATGAAGAGGTGAGAATTTCCATCTTATTCTCTCTAACTTCCTCTGTCCCCTCAATGATTATCTCAATTGTGTCCCAAATGTGTTTGGTAGTAACATAGTTTAGAACATGATTATGCATGATAGGATCAAGACAATCAACCAGAATCAACTGTAAACAGGCATCCATGGAAGCATCCTCTTTCTCATCAGCTGTGTAGTCCTTGGGATCCTTGGGGTACATCCTAGCAGGTCGAGTAACAATATCATTCTCAACCTGCTCTTCCTCAACAATCATAGGAAGTCTTGGTCCATTTTTCAGCACTTCAAGATATTTATAATTAGCCACTTGAAGAAACAGGAACATCTTCTTCTTCCACATAGGATATTGCTCCTTACTGAACATGGGGATTTTCACTGTACCAACTTTCTGTGTAGTAGACATTTTTGAGATTTTTGTTGAAGAATAAAAATTTCAGAGTTAAGAAAAAAAATCACTGTTAGGAATATGTTGTTCTTGATGATAATTATAAAAACACTTAGTAGATTTTGTATTAAGTCATTTTGTAACTGTCAACGGAATGGCATGCTCTGCAGTGTTTCGTTGACAGGAAGCTCATCAACGGAATGAGTGTTGTAGCAATTGCACTGTGTTAGGCCGAATACACAATATATAATCAAGTAGGCATGAGAATAACAATTAAGAACACAGGTTTGTAAATCAACAAACTGAATTATATTAAATAATTCTCTTAGTGATGTTAATGAATCACAAAGAGCTACTAGGTTACAAGAATAATATATTCAATGTTCGCATCCCTTCTAGGGATAACCTATCTGTGTTTATATAGTACACAGTTACACAATCCTTATCTAATTGATATTCCTACAAATTAGCTATACAATTGTTATCAATTAAGGATTGCTTCTTATCTTCTATTCCGTTTCCTTAGCTGTATCAATATATTCTGCTTCTTTCCATCTTCAGAATATATCGCTTCTAGAATCTTCAATTCAGCACCGACAGCTAATTCAACTATCACCTTGTCAGACTTTAAATAAACTCTGACCGGCTTCCTTTAAACTCTTCACCCTGTCAGAGTTTAATTAAACTCTGACCGGCTTCTGATAAACTCTGGTCAATACCTGTTGCTTAAACACTGATAAACAAACGTCAGCAATTATATCTAACAATCTCCCCCAACTTGTTCATAATAAAATGTACAAGTTAAACATATAATTGATGATGTCAAAAACATTTAACAAATGCAGTGTTTAACATATAACAGAGTTTAATTTAAAACAGAGTTTAAATTTTGACTTAGAATAGAAAATATATTAAAAACTTACAGTCAGACTTTACTTGATTTCTTGAATATCAGGCACAGTCCTGATATAATCTAACAGTAGTTTCTTCTCAGCTCTATTCAATTCAGCAATCATAATCTTCTTCAGCTCCTTCATTTCTGGTTCATCTTTACCAATTTGATAAATGGCAGCCCTCAAAGAATATATGCTGTTTTTGTTCATTTCATTGCCAAGTCTGATATAAAAAGGTTTATCAGACTCTAGATTGAACTCAAGAACCTTTTTATTTAGTGCAGTTCTGAACCTAGCACTATTCCTTTTCATTTCTACCAACTTTCCATGTGCATCTCTGTATTTAGGAATGTATGCACTTGATACTCCAGCTCCACTCAAAACTTTGGATTTCATCATCCTTTCCTTCAAAACTCGAGCAGCATCATAAGTACTTCTATTCTTTACTTCAAGTAGATATAGAACATACTCTAGCTCTTCCCAAAGTTTTAACTGGATATCAAATTCACCAAATCTATACACTCTGCCATCAGCCATAAAATATAACAAGAATTCCTTTTTGATTCCTTTGTGAAAAATCATCTGTACAGATTCTAGTTTGTCAAGGCCTTCTTGAGTAATTCCAACTCCAAATTCTGCCAATGAAAACTTGTCTTGAGATCTGTTATTAGTTCTTCTCTCTCTGTGTGAACCCAGTCCAGATTTGTCAAAGGCTTCTTTTCCCAATACTGTTCTGGTTTCTGAGAAATTCACAGCTTCAAGCTTTAAGTCTTCAAGAATTTTTGGTTTGCTGAATCCTGGAAGTAGTGTAGATTTCTGTACAACTTGAGCAACGTCAGAGGTTGTCATATCTTCAATAGAAACATCAACTTGAGCAGCGTCAGAGGTTGATTTAGCTAATCTTGTTTCAACTTGAGCAATGTCAGAGGTTGAATTATCTTTCTTTTTCAGGTTAGGCTCTTCAATCATTATGCCTTTACCCTTATCAGTGTTTCCAATCACAGGTCTCCTTGTATATTGTATACTATGTTGTGTATTCTCTTTGATAGAAATACCAACTTCTTTCTTTCTAGGAGCCTTGATTTCCTTTTTCTTGTAGATTCCAGCTTCAAGATTTTTCTTGTGTTCCTCAGCAAGCATCTGCTCTTCAGCCTGGATATCTTCAATAGTTACATTCTTTCCATGCTCTTTTATGAATATCTTAGCAGCAATCTCTTCATCAGTAGATGGATTAGTTGAAACAACTAAACGCTTGAGATTTGAAGTAGATTGGCCACCAGAAGTAGATTGGCCACCAGAGTTTACTCTTGTCCTGCTTTGCCTTGGAGCAAAAATCTTTCTTTTATTTCCTTTGCTTCCCCCATCAGTAGAATCATCCTTCCGTCTCAGAGCTCGAGTGTCTTTGCATTTGTCTTTAGGTACACTCTCCCCCTTTTTGACATCATCAGAAAGTAGTACTGATGTCAGCAATTCAATGGCAGTAGAAATGGAAGACAGTTGAGTAGACAATGCAGTATGATTTTCCTCAACTTTCCCAAGCCTCTTCTTGATTTCCTCAGAATCCTTGGCTTGCTGCTTGAGCATAGTATAATAAAAAGTTCTGTCAGACTTGAAAGTAAGATCCTTCATACTGGCGTCATTCCTTAGATTGGTAAGCATTTGTTGATGCTCATCAAATCTATTATTAAGAGATTTGACTTGAACAACAGTTGCCTGTAAGCTTGTAAGTACATCAGTATTTGAGATCTTCTTGACAGAATCAGATAGAAAATCTGCAGCCCTTTGTGCTGGGAAGACACAATCTGCATCAGCCCAATTTTTGTAGTACATATTCTGAAAATGCTCATTGGTCTGTCTATGGACTTCCCTTGCGTCAGCACTATTGACATCATCAGCCAATGAAACTTGAATACTAGGGTGTGAATGAGAACCCTCAGCATCATTTCCAGTTTCTTCATTATTGGCTGCTTCATTTGCATTAAGAATATTGTCAGCAATAAACTGTGCAGCTTCATCAATGTTCTCCTCTGCTACAGCTTCAGGAATATCAGAGGTGGCCTGAGTTAAAACCTCTGTTTCTCTTTGAACAATCTCAACAACAGATTGTTGCAAAGCTTCAAGAATAATGTTCTCAGAGTTTAGCTCATCAGTAGCCTCTTGTTCCTTTTCCATCACAGCTTCATCAATTTTCTCTGTGACTTTAATCAGCTGAGTAACCTCCTCACCTTTGTCAAGATCACAAGAAATAATTTCAGTGTGAGTGGCCAGAGATTCTTCTACCTGATCAGTTACTTGATTAGCTTCCACACCCTCTGTATAAAGATCAGAATAGATAGAGGTGTGTGCTTCAAGATCAAAAACTCTGCTATCAGAATGAGTAGCAGCTTCCTCAACTACATCATTAGCCTTTGATGTAGGAGCAGCTAAATCCATAGTAGCATCAGTATTTAATCTGTCTAGAATGACAGCTTCAGCATTTGCAGCATCCTCCTGAACAAACACTTCAGGAGCTTCAGTGTTTACAAACACTCTGTCCTCATCAGCATTTAAAATATCCTCCTCAACAACAATTTCAGGAGTATCTTGAGGAACAGCTTCAGACACAATCTCCTCATTCTCTGATGCAGAAGCTTCAGTTTCCTTAGAGACTCTGTCCATATTGACATTTATAGCACCAAAAAGATGTGCAGCCACTAGTCTTCTTTTTCTCTGATGAAGAGTTTCTTCATCAGTTTCAGTCTCTGAGGTTTCAACAACAGACTTTGCCCTATTGGCTCTTCTTTTCTTTAGCCTTGTCTTCTGAGGCAGCTCTTCAGGTGTTGATAACCCAGCTTCAGAAGATGGTTTCCTTGCAGGTTTAGTACCAATGTGCTTGGTCCTACCTCCCCTTGCAGGTTTAACAGAAGTTGATAGAGGTTCTGGTTGAGATTCAGCTTGTGGTTGTGGATTTACTTGAGCATCCACAAATTGTTGCACAGAAGTAGGTAGCAAAGGATCTCCAACAATGCCTTTCTTAATGTCTTTATTTACTAGATCAGTAAATACTCTCTTATGTAATTTAAAACAAGAAACATCTGCTTCAAATACATTTTCTCCTTCAACACAATAAGAAACCAAAAGCTGACAGAATCGAGAAAAATAAACAACTCCTCTATTCTCGGTCATCTTCTCCCCTAAGTTAGTCAACACAAGTCGTGCAAAATCAAAATGATTATCATATAATAAAGAATACCCGATTTGCAGACTGTCTGTGGGAATAGCATCCCAATTTGTGCATTTCTTGCCAAATGTCCTGGTAATGCAATCGAAGAAGAAACTCCATTCCTTGCGCAGAAACGGCCTTTTGAGTTGCCCAATCTTTGTCAACGGCCCAGAGTAGCCAATCTCTCGCATCATTCGGATTAAATCCTCATCACCCATTCCAATAGTGTAAGAAGAATACTCAGGAAACCCCATTGCATCGCGAATAGTACCAGCAGTAATAACATACTCCGTTTCGTCAAACTCAAAAATTATGGATGGGCTCCCAGTTTCACCACCATCATCATAAACCCCTGTCTCCCAGAACGCCTTGATTTGTAAACCAGAAAGTGTGGCTGGTTCAACTAAAGCACGCCCAATCGCGGACTGAGCAAGAAACTTCTGAATCAAATGAAATGCTTCTGGTGCGTTTGCAGTGTTTAGTGGTGCGGTATAGTTGTTTGGAACAAACTCTAACCCAGACGAAACGAAAGCTGTGGTTGCCATTAGAAGATTTTGAAGAAATAACAGAGTTTATAAGTAGAAAGGTGTTTGTGAATATGTGTGTGTGATAATAGATGTAAATGAGTAAGATGTGAAAAGTTTAACTGAAGATGTGTGTATTGTATTTAAAAGAAAATTAAAGACGAAAAACTGAAGAGTTTTTAATCATTAATACACAACTGTCTTACTCCTATAATCATGTGAGTGGGACACGTGGCAAACGTACAGACGCTGACAGCTGTATTGAACAACCTCCAATACATACGTGCAAACGAGAAGACACCTTGCATCACATATCCGCTTAAAAAAAAATCAATAATAATAAAATTATCGATTTTAATATCTCAGAAACATAATATCGAAGTAGCCCAACAGTCAGAAGAATAATGACTGTCTTGGAACTCCGCACTTTACTGTTCCCAAGCTTCGAACCACGCAAAACCCTTCAGTTGCCCTGTTGTATGCTATAAAAGCTGGAGCATTGTAACAACAGGCAATACACATATCAAAAAAAAAATTACCATACATCAAATGGCAGGAACCTTTGAATTCATGGATGTAGAATCATTCTTGGATTTGAACTGGCGTCAACAAGCAAACTATATCATCGATGAGTTTCTTGTGTTGTCATTTCTGAATGATGAAGGGCTTATCGCTGATGATGAAATAGCGGAAGGACCTATCTCCAACCCCTATGTGCACATCATCCGTCCTGGACCATATGATGTGCCCATCCTTGCAGATGATGAGGCTGTGGAGATCTGTATGATGCTCTTCTATCAGAGCTACTTGAAGGGTTCGAAAAAGAATGTCTTCTTGGAATCCTGCAAGCTGCAAACCAGAAAGAGAAGTCGAGAGGATGATGATGATGATTCAACATCAGGGGTTTGTCAAGCCTTGGAAATCCCAGATGTTATAGTAGCCTGTTAATCGAACAGTAGCTAGACAAGAGTATAAAGTTGTCTGAATGTAAACAAAGTTTGAATCATTTAATGAGAAAAATCCATTGTTTTGTTTTACATATCAGTATCTCATAGTAATTGTAAAGTGAAAGAAATGATATCACTCTAAACAATAAACTCACATACTCATCAGCGCTACTAATCACCATCAGAACTTATCAAACACACTCTTTCTGTTCTCTGTTGAATGTAAAATATATTCGTTACCAATCATACTGTTTCGAAAAACAAATGTCTAATCTCAAAATTATAGAATGTTTGAAACAAAGAAATTATTTTAACCATTAGAGATTAAAACAAAGTTACCTCGGCATATGTCACACAATACATCAGTGTTTACCATTTATCCTTCTTTGTCAATAAACTCTTTTCTCAAACTGTACAGGTGTGAAAATATGTGTGTGCAATAGCAGAGTTTACCGTAATCAATATTTAGATCATCTCAAAGTGCATAAAATCCACAAACTAAAGTAGTAAAAACTGGTTGCCTAAACTCTCATTTATAACATAAAATCTGATTTTATATCTAAACTCTGTATACTGATATCCTTTCATTTGGATATGTCTTTTAATTTTCACCCCCTTTATATTTTTATATATATTTATATATATATATATATATATATATATATATTTTTTTTTTCCAGTAATCAGTGGTTGGCACTAGTCACCAAAAATCAAAGATTTTAGCCCTTATTTCATACAATAAGTTCCTGGATCTTCCTAGGCACAACATGATCTCAAAGGAATTTGTGCTCTGTTTGGCATCTTTTGATTTGAGGGTGAATTATTTTCAATTAAGAATCAGAGTTTAGACTTTTCATCAGTAGATATAATTAACTTATGAGAGAAAATGCAAACAGCTAATACAGACTCAGTGTATAGGATCAATAAACTAAGAGATGGTATAAATACAGAGACAGTATCATGCTGTGTTAACTTACTGCACATGTTTGAGATCAGAATCTATACAACTCTTAAGGATTCATAATTACTTACTGAGAATTATGCTTCATACAAATTTCTTCATTGGTCCATATGTTTCAGACAAAATTACAATTAGAGAATAGCATTAAACTGTAACTACCAGAGTATGACCAACAGAGTTTAACATCAGAGTTTACTTTCAGAGTATGACTGACACTTCACAGAGTTTATTATCAGAGTTTAACATGCTGGTTCACATAACAGTTAACACATGTAAGAGATCATGAACATACAAAGTGAGTCTAACCCGTATCTCTAGTCAGAACCAGAGATCATTCCAAGTTCATTTACCAATCTTGTAAAAGTAGCTTCACTCAAAGGTTTGGTGAAGATATCTGCAAGTTGTTGGTCTGTAGACACAAAATGAAGCTCAATGTTTCCTTCTTCCACATGTTCTCTGATAAAATGATACCTTATGCTGATGTGCTTGGTCATGGAATGCTGTACTGGATTACCTGTCATAGCAATAGCACTTTGGTTATCACAGAAAATAGGTATTCTAGAGTACCTTAACCCATAATCCAGCAATTGATTCTTCATCCATAAAATCTGTGCACAACAGCTACCAGCTGCTATATACTCTGCTTCTGCAGTGGATGTAGAAATTGATTTCTGTTTCTTACTGTACCAAGAAACCAATCTGTCACCTAAAAATTGACAGCTTCCACTTGTACTTTTTCTGTCTATCTTACAGCCTGCAAAATCTGCATCAGAGTAACCAATTAACTTAAACTCTGATTCCCTAGGATACCACAAACCCAAGGTTATGGTTCCTTTAAGATATTTGAAGATCCTTTTTACAGCTGTTAGATGAGGCTCTCTGGGATCTGCTTGAAATCTTGCACAAAGACATGTTGCATACATGATATCAGGTCTACTTGCAGTAAGATACAGTAGAGACCCTATCATTCCTCTGTAGTTAGTCATATCTACTGAGGCTCCTGTGTCTTTGTCAAGCTTCGTTGCTGTAGCCATGGGAGTTGTAGCAGATGAACTATCAAGCATACCAAATTTCTTTAGAAGATTTCTGGTATACTTTGCTTGATTGATAAAAATCCCATCATCTGTTTGCTTGACCTGTAAGCCTAGAAAATAACTAAGCTCTCCCATCATGCTCATTTGGTACCTAGATTGCATAAGCTTTGCAAACTTCTTACAGAGTTTGTCATTAGTAGATCCAAAAATAATATCATCTACATAAATTTGAACTAAAAGCAAATCATCACCAGAATTGAAATAAAACAAGGTTTTATCAATTGTACCTCTTGTGAACCCACTTTCTAAAAGAAATTGAGCAAGAGTTTCATACCATGCTCTTGGTGCTTGCTTTAGTCCATATAATGCCTTGTCAAGCCTGTAGACATAATCTGGATGCTTGGGATCTACAAATCCTGGTGGTTGTTCAACAAACACTTCTTCTTCAAGCTTCCCATTGAGAAAAGCACTTTTCACATCCATCTGAAAGACTTTAAACTTCTTGTGTGCAGCATAGGCCAGAAAAATTCTTATGGCCTCCAATCTTGCAACTGGAGCAAAGGTTTCATCATAGTCAATTCCTTCCTGTTGTGAATAACCTTTAGCCACAAGTCTAGCCTTGTTTCTTGTAATCACACCTTCACTGTCAGTCTTGTTTCTGAAAACCCACTTTGTACCTACAATTGATCTATTCTTTGGTCTAGGTACAAGTGTCCAGACTTCATTTCTTTCAAATTCATTTAACTCTTCTTGCATTGCTGTAATCCAATTAGCATCTTGAAGAGCTTCCTCCACTTTCTTTGGTTCTGTTTGAGACAAGAAAGCATGATACAGACACTCATTATTTGTTGCACTTCTAGTTCTCACACTAGCATCAGGATCTCCAATTATGAGATCAGGTGTGTGTGCCTGTGTCCACCTTCTTGCTGTTGGTAAGTGGTTTCTTGCATCATTATTGAATCCTCCCCCTTGATCCATGCTCTCCTGATTCATATGTTGACGTTCTGCAGCATCTGAGGCTCCCCCTGAATTGGATGGCTTAGAGTTTGAACTGTCAGAGTTTGAATCAGTTTCCTCAACTGACTCATTTGCTGTATCTTGTTGAGCTTCTTCACGCTCCTCCTCAACTGGTTCTCTACTCTGTTCAATTTGAGAATTTCCAGTTTCTCCGGTATTTACCAGTAGAGGTTCAGAGTATGCTTCGTCAGAGTTTGTCAACCCTGCTTCATCAGAGTTTATATCATCAGAGAATAGATCTTCATTTTCAAAACGCAGTTGATCATATCCATCCTTGTCTTCAAGTCCAATTATTTTCTTGTCATCAAATGACACATGTATAGATTCCATGATCACCTTAGTTCTTAGATTATAAACTCTGAATGCTTTTGTTGACAATGGATAGCCAACAAAGATTCCTTCATCAGCTTTTAACTCGAACTTTGTCAACTGTTCAGGATGAGTCTTCAACACAAAGCATTTGCATCCAAATATATGAAAATATTTCAAATTTGGCTTCTTATTTTTCACCATCTCATATGGTGTTTTCCCATGCTTGTTGATCAATGTTGCATTTTGAGTAAAACAAGCAGTTTGAACAGCTTCTGCCCAGAAGTATGTTGGTAATTTTGCTTCATCAAGCATAGTTCTGGCTGCTTCAATTAAAGTTCTGTTCTTCCTTTCAACTACACCATTTTGCTGTGGAGTTCCAGGTGCAGAAAATTCTTGTTTCACTCCTCTTTTCTTGCAGAAAGCTTCTATAATTGAGTTTCTGAATTC
Source organism: Heracleum sosnowskyi (assembly GCA_030848705.1). Classification (NCBI taxonomy): domain Eukaryota; kingdom Viridiplantae; phylum Streptophyta; class Magnoliopsida; order Apiales; family Apiaceae; genus Heracleum; species Heracleum sosnowskyi. The sequence goes on along the minus strand of CM061244.1, from coordinate 65,313,499 downwards.
AGTTCCATTATCACTCCTTATAATTTTGACTTTGTGCTGTGATCCTTTGTCCAGTAGATTTACATGATCCATCAGAGTTTGAGCAGTTTCATCCTTCTTTGACAAGAAATACACCCATGTATATCTAGTATATTCATCAACAATTACTAGAGCATATTTCTTTCTGCCCATGGACATCACATTCACTGGTCCAAAGAGATCAACATGTAGAAGATGATAAGGTTCCACTACTGAAAATTCAGATTTGCTCTTGAAAGATGACTTCCTTTGCTTGGCTTTTTGACAAGAATCACACAAGCCATCTAGACTGAGTATAGATTTTGGAAGTCCCCTTACAAGATCCTTTCTTATTAGCTCATTGATGTTGTTCAAATTGAGATGAGAGAGCTTCTTGTGCCAGTTCCAACTCTCTTCATTTGACATTCTGGCTGTCAGACACACTGTTTTTCCATCAGAGTTTGTTACCAAACTTGCTTCATAAATGTTGTTGCGCCTGTGTCCAACTAGAACAACTTTTCCAGTAGATTTACTGATAACTTCACAGTATTCACTATGAAAATCTACATGGTTTCCTCTGTCACAGATTTGACTCACAGATAGCAGATTATGCTTGAGTCCTGAGACTAGAGCTACATTTGTAATGATGACACTTCCAAGATTGATATTGCCATATCCCAGAGTGTGTCCTATGTTGCCATCTCCATAGGAAACTTTTGGGCCAGCCTTCTCCTTAAAGTCTGATAGCAGGGCTTTATTTCCAGTCATATGTCCTGAGCATCCACTGTCCAAGATAAGTGTGCTCTCTATTATACCCTGCAATCACAAACAAATACTAAGTATTAGTTTTAAGGACCCAGACTTGCTTGGATCCTTTGTCTTTCTTAACAGTGTTAGCTTTTGCAGCGGAATTACTATCAACAGAGTTTAAGCTCACATTGTCAGACTTTACACTTGCAGAGTTTGCTTTAACCCACTTCAGATTGGGTTAGGGCTGAGCAAAACCGAACCGAAACCGAAAAACCGATCCGAACCGAAATATTTTGGTTCGGTTTGGATTTAGTTTTTTCAAAAATTTCGGTTATTTCGGTTTTTCGGATTAAACCGAAATAAAATCGGTTCGGTTCGGTTTTCAGAATTATGGTTCGGTTAAAAACCGAAAAACCGAAATATTTTTATATGTTTTTTAAAATTTTATATATATTAGCTTAAAACCCGTGTGATGCACAAATTGTTTGTAATAATTGTTACTTTTATGTTTTAATAGGTATTAAAATAAATAAGTAAGGATTTGTCCGTGATATTTTTGAAAAAGAAAGTATTTTAGTACGGAAAAATAGAAAAAGTAACATGTTTTAGTTGAAAAAGTGTAATTCCATGTATTTTTTTTAGAAAAAGCGGGAATTTTGTTTGAAAAAACCATGTATTTTAGCTGAAAAGGTAATTGATTATAAATAATGTTACTATTTAATAATAATTAATAATTTTTAAAAAAAATGTTTTTAAATTTCGGTTTTTTTATAAACCGAACCGAAAAACCGAATTATTTCGGTTCGGTTTTCGGTTCGGTTTTAGTAAAACTTCGGTTCGGTTCGGTTTCACAAAATCGATATTTCGGATTTTCGGTTTTTTTAATTCGGTTCGGTTTTTAACCGAATTAACCGAATGATCAGCCCTAGATTGGGTTTTAGCTCATAATAGTTATGATAAATAGCATGATAACTCTTGCAAGTATAAATGGAATGCCAAGTGCTCCCACAGTGTGTGCATAAAGTTTGTGGTTTAACCCTTACATAATCATTCTTTACTTCTGATGTAGAAGATAAAGAATTAATATGTTTGTTCTTAGTGCAAAATCTAGCAAGATGATTAGAACTACCACAATTGTAACATGTTTTCCTTGGAGCAGCACCAGTAGGCAAATGATTATTTCTATTATTTATGCCTATCTTTCCATTCCTATTCTTCTTGGACCCTTTTGGTTTCATGGCAGATTTTATCTCTTTCAGCTTATGATTAAACTGTTTCCCTGTCATCAAACCAACATTAACCTGTTTTTCACAAGTTTTTACTGGCTTTCTAACAGTTTCTCTTTCCTTAAGTTTTTCTGTTTTAATATTTTCCTGTCTTTCACAGGCTTCACCTGATTCCATATCAGCTTCTCTTATTACAACAGATTTTAACTTATTGGCTTCTGGAACAAATTTCACAGGTTTAAGTTGTGGTTTTACCTTAACCTTGTCTTTAAACCTAAGTTCATCATTTTCACAATAACCTAAACCTACAGAATCAGTCTGAAACACTTGATGAGTGTCTCTTCCAGAATCTGTCCAAGTCTTGATTATTTTTCTTTCTTTTTCTAAATCAGATTCTAGTTGCCTATACCTTTTAAGCAACTCCTGTTCAACATAAACAGCATCATCTCTTTCTTTTTGAATCTTCTTCATACTTTCAAGTTCTCCTTCAAGAAACTTGTTTCTATCTTTAAGACTAAGATTCTCAGCTTTAATTCTCTCATTCTCTAAGGTCTGATCCCTATAGCTAACATGAACACTTTTCAGATATACTCTTAACTCAGATATATTATCAGTATCATAAGCATAAGTAGTTAGGGGTACCTTATTTTCAGATGATTCAGTCTCATCTCTGACAGTTGCCATAAGAGCATAGTTTTCTCCATCATCAGAGTCTGAAGTATCTGCCCAGTCTTTGCCTTTAGAGATGAGTGCTTTCTCAGATTTGCCTTTCTTGCACTCTGGAGCATAGTGACCCATCTCTTTGCACTTGTAGCACTGGATCTCAGATTTGTCCTTCTTTCCAGACTTGGTATCCCTTCCATCAGACTTTCTGAAATTCTTCTTCTCAGAATTTGAATCTCTCCTTGAGAATCTCTTTCCCTTCTTGAAGTTCTTGAACCCCATCTTCTTGAAGGTCTTCACCATCAATGCAGCCATTTGCATCATCTGTTCTTCATCATCATCAGAATCAGAAGCTTCACCAGAGTTTGAATCATCATCAGAGTTTGATGACTCACTCTCAGATTTAATGACTAAAGCCTTTCCCTTGGCTTTCTTCCTTGATGATTCCTTCTTAATGGGCTTCTCCTCGACTTTGAGAGCAACAGATTTTGTCTTCTTGCTGGATCTCCCGTTTCTTTGTTCTATCTCAAGTTCATGAGTCTTTAACAATCCATAGATCTCATCAAGATCTGTATCAGCAAGATCATAATTATCTCTGATTGTTGTTGCCTTTAAATCCCACTTTTCAGGTAGAGATAACAGAAACTTGAGATTAGACTCTTCAAGCTCATATTCTTTATCAACCAGAGACAGATCGTTCAACAGTTTGCAAAATCTGTCATAAGTCTCAGTCAAGGTTTCATTAGTTCTTGAATCAAAATGCTCATACTCCTGTGTGAGTATTGTTTTTATGTTCTTCTTAATAGCACCTGTTCCCTGGCATCTGACTTCTAAAGCATCCCATATCTCTTTGGCAGTTTTGCAGCCAATTACTCTGTTAGACATAACATTATCTAAAGCACTGTGGAGAAGATGTCTAACCTTTGCATCCTTTGCAATTGATGAGATGTCCTCAGGAGTCATATCTTTCTTTTCCTTTGGAACAGTCTTTTGTTCTTGACCATCAACAACAGGGGACAATTTAGTTGGCATATGAGGACCATCATTGATTCTGTCAAGGTATTCTGGATCTGTAGCCTCCAGAAACATGGTCATCTTAACCTTCCAAATCGGATACTCTACTGGCCTGAGAATTGGAACCCTGATTGTTTCATATCGACTCACAGAATTGGGCTTAACCTGTTCAGCCTTAGGAGCAGTTTGATTTTCTTCAGACATGATTAATACTGTGTTTGAATCGTAAAACTGTATATATTAAACAGCCTTGGCTCTGATACCAATTGTTAGGCCGAATACACAATATATAATCAAGTAGGTATGAGAATAACAATTAAGAACACAGGTTTGTAAATCAACAAACTGAATTATATTAAATAATTCTCTCTTAGTGATGTTAATGAATCACAAAGAGCTACTAGGTTACAAGAATAATATATTCAATGTTCGCATCCCTTCTAGGGATAACCTATCTGTGTTTATATAGTACACAGTTACACAATCCTTATCTAATTGATATTCCTACAAATTAGCTATACAATTGTTATCAATTAAGGATTGCTTCTTATCTTCTATTCCGTTTCCTTAGCTGTATCAATATATTCTGCTTCTTTCCATCTTCAGAATATATCGCTTCTAGAATCTTCAATTCAGCACCGACAGCTAATTCAACTATCACCTTGTCAGACTTTAAATAAACTCTGACCGGCTTCCTTTAAACTCTTCACCCTGTCAGAGTTTAATTAAACTCTGACCGGCTTCTGATAAACTCTGGTCAATACCTGTTGCTTAAACACTGATAAACAAACGTCAGCAATTATATCTAACACACTGTACAATACTTCACAGTTTGATATGCATTTGATGTATGTATTAGATAGGTTTCCTAAGTCATGTTGACTAAGTACTAGATAGGCAAAATAGGTTGGTTAATTGTAAGTATATCATGCCTTGTAATTTTGCCTAAGTGAAGACATGTCAACGGTATGAAGATTACTCTATCAACGAAACAACGGAATGAAGAATAAAGCTATCAACGAAATACATTCTCCTGCCATCAACGGATCATTATTGCTCTTCTGTATAGTTGACAAAGTGATAGTGACAGCTTTCTGACAGATCAAAAGGAGATGTACAAGTGTGCATTTGCATTGGGAGCCATTAAAATGGTCACTGGAAATAAGGAAACATTCCAATTCCCAATTGGGTTCTTGAGTGGGATCAGAATAAGCATGAAGACAAAAGACAAGGATCTCCAAGGACCACTGGACAAAAGGAATGAAAAGCAAGCTACTGGCGGTTACCTTTAGTGTACTTAAGTGTAACCAAAAATAGTATTGTAAACTTGAGGAATATATAACCAAGTGTAGCAGTTAAAATAGAACAAGGGAAGAAAAACAAATAGATTGTATTAGCTATTCTTGAGAGCATTTTCTTCTCTACAAATCTAGTAACTGAGCAGCTGTGTACATTTGTATCACAGATTATTTCCGAAATAAAAACACTTCAGTTGGATCATCAAACAATCCAACTGAATTATTTATATCTTGTGTTTTTACTTATTCAGTTCAGTTTTATTTATAAGTGTTTTAAGTTTAAGAAAATATCAAGAATTGTATTCAACCCCCCCCCCTTCTACAATTCTGTTAGGTCATTTGGGATTAACAATTGGTATCAGAGCAAGCTTCTAACATACAAGAAGTTTAAAGATCAAGACCAAAACAGAAACCATGGTGAAGAAGGATGCAGGTGTGAAGATACCAGTTCTTGATAAGGACAATTACTTTCACTGGAAAGTAAAGATGCATTTACATCTCATGTCTATGGACGAGAGGTATGTAGACTGCATTGAGAAAGGTCCACACGTTCCCATGAAGTTTGCATCTAGAGTTGGACTGCCAGATGATGCTCCTGATGTGGAAATTCCAAAACTTGTCTCAGAATGGACTATTGAAGATGTTGCAGAAGTCCATAAAGATAAAAGAACCATGAACATTCTGTTTAAGGGTTTGGAGCAAGAGATGTTTGACAATGTCATAAACTGTACAACCTCCAAAGAAGTATGGGACACTGTCAGAACACTATGTGAAGGAACTGAGCAAGTAAGGGAGAACAAAATGCAACTCCTTATACAACAATATGAGCACTTTCACTTTAAAGCTGGTGAAACCCTAAATGACACGTTTAGTAGGTTTCAAAAGCTTCTGAATGGATTAAAGTTGTATGGGAGAATCTACCAAACTAAGGATTCAAACCTTAAATTTCTAAGAGCTCTTCCAAAAAAATGGAAGCCTATGACTGTTTCTCTAAGAAACACTCAAGAGTACAAAGATTACACTCTTGAAAGGCTGTATGGAACATTAAAGACATATGAGTTGGAAATGGAGCAAGATGAAGAAATTGAGAAGGTACAGAAGAAGGGTGGATCTATTGCATTGATTGCATCTGTGAACCAACTGGAAGATGACAATGAGGAAGCTGCAAAAGCCACAACTAGTCGAGCTAGTTGTAGAAGTGATGTTAGCAAGGGAAAAGGCAAGATGACAGAGGAAGAAGAATCAGAACCAGCCAACTTGGATGACTTAGATGAGATTGATGAACACATTGCTTTTCTGTCAAGAAAATTCTCTAAGTTCAAGTTCAAGAGAAACTCAGAAGCATGGCCACCAAGGAGAGACTTTCAACCTAACAAAAGTAACTGGATTGAAAAGTCTAAATCTAAATGTTTCAATTGTGGAATGCTTGGTCACTTTGCTGGAGACTGCAGAAAGCCCAAGATTGAGAAGGGCAACAGGAAATTTGAGCCTGTTGATTATAAAAAGAAATACTTTGAACTTCTCAAGCAAAAAGAAAAGGCTTTCATGTCTCAGGAGTATGATTGGGCTGGTAATGGTGAAGATTCTGATGATGATGTTGAGTATGTCAACTTGGCTCTTATGGCTAACAATCATGAGCAGGAAGCAAGCTCCTCAAGCAACCAGGTAACAATTACTAATCTTTCTGAGCTTTCTAAAGAGGAATGCGATAGTGCAGTAAATGAAATGTCTACTGTACTATACAATCTGCGTGTTACTCTTAAATCACTTACCAAGGAGAATTCAAGGATTAAAGAATCAAATCTGCTCTTAAGTGATAGAAATGCCATGTTAGAAGCACAGCTCATTGAGTTTGAGAAAATGAGATGTGTTAGTAGGGATGCTAAGCTGGAACTTGAGAAAGTATTAAAGAGGGAAGAAATTCTTAAAACACAACTAGAGATAGAACAGAGTGTGATTGCAAAATGGAAAGATTCCAGGAATGTTGCTAGCAACATCATTAATGTTCAAGGTGTGGAATCTTTCTGTGAGCAATCATGGAAAAAGAACAAGGAGAAACTAGGGTATGCTGTTGAAACCTTAGAATCAGAATCAGAGTCAACAAACAACAATGATCATTTGTTGAAGGTTGATACGTCAACGGAATGCAATGTTTCGTTGACAGATGAACCATCAACCGATCATGCTGTTTCGTTGACAGAGAAAAAGAAAGTAGAACTCACTAGACTTAATGAAAAGTATGGTCCTGTCACCAAGAACTTTGTTTAAGGTGAGTCTAGTAAATCAAAGAAAGTTGAGAAGCCTGTTGAAAGAGCTAATGTAGGTCACTTGTCTAACAAGCAATTGAAAGACAAGTTAGAGAAAGTTCGAGTTGAGACTAAAGGTAACAAAAAGAATAACAGAAATGGAAAAGTAGGGATTAACAAGCACAATAATTACACACCTGATAAATATGCACCTAGAAAGACATGTGTTAATTGTGGTAGTGTTAATCATCTATCTGCTAATTGTAAGTCTGTTAAGAAACCTGCTAATGTGAGAATGCCTAAGTCTACATTGAATGATTCTATACCTGCAATGCCTGTTATGCCTAACATGTTTGCTCCATATGCACAGTATCAAAATCCATATGCTGGTATGTCATTTGTGCCTAACCCTTACATGAATATGTTTAACATGCCACAAATGCCATGGAATAACATGTTTGTTCCTCCATCTATGCATGCTGAGAATGAAACTGTGAGCAACCCTCAAAGATCAACACAAGTGAAAAATGATCTGAGAGGGAAATCAAAGGCTAACAAGACAGGACCCAAGGAAACTTGGGTACCAAAATCAACTTGATTTGGTTTGTTGTGTGCAGGGAGACAAAAGGAATCTTTGGTACTTGGATAGTGGTTGTTCAAGACACATGACTGGTGATTCTACCCTGCTCACAGAATTTCAGGAAAAAGCTGGCCCTTGTATTGCTTTTGGAGATGACATCAAAGGCTACACAAAGGGATATGGCTTGATTTCAAAAGAGAATGTCATCATTGATGAGGTTGCATTGGTGGATGGTCTTAAGCACAACCTGCTTAGTATCAGCCAACTTTGTGACAAAGGATTTTTAGTCACTTTTTCAAAAGAAGCCTGTGTTGTTTCTAAGGTAGGAAACAACAATGTGGTCATGACTGGATTCAGAAGAGGGAACGTGTACATTGCTGACTTTAGCAGCACAAGTCCAGACACCATCACATGTCTTTTCAGCAAGGCAAGCAAGGATGAAAGTTGGCTGTGGCACAAGAAATTATCTCATCTGAATTTCAAAGTCATGAATGATTTGGTAAGGAAAGATCTTGCTAGAGGAATTCCACAGGTAGAATTCTCCAAGGATGGTTTGTGTGATGCCTGTCAAAAAGGGAAACAAAAGAAGGCATCATTCAAAAGCAAGACAGAGTCATCAATTGTTCAACAGCTTGAGTTGCTCCACATGGATTTATTTGGCCCTGTAAATGTCATGTCAATTTCAAAGAAGAAGTACTGTCTTGTGATTGTTGATGATTTTTCTAGATTTACATGGACTTTCTTTTTGCACTCCAAAGATGAGGCAAGTGAAATCATTATCAATCACATCAAGATGGTAAGCAATCATCCTGATTTCAAAGTGAGAAGAATTAGGAGTGACAATGGGACAGAATTCAAGAATTCAAGCATGAAAGTGTTCTGTGAAGAAAATGGTATATTGCATGAGTTTTCAGCAGCAAGGACACCACAACAAAATGGTGTAGTTGAAAGGAAAAACAGAACACTTATTGAAGCTGCAAGGACAATGCTAGATGAATCAAAGTTACCTACTTATTTTTGGGCTGAGGCAGTCAACACAGCTTGCTTCACTCAAAATATTTCTTTGATTAATCAGGCCAAGGGAATGACACCTTATCAACTACTCAAAAGAAAGAAACCACTATTGGATTTTCTTCATGTCTTTGGTTGCAAGTGTTTTGTTCTGAGAAATCAAGCTGAGCACTTGGGGAAATTTGAAGCAAAGGCAGATGAAGCAATATTTGTGGGTTATGCAGCAGGGAAAGCCTACAGAGTCTACAATCTCAGAACCAACATTGTCATGGAATCTGTACATGTTGTTTTTGATGATCTCAAAATTCAGGGTCTCTGTGATGAAGGTTTCCATGAAAGTCTCTCTTTTGAGAATGAGGAAGGAGAACAAATGGATCATGATAAGACTATTGAGAAACAGTCCAAAGTTGTTGTATCTAGCACAGATGAAAGCAGCAGTGAAGATGAAATTGCTGCATTAAGATTGAAAAGAATAGCTGCTAGTAGACCAAATGGTCATTTCGTTGACAGTCAGAATGAGCGTTTCGTTGACAGTCAAAATGGACATTCCGTTGACAGTCACAGAAATGCTTCCAGGAGTGATCAATTAGGGACAACAAACTAAGGGGGAGTTTCTCAAGGACAAATATCTAATCAAGGCAATCATGATCATGAAGCTACTTCTTCAAGAGCAAATCTACCTCCCTCAAGAAAATGGACTAAAGATCATCCCTTTGAACTTATTATAGGTGATGTTTCTTCAAAAGTTCAAACTAGAAGAGCAACTCAAGAGGAATGTCTATATAGTAGCTTTCTGTCTCAAGAAGAGCCAAAGAAAGTTGAGGATGCACTTCTAGATCCAGATTGGGTTTTGGCTATGCAAGAGGAGCTAAACCAATTCGAGAGGAACAATGTTTGGAAGCTGGTGCCCAAGCCTAAAGACAGGAGTGTAATAGGCACAAAATGGGTGTTCAGAAACAAGATGGATGAAAATGGCATAGTCACAAGGAACAAAGCTAGATTGGTTGCAAAAGGCTACTCACAGGAAGAGGGAATTGATTTTGATGAAACCTTTGCTCCTGTTGCAAGACTAGAAGCAATAAGGATTTTCCTAGCCTATGCAGCCCATGCCAATTTCAAGGTCTTTCAAATGGATGTGAAGAGTGCTTTTCTGAATGGGGAACTGGAAGAGGAGGTGTATGTGAGTCAACCTCCTGGCTTTGAAGATGATGATTTTCCAGAGTATGTGTACTTTCTCCTCAAAGCACTCTATGGTTTGAAACAAGCACCTAGAGCCTGGTATGACACATTGTCGCAGTTCCTTCTTGAGAATCACTTCACTAAAGGTACTGTAGATAAAACTCTTTTTCATAGGATTGTGAATGGCTCTACAATACTTGTTCAAATTTATGTAGATGACATAATTTTTGGGTCTATAGATGAAAAACTTTGTCAAAAGTTTGCCAAGCTTATGCAAAGTAAGTATGAAATGAGCATGATGGGAGAATTAACTTATTTTCTTGGTATTCAAGTAAAGCAAGTTAATGAAGGCATTTTCATTAGTCAAACCAAGTACATTAATGATTTGTTAAAGAGGTTTAACTTAATGGAATGCTCTCCTGCCAAAACACCCATGCCTACTGCCACCAAACTTGAATTGAATACTAAGGAAAAATCTGTGGACATTTCAAGTTACAGAGGCATGGTTGACTCACTTTTATATTTAACAGCTAGTAGACCTGATATTATGTTTGCTACATGTCTATGTGCTAGATTTCAGGCTGATCCTAGGGAATCCCATTTAGTTGCTATTAAAAGAATTTTCAGATATCTCAAAGGAACACCAAACCTTGGCATTTGGTATCCTAGAGAATCTGGTTTTGAACTAATTGGTTATTCAGATGCAGATTATGCAGGATGTAAAATTGACAGGAAAAGCACAACCGGAACTTGTCAATTTCTAGGAAACAAGCTTGTATCATGGTTCAGCAAGAAACAAAACTCAGTTTCCAGCTCCACAGCTGAGGCTGAGTATATTGCAGCTGGAAGTTGTTGTGCACAGATTTTATGGATGAAAAACCAACTACTTGATTATGGATTAAGAGTTGAGAAAATTCCTATTTTCTTGTGACAACACTAGTGCCATTGCCATTACTGAGAATCCAGTGCAGCATTCAAGGACCAAGCACATTGACATCAAGTACCACTTTATTAGAGAACATGTTATGAATGGTACTGTGGAGTTACATTTTGTTCCAAGTGAACAACAACTTGCAGACATCTTTACCAAGCCACTTGATGAATCCACATTCTCAAGATTAGTAAGTGAGCTAGGTATGCTAAATTTCTCTTAATTATTTTGAGATTTTTGCAAGTTAAAATGCAGCCAGGAATTTGCTATAATTTTTCTGTGAATTGATTTTCTCAGGAAAAGGTGAAATTTTGTCTAAGTCAAAATTACTATGTCAACGAAACGCACCATTTCGTTGATAGTCTTAGCATTTTTCTGGGTGTTTCGTTGATAGCTCTTTTATATCAACGAAACGCAGCTTTATCAACGAAATAGAAGGGACCTAAAATTCCCAATTCTGATTCGTTGATGTAGCGCTTTTTAATCTGAACCGTTGAAATTGCACGTTCTTTATCACGATCTATACATACACCCCTGTAAGTATAAATCGTGGTAATATTTAATTCTAACGGTTACTTTTTTAAGCCAATCAGGTAATTTAGATTAATTATTGGACTTAATTTCTGAGAATTTTTGGGGGAGTATTTAAGAAATTTCAATTTCTTTATTTCATTTCTACCTGTTCTCAAAAATTCCAAAAGTTTTTCTATCTTCTTCTCTCTAACAAGCAATACAGCTCGAAGCTTTTCCTCACTCAACAATGGCACCCATAGTCAAGCTTATGTCTGCTGGTGGGTTCATCTATGAGAAGAACAATTCTATTCCATTTGTTGTTAAGGAGAGTCCGAACAGCATCTTTTTCAAGATGATGGACTTCATGAGGAACTGTAAGTTGAGCTATGCGATGTTTCACTCTACACCACTCTACAATGAAATAATCGAGGAGATTTGGACCTCATGTGAGTATAGTGGAACAAACTGCACACTGCAATTCACTCTTCAAGGTAATGAGTACATAGTTAATTCTGATGTTTTGCAAGCATGTTTACATATTCCTGATAATAACTGTGATGCTTTGCCTACTAACACTGAAATAACTACCGTGCTAAATTCTATAAACTACTCTTTGCCTACTGATAACTTGGGTAAGATAATTAGGAGAGGTTTGGTTAGGGAATACAGCTATTTAGCTGATGCATTCATTAAGGTCTTTTCTGGAAAGATTAGTAATTTTGATGCATTAACTAACTCTATGTTAATTCTCCTAACCATGCTTCTAAATGATAGATATTACAACTTTAGCACCCAACTTATGTATGAAATTGGTGCTAAGTTGGGTGATAAGGCAAATAGGAAGAAAAATATCTATTATGCAAGGTTTCTGATGATGCTGGCTAATCATGTTAGTCCAGCACCATTAGTTATCTCTAACCCTACTGCCAGGTTTGAGTGCTTTGTGTAAGAGAAGAGAGTATTGACAGACATACTGAGGCTGAACCACAATGGTGATGTTCCAGTGGTGTATCTGCCAATCATTGAGGTAACTACTGCTATCCCTGTTAGTATAGCTGTTACTTCCATTGTTTCATCCAACCCAGTTGCTATGGAGTCTGTAGCTGTGACCCAACAGGCTCCTGCCCCAGCAACAAAACCAAAATCAAAGAAATCCTCCAAGCCAACCTCAGGTGCTTCTCAAAAGGCACCTGTTGTAAAAACTACCACACAACCTAAGGGGAGTGAGTCTGGAGTTATGAGAGGTGAGGGAAGGGGTGAAAGTCAAAGAAACCCCAAGAATAAGGAAGGTGAGGTAAGTGTTTCCCAGCCTAGCCCCATTGTGTCTTCCCAACAAGGCACAATGAGTAAAATGGATTTAAGCACACGTCTAATTGCATCCTCCCAAAAGGATGTAATTATTGAAACAAGCTCTCCACCCAGAGCACAGTCCAAGAGGGCAAGGGACACTGTAAGCCCACAGTCTACAATTTCCCAGTACCAAAGAAGAGTAAAGCAAAAATCCCAGGTTTCACAGGGTGCACACACACTGGAAGCAACACTTCCAGTTTCACAAATTCAATTTGATGTAACCCCTATCATAACTCTGGGGTTACAGTCCCATTCTCTTGATATCAATCTTGAACTATCTCCACCAAATTCACCAACTCAATCATTAGATGTGGATATGATCCATTCATCTATCCCTGATTCTCCAACTCTTTTCTTGGAGAAGCCCCACTCTGACATTGGTGACCATCACTTGTTAAGTGATTTGTTGGGCCACCAATCATCCTTTTCTGAAGTTACAAGAGGATCTGTGGAACAATCTCTTAAATCAATCACCACAGATTCTACTATAATTTCACTTTCTCAAAGTGCTTTCTTGACCTCATCAACGAAACAGGCTCTTTCGTTGACAAGTGTTTCTCCATCAACGGTATTCATACCGTTGACAGTTCAAACTACCATACCGTTGATAGTTCACTCTGCACCTCTAATTGAAAATCAAGTTGTTTCCACAACTAGTGCAGATGATCTAGTGGTAGTTGAGACACTTCTAGGATTGAGAGGGAGTGAAACTGAGAGGCTGGCTTGCAGACAGGCAAAAGGAGAGAATGAGAGTGAGAGGCTGGCTATTTCTTCCAGCCAGGCAAAAGGAGAGATTGAGAGTTCCACCTTAGTAGGTGAAGGTGAGGGTGTGAGAGGTGTGAGCCATGGGGAGCCCATGATGCAAGAAAATAGAGGAGAGAGAGAAGGGACTACAGGAGTCATAAGGGAGGAAGCAGCCATTGCTAGTGAGTCAATGGAGGTCAATGAGGGAGAAAGGGAACTTACTTTCCAAGAGCTCTATCAACAAACTCTGGATAGTATTTCCCTGGATCCTGAGACCTTTACTCATCCTGTGTCAGCCTATCAAGTTTTGGCTCAACAGGGCAATGTGGAGGCAGAGAGGTCACTACAACTAATTCATACAACTGCATCAATGCAAAGAGCAAAGGATGCCTTGACCAATCTATCTCCAGGAGCTGCAGCAAGTGGTGAGTTTGATTTCTCTGATGATGAGGACAGCTTTGGTGACAATCGGGTGGCCACTACTTCACAGACTGGGACTTCTGTGGTGCCTCCTACACCAAACTGGCTTTCTCAAGATTGACAAGGAAGGATCTCCCTGGATGCTGCAATCACAAGGCAGTACAATGAGGCCTATCTGGCTCATGAGTCTGCAAATGCCAATGACAAGAAATTCTACAAGGCTATTATGGATTCACTGGAAATCCAAAGGCTACAGATGATGCAGACAAGGATTGAGGCTAGAGAAATCAAGGACTCAATTAGCAATCTCAAGGATGCTAATGAAAGGAGGCTAGATGAAAAGCTTCCTCTTCTCACTGTGTCCAAGATGAACAGGTTTTTCTCTAAGGAACCTGAGGTGGCTACCTCCTTGAAGACTCTCTCTTCTAGAGTGGACAAGGTGGAAGCTACTTTATCTCAGATGCAAAAGGAACAGGAGAAGCATACACTACTCTTGGCCCAGCTAGTGGCAGCTCAAGGACTCCCAGTCATCTCTCTTGATGATAACAAAAAGGGGGAGAAATCTAAGGAGCTAGACATTCAAATCACAAAGGTTATGGTCCCAGCCATTTCCCTGCCAAAGGAGCCACTAGCTATGGGGGAGTCAGGAAAAGCTAAACTGGACAGCATTGACCTGATTCAGCAAGCATCTATGAAGCTACAGCTTGCTGAACAAATTAAAGACCACTGGTCCAGGATAGATGAAAGAATCAAGAAGTTAGCTGATTCTGCAAAGATTTCAGATCCATCAACGAATCAAGCTTCTTCTACAGAGCCATCAACGGATGCCATGGTTTTAGCATCAACGGAATGGGAGCCACAGACCAATTCTTTATATAAGATAGAGCCCCTTCTACATGGAGTCACTCAAGGTTCAAGGAAGGAGAAAGGACAAACTTTATGCATTAGGGATGTGGAACAAGCTACATTGCAAAGAAGCTTATCTCCCAAGTCCCCTGCTAAACCAAAGGGCAAAAATATAGCAAGGACTTTCTATCCTGCACCTTATCCAGATGAGCTCAAGCTTCTTGGATTACTTATCACTAAATGCAAGGAAAGCAATGATACTGAGGTAAGGAAGCAAAGGGCAATTGTCTACAGGAATGGACAAGAAATCTGTGTTTGGGCTGGTCACCCAAACTTTGCTGAAGCTAAGGCTGAAGAGTCAGAAAGAGCAGCAATGCAAGCACTTGCAGTTGCTCAATCTCTTGATTAAGAAGAAAGACAGCAAGAAGAAAAAGCCAGAGAGGAAAGGAGTGCAAAGAAGAGCACAAGGCAACCAAAGGCAAGAGCTAGGAGAAATATAGCCTTTGAGAATGATGACTCTCAGAGTATTGCATCAGACTGTTCTGTACCAACTGCACCTCCAACAATTCCTGATCCAGCTCTAGGGGTAAAGTTAGCCTTTGATCCTAAACATCCTGTTAATTTCCATGATCAGCCAATTGAGCCAAAGGAAGAGCCAATTGAGTTTGATGAGGCCAACTTTCCAAAATTCCTCTTTGAGATGGATCCAAAGAAGAAATCTAAGCAAAGGGCTACCAAGGCTAAGCCAATTCTAGTAAGGAGACCACAAGCTGAAAAACCTCCTACCAACCCAGAAGACTTCATCTACATTGCTGATATCAGGGAGGAGTCTGACCTACATATCAATCTTGATGACCTAGTTGAAGTGAGAGGAATAGCAGCTTCTTACAAACTACCAGAGAGATTGGTGTTTGTCTACAAGGGTGGGAGAGAACAGGTTTGGCCTCTACATAGAATTCTGGGAGAAGACTATCAGACACTGCTATCTGTGTTTAAATGCCTGAAGAAAGATTTTGGTTTTACCAAAACAGCTAAGTCTGAAGTTGTTTCCAAAATTTGCCAAATCAAAGCTAGCTGGAACAAGCCTGGCGCACTTCCCAGAGTATTGAAGGTCCCTCAAACAGGAAAGAAGATTCATCTCCAACCTTTTTGGATGATGGAATTCAGAGACAAGGACAACTGTAGAAGATTCTTCAGAATAGAAGACCAACTGGAGAAGGCATCCAATGAAACTCTAAGATTAATGCAATCCAAGTTTGGGAATCAAGATGAAGAAGAGAAGATTTTCTACAGAAGACTTCAAGCTCAGATTGAGGAGAACAATGCAAGAAAAGGGAAGAAAACAAGACCACAGAGGCAAAGATGAAAAATCTGCTCAGTCTAGAGGAGCAACTCTGTGCACTTGTTTTGTAAGATTTTCTACTTTGAAATTTAATTAAATTCAATGAAGCTCAATGCAATTTCTACTTTTATCATGTGTAATTTGACTGAGTGTTTTTGTTATCATCAAGGCTCTTGATTTATGGCTGTTATTCTATCAGTCATAAATTGGGGGAGATTGTTAGGAATATGTTGTTCTTGATGATAATTATAAAAACACTTAGTAGATTTTGTATTAAGTTATTTTGTAACTGTCAACGGAATGGCATGCTCTGCAGTGTTTCGTTGACAGGAAGCTCATCAACGGAATGAGTGTTGTAGCAATTGCACTGTACAATACTTCACAGTTTGATATGCATTTGATGTATGTATTAGATAGGTTTCCTAAGTCATGTTGACTAAGTACTAGATAGGCAAAATAGGTTGGTTAATTGTAAGTATATCATGCCTTGTAATTTTGCCTAAATGAAGACATGTCAACGGTATGAAGATTACTCTATCAACGAAACAAGGATACACCATCAACGGAATGAAGAATAAAGCTATCAACGAAATACATTCTCCTGCCATCAACGGATCATTATTGCTCTTCTGTATAGTTGACAAAGTGATAGTGATAGCTTTCTGACAGATCAAAAGGAGATGTAGAAGTGTGCATTTGCATTGGGAGCCATTAAAATGGTCACTGGAAATAAGGAAACATTCCAATTCCCAATTGGGTTCTTGAGTGGGATCAGAATAAGCATGAAGACAAAAGACAAGGATCTCCAAGGACCACTGGACAAAAGGAATGAAAAGCAAGCTACTGGCGGTTACCTTTAGTGTACTTAAGTGTAACCAAAAATAGTATTGTAAACTTGGGGAATATATAACCAAGTGTAGCAGTTAAAATAGAACAAGGGAAGAAAAACAAATAGATTGTATTAGCTATTCTTGAGAGCATTTTCTTCTCTACAAATCTAGTAACTGAGCAGCTGTGTACATTTGTATCACAGATTATTTCCGAAATAAAAACACTTCAGTTGGATCATCAAACAATCCAACTGAATTATTTATATCTTGTGTTTTTACTTATTCAGTTCAGTTTTATTTATAAGTGATTTAAGTTTAAGAAAATATCAAGAATTGTATTCAACCCCCCCCCCCCCCCCCCTTCTACAATTCTGTTAGGTCATTTGGGATTAACAATCACAAAAAATGGATTTTTGATTTGTGTATCAATCAAAAGGCTCTGATTCCAATTGTTAGGTCCCGATAAGTTTGTAGAGGGGGGGGGGGGGGGGTTGAATACAAACTATACCGTTTTATCGAATTTGTTCGTTTTAAGTTTCAACAATTCAAGAACAAATTATTTCGGAATAAACTGAAACAATATTCAAGTTAAATATAACTTATATTAAACTTGAAGGGTGTTACAATTTTGAGTACAGATTACAGAGTTCTTGATAAAACAAATCTAGAATAAATTCGACATGAATTTATCTATTTTTGTAATAAAAGGATCGAATACTAAAAAGTAGTTCGCTATAATTTCTAGGGATTATGATCCGCTAGATTGTCAAAGCAGTACAAGTGAACTAATTCCAAAGGAGTAAATGTTACAAAGAGTTCTAGAATTAATTCCACTGTGAATTTTTCTCGGACAGTTGAAGAAAATTAATGGCAGAAGTAAATGAAAGATATGATGCTTTTTTAGCTTCCGTCTTGAATTCTGTCTCTGTTTTCTTGTATATATTTTCTGCTGTCCACTTGCTTTTCTTTAAGTACACTTTTCTTTTTGAACTAGGAAGACTTAGCCACAAATGCCTTGGAAGACATTCGGGAAGACTTCCAAAGCAAATGGAAGACATTCAGGAAGATTAAGAATTCAACTAATAAGATTTAGAAAATGCCTAGGAAGACAATCGGGAAGATTTACCCTTGACAGTCTTTAGTGTATTTTCTAAGTCTTCTTAGTTATGTTTTCATTCTAATTTAAATAACCATTTAAATAATTTAAGTATTAAATTAATTCTAAATAGAATCAATTTAATAAATAAATTACTTAGCAGAATTAATTATTTAGAAGAGAATAAATACAATTCCTTGACTTCAGAAGAAATTCTTGAACCACTGAAATTAGAAGAAGTGATAACACTGTAGAACGTTGACACTCAATGTACTGTCTGGTTCATGAGTGACTAACGACAATGTCTGTTCTTCATCTGTTTGACTTTAAGTTGTGGTCCATTTTCTTAAAACACTGTAACCTGTACATTTGCTGTCACAACTTGAAATCTATGTCACTTTAATAAATCCACTGAGTCTGAATACTTCACCGAGGCTTGATCAATAAATTGAACTTCTTTCAATGTAGAATTACTTCAAGACTGTAGATGACATTAACCTTCATTCTTTTGACAGATATTATCTTCTGAGATTCCTGTGACATTTGAATATATTATTTACTTATTACATCTTAGTTTATGTTGAGTAGAATCCTCAGTGTTTACAAATAGGCCTATACATATGCCTTTCAGAGAGGTATACTTACCTTTTATACAATTGTTTCTTTTATACAATTTTAAAAAGGTTTTAATTTTCTTCTAAAAAATAGGACTTAAATAAGGAAATTTTAATTTTTAGATTTTTAAATAGAGGAGCTCTAGAAAATTAGATAAATATGAATCGAGCGATTCTGGAGCTCCCGGGGGTTTTCCTTTATATATATAAAGACTAGTTTACTAAGCCGCGCTTCGCAGCGGTTTTGTAATAATTTCTCTAAATTTTTTTAAATATATTTATAGATAAATTAATATTTCTAGCAAAGATTTAAGGTTTAATTTGAATTTTCCGTTTCATCTTGGCCATTTATAGATAAATTTTTTCGCCCCCATAGCTTGGAACTCTACATCAGTGACACAACATGCAGCTTATTCGAAAATCAATAATCAACAAATTTTATAAAGTTAAGGGTTTGTAAATCAATCAACAAACAATACATAGTAGAAATCACAATTAAAGATAATGAACTAAAAAAGACAGAAAGGATAGAAATTAGCATTGAACGCATAAAAAAAAAACTCTTACTGCATGCCTAACTGGAACATCTATATATAGTATATACATCGAAGATGAAAAAAATATTAATTGCCATAACTTGTGATGGAATTGGTGTTGAAAGCACACCTGTAACCTAAGTAATACTCAATAAATTCATCTAGTGTATAGATGTTGTAAAAAGTTACCCTATTCTATTTGCATCAACCAAACTATCAATATATAATACATATCATATATAATTTTTTGAGGCTTACGGGTATTTTTTTTCTTGCCGTGAGAAAGAAACCAGCATGAGTGATGAAAGAGACATAGCCGATGAAAAGGAGTGTATAATATATAGAGGGGTGATTTTTCTTTATATAAAATAAAGACAAAAATAAAGATAAATAAGTTAAATTTAAGTAGGATTTTAGTTGAGAATGATGATAATATTTGTTTAATTAAATTCTAAACATGATTGATTTTTATATATTTATTTTATTATTTCGAATTCGAATGTAAATAAGAAAATTTGATTTTATTGAATTAAAATTAAAAAGTTTATATGAAAAGATAAATATGTTTCAGATGATTTGAGAGCGCAAGAGAATTTTTTTTATATAATATAAAAATATTGAGGATTATTGATTTATCGATAAAAGCAAAATTTAAACTGATGACTCATGCGAAACTTAAGCCCACCTCTAAGCTTCTTTTAGAACAAAAACCTTTAACTGCAAAAATCCAATCACGAAGGAATGCTTACATTTTAGAATATACTGATAATGCATTATTGACATTCATAAAAGGACAAAAATACGATTATACCTGATAGAGACTCATATGGAGGAGGCGCAAGAATAAAGCAATTTTAATATCCCTGCAAAATTCTAAAGAAAAGAACATTAATAATTCATCAAATAAGAAGTAAACACACGTCAAAAGAATCAATACACAAAATCTAGTTTTAGTGTAAATCTAGTTTTATGGATCCATAATCCATTCAATTTAAAATATAAGAAAAAAAATTAAAGTTTATAAAATAGAACAATTACATGGAGCCTTCTACTATATGAATCCAAATATATATGATGATACATAAATAATCTGATAAACTTGTGAGACTTTGGTTCCGTATATGTAGATGTAAAAGGAGAGAGTTTTGGAAAGTTAATTATATTATGAAAAAGTTTTTTTCCCTATAAATTCAAATATAAATAAAGAAAATTAATATAAAATTGATTTTTATATATTTATATCCTAAATATGATATGATTGACTTATATATATTTATTGTCTTTCCTACAAATTTGAATGTAAATAAAAAAAATTTAATTTTACTGAATTAAAACTGAGAAAGGAAAAAATTATAAAATTGTATATTTAGTTTTCTCTATTAGTACAAATTTAAAAGGCAATTGATATTTTTTCTGTCCTATAAATTCGAACTTAAATAAGGAAAGGAAAGAATATTAATATTGTATATTTAGTTTCCTCTATTAGTAAAAATTTAAAAGGCAATTGATATTTTTTCTATCCTATAAATTCGAACTCCAATAAGGAAAGTTAATTTCATTGAATTAAAATTCAGGAGCTCTAGAAAAATAGATAAATAGCTTTCAGACGATTCTAGAGCTCCTGGGGATTTTCCTTTATATATATATAAAGATATTGATTGATTGATTGTCTTCCCTAAAAATTTGAATTGAATTAAAATAGTTAAACTATGAATTTTTTTTAACTTAAATATGATTTAAGTTAGTTGAGGGAAAAAAGGTAATATTTAGATTTAAGTTAGTTGAGAAAAAAAGGTAATATTTTCTTAATTAAATTTTAAGTAGGATTGACTTTTATATATTCATTATCTTTCCTAAAAATTTGAGTGTAAATAAGGAATGTCTTCTCTGAAAATTCGAATGTAAATGAGGAAATTTAATTTTATTGAATTAAAATTGATGAGCTCTAGAAAATTAGATAAATATGAATCGAGCGATTCTAGAGCTCCCAGGGGTTTTCCTTTATATATATAATAAAGATATTGATTGATTGTGTTTTCCCAAATGACAATAAAAAGTTATTTTCTCTTATTAAAATTAAAAGTATAACGTATTTGATTGTCGTGAGAAAGGAGGTTGAAGAATAATATCAAGAAATTTCTAAATTTAAAAATATAAATATATAACTGGAATGTATGTACGACATTTTCATATCTATACTGTTATATAAAAGAAGGAATTTGAAAGTTTCGTTGGTAGTCTGATCACTCAATTCACAACTGTTAGTTTGGTCACTAAAAGATTATTACATAGACTAACATTTATATTTTTTCTAACTATAATACCTCTTTTCTAACAACATCACGAGTAATTTAATAAATGAAATAAAATAATAATATTTTAATTATTAAAAAGTAACTAATTATCTTTTTAACTAAAAGACATTACATATTCTACTTTTTCTAACTAAAACCTCTCATTTTCCAAAAATATCACGGTGGTACCATTTAATAAAATAATAATATTATAATCATTAATAACTAACTGATTACATTATTAGCCGAAGGTTATATTCTTTTTTATATTTTCTAACTAAAACATCACATTTTTTAAAATTATTACAATCAACATATATGTAATTATCACTTAGCTCAGATGCGACATTAAACGCTGAAAATTAAACACGACTAATTGGACCAGTTTACGGGCCAAATTATTTTCAAATATATTTTAGTACATCTCTAAACCTATTTATTTGGGCCGATCTACGTTCTATTTTTTTCAAATTCAATCCACTTAGGTCGGTTTTGCGGACCTATATAATTTAATAAGTCTCTAAAACCTATCGATTTGATCGACATGTTTATTTTAAAACCAATACGGAACATTGAAAGTTTCGTTGGTAGTCTGGTTCTTCATTGTTTGATCACTCAATTCACAACCGTTAGATTTTTCCAATCAAATCGTTGAGAATCATTAGATTAAAATACTAAAGACATTACGAGTAATTTAATAAATGAAATAAAATAATAATATTATAACTACTAAAAAATAACTAATTACCTTTTTTTAACTAAAAAACATTACATATTCTACTTTTCCTAACTAAAACCTCTCATTTTCCAAAAATATCACGGTAGTACCATTTAATAAAAATAATAATATTATAATCATTAATAACTAACCGATTACATTATTAGCCGAAGCGTATATTTTTTTTTATATTTTCTAACTAAAACCTCTCCTCTTCTAAAATTATCACAATCAACATATTTGTAATTATCACTTAGCTCAAATGTTGATGTTGTTTGTGCATATATATAGACTAGTTTACTAAGCCGCTGCGAATCATAATAATTTTTTATTTTTTTAAAAAAAAATCTATAAAATATATTTTAGATAAAATAATATTTTAACATTAAATTAAGGTTTATTTTGAATTCTCTATTTCGTCTTAGTCATTTACCGAAATTTTGAATAAATATAGAAAAAGGCGGTTGTTTAATATTTTTAGTTATTTTAATATTATCAAATATTAATACATTTATCACCTTTTTATTTTTCTCAAAATTCAGATTCCAACTTCTATTTTAAAATACATAATATAACATTAATATTAAATTCTAGCATATAATATGTTTCTCCTAATAAATCTCTCTATCGTTAAGCATGTCTCCTTCCGATGACCCGCTTTCTCGTTGTTACCAAATCGAAATAGATAACAAACTAATTTACTAAATAAATTACATCATCCATTAATCAATTTTATTATATCATAAAATTTAATTTAAATATTTTTAAAAATTATAATTTTTATTGTTTAAAATATACGTACTCAAGAAAATAAGACTTCTAAATTTATTTTATTTTATAAAAATTTGCATTTTTTGTAAGTTTTATCTTCTATGTAAATTAGAAGGTAAAACTTAAAAGATGATTTTTAATATATATGTAAATCATATAGATAAATTAAACGTGAGTTTTTTTACAAAAAAGAAAAATACGAGGACATAATTTCTAATAGTTTTTTAGGAGAATATTAAGATGATAATCTGATTTCAAGATAAATTTAATAACTTCAAGAAAAAATAAATGAGAAAAATAAGATGGTAACTTTGAGTTCAAGAGAAAGTTTATGAGAATATCAACATAGTAATTTGAATTGAAGATAAATTTAAGGAAAATATTAAGACAATAATTTGACTTAAGAAGAAAGTTTAGGAGAATATAAGGTAATTAAGATTCCATTGCTAAAGATTTAAAAGACAATTTAGATATTTTCTAAACTTTAATATTATTAATTCAAAATTTTGAGAAAATTAGAAAAATTGATCAAGGCAATTTGAGAAGATGAGGGCGGCGAGATGGTGCTTCTCAAATCACCTGGCACCTCTCAAATCGTCCCTTTTATTATTTTCCTTGATTAAATGATAGTAAAAAGGAAATTAGTAAATAAATTCGACTCACAGAGTATGTTTAGGAGAATTTTAATATAGTATACATAGAATCCTTTATTAGAAGATAATAGGAAGGAATTAGCAAATAAATGGGACTTGAAGAGAAAGTTTAGGAAAATATAAAAATAGCATATTTAGCTTTCTTCCTTGAAAAATAGTAAGAAAGAAATTTGTAAATAATTTGAATAAGTAGAAAACGTTTAGCAAAATATCAATATAGTATATTTACTTTACACTGTTAGAAAATAGTAAGAAGAAAATATAGAATTTATATAATATTTAATATTAATAATTCAAAAATTCGAGAAAATTAGAAAAATAGATCGAGGCGATTTGAGAGTCCCACCTCACCGCCCTCTTCTTCTCCATAATATTTTTCAAAATTTGATCAAAACGATTTGAGAGGCGCCACATCACCGCCCTCGTCTTCTCCTTTATATAAGTATATGTTAATAATTCAAAATTTTGAGAAAATTAGAAAAATAGATCAAAGCGATTTGAGAGGCGCCACATAACCACCCTAGTCTTCTCATTTATATAAGTATATTGATTTCACACCCGGTTTAGGGAGATACGGGTTACTGATTTAAAATGCTAAAATTTAGGGGTCTAAGAAATTGCGTGATTGATATACATATTATTTTTTATGTTCGAGCTTTATGTTCATGCTTTTATTTATTATTTTTTTATTAAATTATTTATGCAATATTTTATGAGGGTAAATTCAAAAAATCAAAAAAAAATTGTAAAGATGGTGCTTGGTAAATTTTTCAATATTTATTTTGAGAATTGTGTTTTCCCAAATGACAATAAAAAGTTATTTTATGTTATTAAAAATAAAGTTATAACGTATTTGATCGTCATTACGATGAGAAAGGAGGTTGAAGAATAATATCAAACAATTTTTTAAATTAAAAAATATAAATATATAACTGGCACTTACGAAATTTTCATATATTTTGTAAATATTATTTTACTATTTATTAAATAGAATGACCGGAAACCAAAATTGTCAATGTTTCTAAATTAATATACTAGTATAAATTTAAGACAATAAAATATTCTTGTAATTTGTTTTCTCCTTTATATTTTTAAAAAAATATTTTTTTAAAAACATAACCAAAATCACATTTATTTCTATAAAATTGTTTTTCATTTCAAAAAATAAAATTTCTTAATTACAGAGCCAAAAATGCACAAAGTAATTAAAAACACAATATAAGCCTTTTGTGTTGTCGCATTATATAGCGTAAAGTGTATATATATACATGACGGGTGGTCTTTTTCTGCCATTTTTAACTCTATTTTCCGGCTTAAATGTGATGCATGGACTCGAGTTTTGTTATGTTTTTATGTGTTTCCCTTGTATTTTTAGGTAGAGAGTCAAATTCCCCGTAAGCCTATTTTGGTGGTGACATAAAGCAAAAAGGAGCAGAAATGATGGAAAATGCTCAAGTGCATGTTTTGAGCAAGTTAGAGGAATCAAGGCGCGAGTTAGTGTTGAAAAAGGGACGAAAACGCTAAGAATTGTTGGGCCAACGAACCAGGCATCTGCCCATTCAAAGCCTCAAGGCATGGCGAGCTGTGTCTGTCCATAATTCAAATTGTAATTGATTCACCATAATTTGCATTGATCTGATTGGATTGTAGGACAAGGCTATAAATACCTATCCCTTTTCCATAAAAAAAACATTCAGCATTCTATTATACATTATTGTATTTCAGTATTTCATAGAGAGTAGTTCTAAACACTTACTCCCTCCGTCCCATCCAATAGTTTACATCGGGGTTGGACACGGAGGTTAAGAAAAATAAGTAAAGCCTGGAGAAAAGTGAGTATAATGAGTAAAGTGATGGGACTCATTAATATTTAAGGTGTAAAGTAAGTAAAATGGAGAAAAGTAGTGGAAGTAGTTAATTTTTATATTATAAAACTTTTCTATTTTGGGAAAGTTTTGGAATGTAAAGAATTGGGAGGGACATCCCAAAAAAAAAAGTGTAAAGAAATGGATGGGACAGAGGGAGTAGTATTTTCTTAGGTAATTTTAAATTTCATTATGAGCCATGATTAATTATGTGATTAAGTGTGAATTTGTTTCGCATCGTGATGATTAGTTTAATTTAGTAAGTTGATTTTAGAATTTTATTTAAGTGCTTTGTAATTAGTTTTGGTGATAAAATATTTATATTTCAATTTTGAGTATACAATTAATTATTTATTTAATAGAATAAAAATATTTCCTAGAATTATTTTATTTACGATTTAAAAATTATTATTTGATTCTATTTATAATTATTTTTGTGATATGTTATGTCTTTTTATTTATTTATTTCAATAATATTTAGTCATAAAATTCTATTTCTAATTGATTTGGATTTAATTATGAATTTACCATTGAGTCCATACATTATTATTTTTATATTAGAGGAAGGTAGGGTGTTTTTGTCTTCCCCGAGAGGCCGAGAGAGAGAAATAGAAAGAGAGAAATGAAAAAGAAAAGAGGGAAGAGAAAGAGAAGAGAGGAAAAGAGAAAGAGGGAAGAAGGCGGAGAATGTTGGTGAAAATGGTGAGGATGTGTTGTAATTGAGCTATTGTGTTAATTGTTGATGTTGTGTCCTAAATGGTATAAGTGGTCTTTTGCGTCGAAATTGATATATTTACATGAGTGTTTAAAATCAATATAGTTGCTTCTAATTAGAGTTGATGTCGTCGTAATAAGTTAGAGTTGAGATTTGTTAGTCGATTTTAGTTGATCGTAATTGGTATGTTTTGGTTCTAACAAACATGTTATATGTATGAGTGGCTTATTTGAGTAAGTGTTATTGTTGTCAAAAGAATTAGATGGTATAATTAAGATGCTTTTGAAGGGTTTCGAGCACATAAACACAACAGAAAATGTGAAAATAAACCAAAATTCGAAACCCCTCCGTAGGATCCATGCGAAAACAAAAGATTTAATTCGGAGATTAAGAACAAATACCTTAAGAAGCTTTAACAGTTCATTAATGGAAGATTAATGGAGATCCAAAGCTTGTTCAATCACCATGTATCCCGCTCTCGCGATCTACACTCTACGTTATCCACACGAACGCTTTTCTTGAAGGATTGATGCGTACTAGCACCCGAAAACTGCTTCTTTCTCTCTCTCTTTTCTTCCTCGCATAGACGGCTATGGTTTTTTTACATATAAAAACGTTTTTCATATAAAATCAGCCCCTTTTGAGAGTTTATATATAAAGGAATAAGCTTTTTTAATTATAATCCAATTATAATTAATACTAATCCAAAATTTCAATTTATTATTTAATTAAGTATCACTTAATTAATTAATAACTTATTTCGGAATTAGTTTAAGTAATTCCCTTTCTATTTAATTAATTAATTAAGTCATACTTAATTAATATTATAAATAGAATGAATTACTTATTTAATTTAAATTCAAATATTTCTCCTTCAAGCGTTCTTTGTGTGTGACCCTGTAGGTTATTATTACGTTGGCAACAATTTTAATAACTAATTAAAATTGTAAACAATGAGCGGCATCTGGTAATACATCATTGCTACCAAAGTAATAATAATTAAATCGGTGATTCGATTAAGCCTTTCGTGAATAATATTCCATGTAATATAATCCCTTTAACCTTAATATTATAGATTAAACTCGAGGCATGTAGTGTGTCATTCTCTTCATAATTTAATCTTAATTTTCTTGATCGATGAGTAGACTAATAAATCAAATCAACATTTGAGCACGGCCGTGCATTTCTTAGTCTCACTCAAACAAGAGGCCAATAATATCGCTCCTAAAATTATGAGGGTTAAATCCCATCTTGATCATTCATATTTCTCATACGATTCATAATATACCCAATGTCCACTTTTATCATCACCCGGTCAAAAGTAACTTTTAATGTAATCAAAGTATATTAATTCCCGTGTAGAAATATAATGATTTCAGGTCTAAGGATCATTACACCATTATCACAGTGAGAATTACTTATGACACTATTAACATGTGTAATCTCACGGCGGGTCAATCCAGTGTCATGTACTCTTACATGCACCTATGTTTTGACTTTAGTATCACCATACCTATGACCAATGAGATGTGGTCATCAGTCAACAAACATACTAGTCTCTGTGCATTATTATTGTCCTTAAATAATAACATTCGACTAGGGATATTTAGGAATAAAGATACTATTCATATAATCTCATTTTTAAGTCACCTACTTAAAGATATCGAATACGTATCATAATTCCAAGGACATTTATTATGCTAACATTTATAACGCAGTAAATAAAGACATAATAAAATAATAATAATAATCAATAAAACATAATTTATAATAATAAAATGTTTTCTTTAAAACATAAAAGTATTGTCTCTAGAGCACTAATACTAACAATCTTCCACTTGCACTAGAGCCAATATCCCATGTATCCAATACATTTGGAACTAGTGTGACTTACATGCTTCTGCTGCGACAAAGCCTTAGTCAGTGCTTCTGCAATATTATCAATAGTATGCACTTTACATATAAGTATATCTCCTTGATCATTAATCTCATTAATAAGGTGATATCGCCTTAGTAAATTCCCAAAACATCCTCTTTGGCTACTTCGCTAGTATCAATATACTAAGCCTCGATTGTAGAATCATTTACGGTTCTTGCTGTGAACTATTCTAGCTTACAACACATTTATTTAGACAAAACACAAATTCAGACTAAGACACAAAACCGTCATGTCTGTCTAGAAACTAGCATCCATGTAACATTTTACATCCAGCTTCCCATCTCCTCCATATACCAAGAATGAGTATTTAGTCCTCTTTAGGCATATAAGAATATTCAGGCCCATATAACCAAAATGAGTTTTTTGCAATTCCATAAATCCATAGTATAAAATTACGAGAAAATATCCACAAAACGGCTCTCTTCAGTTTTCCCCAATTTTTCCAATATACCTGCCTCTAAGAGGTATACAAAAATCGGAGTCCTGTGATATCTGCTCCGATTGAGGCTCGGACAGCCCCAAATAGAGTTTTTTGCAATTCTATAAATCCTCAAGATCATATTATGTGAAAGTATCCACAAAATGGCCCGCTTCAATATTCCCCAATTTTGCATGTATACCTGCCTCTGAGAGGTATACGTAAACCGAGATCATGTGGTATATACTCCGATTCAGGCCCAAACAGCCCCAGATGGAGTTTTTTGAAATTCTACAAATCCACAGGGCCAAATTACTGCCCACTTCAATTTTCCACAATTTTGCATGTATACCTGACTCGGAGAGGTATACGTAAATCGGGGTCATGTGGTATCTACTCCGATTCAGGCCCGGACAGCCCCAAATGGATTTTTTTGCAATTCCAAAAATCCACATGGTCAAATTACGTGAAAATATCCACAAAAAGGCATGCTTCAATTTTCCCCAACATTCCCTGTATACCTGCCTCTGGGAGGTATACATAAACCGGCGTCATGTGGTATCTTGTCCGATTCAGGACCGGACATCCCCAAATGGAGTTTTTTGCAATTCCATAAATCCACATGATCAAATTACGTGAAAATATCCCCAAAAAGGTATACCTCTATTTTCCCTAATTTTGCCTGTATACCTGTCTCTGGGAGGTATACGTAAACCGGGGTTTTGTGATATCTGCTCTGATTCATGCCCAGAGAGTCCCAAATGGAGTTTTTTTGCAATTTTATAAATCCATATGGTCAAATTACGTGAAAATATCTACAAAGTAGTCCGCTTCAAATTTCCCCAATTTTGCATGTATACCTGCCTCTGAGAGGTATACGCAAACCGGGGTCTTGTGGTTTCTACTCTGATTCAAGGCCGGACAGCCCCAAATGGAGTTTTTTGAAATTCCATAAATCCACAAGAGCAAATTACATGAAAAAATACACAAAATAATCCTCTTCAATTTTTCCCAATTTTGCCTATATACCTACCTCTGAGAGGTATTCGTAAATCGGGGTCCTATGGCATCTGCTCCGATTCATGCTGGGACAGCCCCAAATGGAGTTTTTTGCAATTCCATAAATCCACATGAACAAATTACGTGAAAATATCCACAAAACGGCCAGCTTCAATTCTCCCCAATTTTGCTTGTATACCTGCCTTTGAGAGATATACGTAAACCAGTGTCATGTGATATCTGCTCCGATTCATGCCCAGATAGTCCCAAATAGAGTTTTTTGCAATTTTATAAATCCATAGGATCAAATTACGTGAAAATATCTACAAAGCAGTCCGCTTCAAATTTCCCCAATTTTGCCTGTATACCTGCCTCTGAGAGGTATACGCAAACCGGGGTCCTGTGGTTTCTACTCTGATTTAGGGTCGGACATCCCTAAATGGAGTTTTTTTATAATTCCATAAATCCACAGGGGCAAATTACCTGAAAAAATCGACAAAATGGCCCTCTTCAATTATTCCCAATTTTGCTTGTATACTTGCCTCTGAGAGGTATTCGTAAACCGGGGTCCTATGGCATCTGCTCCGATTCATGCCCGGACAGCCCCAATTCCAAATGGAGTTTTTTGAAATTTTATAAATCCACTGGGACAAATTACGTGGAAATATCCACAAAACTGGCCGCTTTAATTCTACCCAATTTTGCCTGTATACTTGTCTCTGAGAGATATACGTAAACCAGGGTCCTATGGCATCTGCTCCGATTCAAGCCCAGACAGCCCCAAATGGAGTTTTTTGCAATTCCATAAATCCACAGGATCAAATTACGTGAAAATATCCACAAAATGGACCGCTTCAATTTTCCCTAATTTTGCATGTATACCTGCCTATGAAAGGTAAACATAAACCGAGATCCTGTGGTTTCTGCTCAGATTCCGGCCTAGACAACCAAAATGGAGTTTTTTACAGTTCCATAAATTCATAGTATCAAATTACGTGAAAATATCCACAAAACGGCCCAATTCAATTTTTCCCAATTTTGCATGTATACCTGCCTTTCAGAGGTATACGTAAATCGGGGTCCTGTGGTATTTGTATCTGCTCCGGTTGAGGCCCATACATCCCCAAATGGAGTTTTTTGCAATTCCATAAATCCACATGATCAAATTACGTGAAAATATCCCCAAAACGGTCTACCTCTATTTTCCCCAATTTTGCCTGTATACCTGTCTCTGGGAGGTATACGTAAACCGGGGTCTTGTGATATCTGCTCTGATTCATGCCCAGAGAGTCCCAAATGGAGTTTTTTTGCAATTTTATAAGTCCATAGGGTCAAATTACGTGAAAATATCTACAAAGTAGCCCGCTTCAAATTTCCCCAATTTTGCATGTATACTTGCCTCTAATACACAAACCGGGGACTTGTGGTTTCTACTCTGATTCAAGGCCGGACAGCCCCAAATGGAGTTTTTTGCAATTCCATAAATCCACAAGAGCAAATTACATGAAAAAATCCACAAAACAATCCTCTTCAATTTTTCCCAATTTTGCATGTATATCTGTCTCTGAGAGGTATTCGTAAATCTGGGTCCTATGGCTTCTGCTCCGATTCATGTCGGGACAACCCCAAATGGAGGTTTTTGCAATTCCATAAATCCACATGAACAAATTACGTGAAAATATCCACAAAACGGTCAGCTTCAATTCTCCCCAATTTTGCCTGTATACCTGCCTCTGAGAGATATACGTAAACCAGGGTCATGTGGTATTTGCTCCGATTCAAGCCCGGACATCCCCAAATGGAGTTTTTTGCAATTGCATAAATCCAAAGTAGCAAATTACATGAAAATATCCACAAAACGGCCCGCTTCAATTTTTTCCAATTTTGCATGTATACTTGCCTTTGAGAGGTATACATAAACCGGGGTCTTATGATATCTGCTCCGATTCATGCCCGGATAGTCCTAAATAGAGTTTTTTGCAATTTTATAAATCCATATGGTCAAATTACGTGAAAATATCTACAAAGTAGCCAACTTCAAATTTTCCCAATTTTGCATGTATACCTGCCTCTAAGAGGTATACACAAACCGGGGTCTTGTGGTATCTACTCTGTTTCAAGGCCGGACGGCCCCAAATGGAGTTTTTTGCAATTCCATAAATCCACAAGTGCAAATTACATGAAAAAAATCCACAAAACAATCCTATTCAATTTTTCCCAATTTTGCGTGTATATCTGCCTCTGAGAGGTATTCGTAAATCGGGGTCCTATGGCTTCTGCTCCGATTCATGCCGGGACAGCCCCAAATGGAGTTTTTTGCAATTCCATAAATCCACATGAACAAATTACGTGAAAATATCCACAAAACGGCTAGCTTCAATTCTCCCCAATTTTGCCTGTATACCTGCCCCTCAGAGATATACGTAAACCAGGGTCATGTGGTATTTGCTCCGATTCAAGCCCGGACATCCCCAAATGGAGTTTTTTAGAATTGCATAAATCCAAAGTAGCAAATTACATGAAAATATCCACAAAACGGTCCGCTTCAATTTTTCCCAATTTTGCATGTATACCTGCCTTTGAGAGGTATACGTAAACCAGGGTCCTGTGGTATTTGCTCCGATTCAAGCCCAGACAGCCCCAAATGGAGTTTTTTGCAATTCCATAAAACCACAGGATCAAATTACGTGAAAATATCCACAAAATGGATCGCTTCAATTTTTCCCAATTTTGCATGTATACCTGCCTTTCAGAGGTATACATAAATCGGGGTCCTGTGGTATCTATATCTACTCTGGTTGAGGCCCAGACATCCCCAAATGGAGTTTTTTGCAATTCCAAAAATCCACAGGATCAAATTACGTAAAAATATCCCCAAAACGGTCTACCTCTATTTTCCCCAATTTTGCCTATATACCTGTCTCTGGGAGGTATACGTAAACCGGGGTCTTGTGATATCTGCTCTGATTCATGCCCGGATACTTCCAAATGGAGTTTTTTTGCAATTTTATAAATCCATTGGGTCAAATTATGTGAAAATATCCACAAAGCAGTCCGCTTCAAATTTCCCCAACTTTGTATGTATACCTGCCTCTGAGAGGTATACGTAAACCAGAGTCCTGTGGTTTCTACTCTGATTCAGGGCCGGACAGCCCCAAATGGAAGTTTTTGCAATTCCATAAATCCAAAGGGGCAAATTACCTGAAAAAAATCCACAAAACGACCCTCTTCAATTTTTCCCAATTTTGCTTGTATACTTGCCTCTGAGAGGTATTCGTAAACCGAGGTCCCATGGCATCTGCTCCGATTCATGCCCGGACAGCCCCAAATGGAATTTTTGAAATTCTATAAATCCATTGGTACAAATTACGTGAAAATATCCACAAAATGACCCGCTTCAATTCTCCCCAATTTTGCCTGTATACCTGCCTCGGAAAGATATACGTAAACCAGGGTCTTGTGGTATCTGCTCCGATTCATGCCTTGACAGCCCCAAATGGAGTTTTTTTGCAATTGCATCAATCCAAACGATCAAATTACGTGAAAATATCCACAAAACGACCCGCTTCAATTTTCCTCAATTTTGTCTGTATACCTGCCTCTAAGAGGTAAACATAAACCAGGATCCTGTGGTTTCTACTCCGATTCAGGCCCATACAGCCCCAAATGGATTTTTTTGCAATTCCAGAAATCCACAGGATCAAATTACGTGAAAATATCCACAAAATGGACCACATCAATTTTCCCCAATTTTGCTTGTATACCTGTCTCTAAGAGGTAAACATAAACCGGGATCCTGCGGTTTCTGCTCCGATTCAGGCATGGACAACCAAAATAGAGTTTTTTACAATTCCATAAATCCATAGTATCAAATTACGTGAAAATATCCACAAAATGGCCCGCTTCAATTTTTCCCAATTTTGCATGTATACCTGCCTCTGAGAGGTATACGTAAATCGGTGTCCTGTGGTATCTGCTCCGGTTTAGGCCCAGACAGACCCAAATGGAGTTTTTTGCAATTCTATAAATCCACGGGATCAAATTACGTGAAAATATCCCCAAAATGGTGTGCTTCTATTTTTCCCAATTTTACTTGTATACCTGCCTTTTGGAGGTATACGTAAACCGAGGTCTTGTGATATCTGCTCTGATTCATGCTTGAATAGTCCCAAATGGAATTTTTTTGCAATTCAATAAATCCATAGGGTCAAATTACGTGAAATTATCCACAAAGCAGTCCCCTTCAAATATCCCCAATTTTGCATGTATACCTGCCTCTCAGAGGTATACATAAACCGATGTCCTGTGGTTTCTACTCTGATTCAGGGCCCGACAGCCCCAAATGGAGTTTTTTACAATTCCTTAAATCCACAGGGACAAATTACCTGAAAAAATCCACAAAACGATCCTCTTCAATTTTTCCCAATTTTTCATGTATACCTGTCTCGGATATTCGTAAACCGGGGTCCTATGGCATCTGCTCCGATTCATCCCCGGACAGCCCCAAATGGAGTTTTTTGTAATTCTATAAATCCACAGGGACAAATTACTACCCGCTTCAAATATCCCCAATTTTGCATGTATACCTGCCTCTGAGAGGTATACGTAAATCGGGGTCTTGTGGTATGTACTCTGATTCAGGCCCGGACAGCCACAAATGAAGTATTTTGCAATTCCATAAACCCATAGGATCAAATTACGTGAAAATAACCCCAAAACGGTCTGCTTCTATTTTCCCCAATTTTGCTTGTATACCTACCTCTGGGAGGTATACGTAAACCGAGGTCTTGTGATATCTGCTCCGATTCATGCCTGGATAGTCCCATATGGAATTTTTTTGCAATTCAATAAATCCACAGGGTCAAATTACGTGAAAATAAACACAAAGCAGTCCGCTTCAAATTTCCCCAATTTTGCATGTATACCTGCCTCTGAGAGGTATACGTAAGCCGAGGTCCTGTGGTTTCTACTCTGATTTAGGCTTGGACAACCCCAAATGGAGTTTTTTGCAATTCCATAAATCCACAGGGACAAATTACCTGAAAAAAATCCATGACAAGGCTGTCGCGTGCCTATCAAATAATAATATCTAACAAATCCTTCTAACTATGTAGTAGGGTAAGTCAGAGTCGATCCCACAGAGACAAACGTATCAATCACTAGTTATTCTTGATTCAATTCAACTAAGCAAGTAACACAATAAATTGTTGAGAGATTATTAATCTAAATATTATACTAAAGCAAATTGTATTGTATTATCAATTAACTAAAACATCTAGAATTAAGTATCCCCACTAGCATGAATCAATGCAATCATGATTTTCCA
The DNA here is from genome assembly GCA_030848705.1 of Heracleum sosnowskyi. Classification (NCBI taxonomy): domain Eukaryota; kingdom Viridiplantae; phylum Streptophyta; class Magnoliopsida; order Apiales; family Apiaceae; genus Heracleum; species Heracleum sosnowskyi. Next base: position 65,278,615 of record CM061244.1, on the reverse strand, counting down.
CCCCAATTAATCATATGTGACTCAAGAGGAAAGATGCGCCCTATAAAATACCAATAACCTCTCTCGAGTATTAATGGCTTCTCTAAAATACACTTAAGCCTATTTTCATGGTATCATGCAATTCAGAGACATTAAACACAACATCCTAACTTCCTAACAATCCGTTCTACCTATTTTCATGGAGAAGTTCATGTCCTTATTGGATAAATCACAACCATCTAAGTCCAACTTTCGATGATAAATAGATATTAGGTTCAAACAATACGCATAATCACGTCTGACATGTTATTGTTAATTAAGCACAACTCAATAAGCAAGAGCATACAACATAACTGAATTGGGGGGTTATGGAAAATCATACATCAATCATCACTAGGGTTCAACTTAACCCTAGATTAAATAACTACTCACTCATAATTAAACTAACAAAACACATAATATAATAAGAACACATAATAATATTAAGAACAGAGAATAAAAACCTTTAATCTTTCTCCAAGAAGAAAAGTACAAGTCTCCCTATGTCTGTATGTATCTATGTATATCTGTCTATGTATGTCTCTCTCAGATCTGATGTTTATATACATATTCTCAAATATTTTAATGCCTTGAGAAAAGTACAATTACGTTTCCTAAACTGATTCTGTTTTACGAGGAAAATTCGTAGCTGACTTTTCTTCAGTAATTCTGAGCCGTTCCTGATGTAATTTGATATTTGGACCACTTTAGAATAAAAGAGATTTCCATTATCTTCGCGTGGGCTGTTAAATCGTCCAATTCTGACTTCTAGAACTCAAGATATGACCCAAACAATGAATTATGTGCAGGCAGCCCAACAAATCCGATTTTACTTCTAATAAATCTCCAAATTAAGCTCTTTATTCTCCAATCCTTCCAAGTTTAGGATTTCCTTGCTTCCTACAATAAAACATTAAAATTTATTAAATAAAAATCCAATTAAATGCAAAATATAATAAATATGAGGAATAAAATCATATAAAATATATATAAATATATACTCTATCAAACATCCCCACAATTAGCATTTTGCACGTCCTCGGGCAAATAAAGAAATAAAAATAATACTAACTAACAGGTCCACCACTTTCGTAGATGACACGATTGCATTGAGCATATGCAACAAGCCGTTAAACCCCTAGGCAGCCCTAGTAGGACGAGTTTTGTCTCGTGAGGGTTTATAGAAGATATACCCACAAAATCAAATATTTTCAACCACCAAGTCTCTCAAACATGCAACATATCATAGTACTCCACACATTGTAAATCTCAATCACATAACAACCTGAAAGTGTCTGAAAGTACAAGTACTCTCACTTTAAGCATCATTAACACAAAATAATCCAAGTATGCACACAATGTCTAGATAGACAAAAATATCATGAGATAGACATCAAAAGCGCATTCAACAAGTAAGCATGCTATGGATAAATATCTCACATTGCTCTCACTTCACACAAGTGTATGGGTATAAGTGTATCGCTCAAGTTCAATCAATGTACTCATGTGCTACCATATGCTTGGTTGTCCACCAAATCTCCACCACCTCGTTTATATGCATACATGAATCAAAAGGTCTTTGTTAAAGGTTGTAACGGGGCTTAGGTATGGGGTAGGATATCAAAGAAACAGGCTAACAAGTGACTAAACTTGATAACTGATAGAGAATAATGTTCACTTTTAATTAAAGCACCCAACATGAAAATTAGATCATGTAAAAGTTGATCAAGCTTTCACAAGCATTAAACTTCAAAGCACATATACCCCATGTACTTTCCCACTTTCAAATTGTATCAATCAAATGAACACAACTCTACTTTATCTTTATCTTGCTCATAACTTCTCTTTTTTTTCTTTTTCTTTTTTTCAAAAGTCAAGTCATTCTCCAGTAACCAAGGACAGTGAAAAGTCACCAAGAATGTACTTAATACCAGCACACATGGATCGTCCCTTTAATATGACATTGCACTTGCTACCCATTGATCTCAAAGGAGTACTTGATACTTGTTTGCAATTCCATACCATATTGTATCCCACCAAAATGTAACCTTTAACCAAAAGAAATCCCCACACTAAATATTCACCAACCCTTGAATTGAATCAATATGCTCTACCAGTAAATCAAGACAAGAATAAATAAGTAGGCTCAAAAAATTTTAGATTGGTGATATACGAAAGAAACGGGTATAAGCTCAAAGGGTTTCACTAAGGATTATTTTTCATATGGGTACTGTTTGGGTAAATGAGGTTAATCCTAGTGCCTTTATCATATTCATGCATACACATATCATGTAGTCTCAAAACGGTTTAAAACAAGTTCTAGAGCAACAAGAATCATGATAATGAACATCACACAACAAAATTAGGCTCAAATCCTCACATGGTGAAAGCATGCTTAACTCACTAAAATTGACCAAGAAACATCTCAAGTTTTCAAATATTCGCAAGCACACACAAGGAATTATCAAGCATCAAATGATTTTTCATGAAAGTGACACTCAGAATTAATCATGCGAAATTAATCTACACAATGTGTACTTATCCATGCTAACATGTTTTTGAGACAAGGCAATTATATACAAAAAGTTTTAAAATTTTAAAATTTTTTTTTGAAATTTTATATTATTATTAAGAACCCATCCCCACACTTAAGCGGTTCATTGTCCCCAATGAATAATATATATAAATATGCAAAACTAACAAGATCCTAAAAGAAATACAAAAAGAATAAGAGTGAAAAATTATACAAAGAAAGGTTAGAAATACTCCCCTAGTGCATGAAGTCCCAGTTGAAAATTGTGGGAGAGTGTTCCTCCTCCAAAATCTTGGGTTGCCTCCCAAGAAGCACTTTTTTAGGGTCATTAGCTCGACCTTATTATCAATCAACCTGGTGAATGGATCGAAAGTGGATCATCCACTTTCTCAACATATTTTCTCATGACCTCTCCCAAAAACTTATAACTTTCATCCACAGTTTTGTCCAACAATACTACTCTTCTATCTCGAGCATACTTTAAGAGTGCAACAACTATCCTTGACGTTTCAGCTCGTGAGACAAACTTAAAAAGAAATTTAATAAGTAAGTCTTCCCAAGTGGTAATGGAATTTGAGGGTAATGAAAATAACCAATTTTTAGCTCCATCCCTTAGAGAGAAAGGAAATAATCGAAGTCGAATGGCCTCATCAGAAACTCCATCACACTTGATAGTATCACAAATCTTCAAAAAGTTTTCAATATGAGCATCAGGATCTTCAACAGATAATCCACCAAACTGAATTTCACCAATCGATTTCATTATTGAAGGCTTTAAATCAACATTAGTGACATGTAAATCTCTCACCAAAATTGTAGGAGGTTTAGAGAGGAAAATATCAGCCTTCATATCTTGATCTTCACCCAAGGTCTTAACCATAAGAACAACTTCATTACAATTTCCAAGATCAGTTTTCTTCATAGACGGGCTAAGCAAAGAGTTGGAAAATTTAAATTCCAATTTCTCATCTCCAACTTCAAAAGAAATCTTCTGTTGCATCATATCAACTTTTGCACCAGCTGTAGCTAAGAAAGGTCTTCCGAGAATAATAGAATTTTGTGCATCTTCCTCCATCTCCATGACAACAAAATCACATGGAATAAAAAACTTTCCTACCTTGACAGGAACATCTTCAAGTATTCCAAGTGGAACTTTTACACTTCTATCTGCTAATTGTAGAGATATACGTGTGGGTTTGAGTTCACCCATCTGAAGCTTATTGCAGATTGATATGGGCATCAGACTTACACTTGCCCCAAGATCACATAGAGCTCGTTTGATTTCAAAATTCCCAAGTTTCACAGGAATAGAATAGCTACCTGGATCAGCTAGCTTTTTAGGAAGATTATTCTGTAAAATAGCACTGCACTCTGCCGTTAATGAGATAGTAGAACTTTCTTCAATCTTCCGTTTGTTTGACAATAATTCCCTAAGAAACTTCCCATATGAAGGCATCTCTTTGATAGCATCTAAGAAAGGGATATTAAGCTCTAACATTTTCAAGATATCCATAAATTTCATAAACTTCTCTCCAAGCCTAGCTTGCACCAACCTTTGAGGAAAAAGAACAGGTGGTATGTAAGGTCTTAATGGAGCAATTGTGGGTTCCTTCTTCTTTTCTTCAATCGCTTCTTGCACAATCACATTTTCAGATTGAATTTTCTCCCTATCTTCTTCAACGTTCAAATTATCAGTACTCATCTTCATCTCTGGCCCTTGTAATTCCTTACCACTTCTTAACGTTATAGCATTCACGTGGGCTCTATGTGGTTGTTCAGTTTGGCCAGGAAGTTGGCTTGAAGACTTGCTAAGTTGATTCAACTGTTGAGCAATTTGAGTGATTGAATTCTCCATCAACTTGTTATGAGCCTTTATCTCATTGATACTTGATTCAAAGTAATCATTCTTCTTTGCCTGTGTAGAGATAAATCCTTCCAAAAGATTCTCCAAGTTAGATTTTTGTGGCTGAGCTGGTTGAAAACCTGACGGCTGAGAAAAATTATTTTGTGGAGGTTGAGCTTGAGCCTGGTTATTTCTGTAGGAGAAATTAGGATGATCTCTCCAACCTGGATTGTATGTGTTAGAGTAAGGATTATATTGTGGCCTCTGATTTTGGTTGTAGAGGGCATTTGCTTGTTCCATTGTTGTTCTAGAAGGATTGTATTGACAAGCATGTTGAGTGTGTCCAACTACACCGCATATTTCACATGAGACAACTTTAGATGAAGTTCTAGAATCCAATTGCTCAATCTTCTTAACCATTGCCTGCATAGTAGTATTCAACATGGTTAGAGCATCAACATCATACTTATCGCTCTTCTTTGGATGATTTCTGTCACTGTAAGGATAGTTATCATTAGACGCCATCTCGTCTAACAAAGTTTTCGCATCCTCCGTACTCTTTTTCATAATAGATCCACCAGAAGAAGCATCAACAAAATTTCGAAACTCTTGTGTTAACCCATTGTAGAATGTTTGGATCAACAACCAGTCAGGAATTCCATGGTGAGGGCATTGTCTCTGAAGTCGTTTGAATTTTCTCCAAGCATCATGAATTGTATCGTCATCATCTTGACGAAAGTTAGATATTTCATTCCTGAGCTTTGAAGTCTTCTTCTGACTGAAGAATTTAAGTAGAAACGCCTTTGCTAGACTATCCCAAGTAGTGAATGTATTTGATCTTTCATCCTTCAACCAATCTTTTGCTGTATCTCGGAGAGAGAATGGAAATAAGCGCAGCTTAATAGCATCATCACTAACATTGGTCAGCTTTATAGTATCACACTTTTCTAGAAAACTCTCAAGATGATCAACAGGATTTTCAGTGGACAATCCTGCGAAAGAATCATTGGAGACAAATTGGATGAATTGTGGCTTGAGTTCAAAGTGGGTAGCCGTGATTGTTGGTCTGACAATACTGGAGAGTACGTCTGTAGCGTCTGGCATACCATGCTCCCTGAGAGCTTTAGCTGATGTCTCACCCATAACTTCCTTGTCTTTATTTTTCCTTCGTAATCCTGCTTGTCTTCTTGTTGTAGCTTCAATTTCAGGATCAAGAGCAATCAAATTTTCTGTACCTGAACTTCGAGTGTGCATGCAACAAGGAAACTAGAAACAAAGATCAAATAACAAGAGAATAATAGCCGAAGCAACACAACTAAAAGACTTAGCTAAACTTACTCAAAAAGTAACTAATCTAATACTACTTTGTCCCCGGCAGCGGCGCCAAAAATTTGACAAGGCTGTCGCGTGCCTATCAAATAATAATATCTAACAAATCCTTCTAACTATGTAGTAGGGTAAGTCAGAGTCGATCCCACAGAGACAAACGTATCAATCACTAGTTATTCTTGATTCAATTCAACTAAGCAAGTAACACAATAAATTGTTGAGAGATTATTAATCTAAATATTATACTAAAGCAAATTGTATTGTATTATCAATTAACTAAAACATCTAGAATTAAGTATCCCCACTAGCATGAATCAATGCAATCATGATTTTCCACCCCAATTAATCATATGTGACTCAAGAGGAAAGATGCGCCCTATAAAATATCAATAACCTCTCTCGAGTATTAATGGCTTCTCTAAAATACACTTAAGCCTATTTTCATGGTATCATGCAATTCAGAGACATTAAACACAACATCCTAACTTCCTAACAATCCGTTCTACCTATTTTCATGGAGAAGTTCATGTCCTTATTGGATAAATCACAACCATCTAAGTCCAACTTTCGATGATAAATAGATATTAGGTTCAAACAATACGCATAATCACGTCTGACATGTTATTGTTAATTAAGCACAACTCAATAAGCAAGAGCATACAACATAACTGAATTGGGGGGTTATGGAAAATCATACATCAATCATAACTAGGGTTCAACTTAACCCTAGATTAAATAACTACTCACTCATAATTAAACTAACAAAACACATAATATAATAAGAACACATAATAATATTAAGAACAGAGAATAAAAACCTTTAATCTTTCTCCAAGAAGAAAAGTACAAGTCTCCCTATGTCTGTATGTATCTATGTATATCTGTCTATGTATGTCTCTCTCAGATCTGATGTTTATATACATATTCTCAAATATTTTAATGCCTTGAGAAAAGTACAATTACGTTTCCTAAACTGATTCTGTTTTACGAGGAAAATTCGTAGCTGACTTTTCTTCAGTAATTCTGAGCCGTTCCTGATGTAATTTGATATTTGGACCACTTTAGAATAAAAGAGATTTCCATTATCTTCGCGTGGGCTGTTAAATCGTCCAATTCTGACTTCTAGAACTCAAGATATGACCCAAACAATGAATTATGTGCAGGCAGCCCAACAAATCCGATTTTACTTCTAATAAATCTCCAAATTAAGCTCTTTATTCTCCAATCCTTCCAAGTTTAGGATTTCCTTGCTTCCTACAATAAAACATTAAAATTTATTAAATAAAAATCCAATTAAATGCAAAATATAATAAATATGAGGAATAAAATCATATAAAATATATATAAATATATACTCTATCAATCCACAAAACGCCCCTCTTCAATTTTTACCAATTTCAATTGTATACCTGCCTCTGAGAGGTATTCGTAAACCGGGGTCCTATGGCATCTGCTCCGATTCATGCCCGGACAGCCCGAAATGGAGTTTTTTGCAATTCTATAAATCCACAGGGACAAATTACGTGAAAAAAATCCACAAAACGGTCCATTTCAATTCTCCCCAATTTTTCCTGTATACCTACCTCTGAGGGATATATATAAACCAGGGACTTGTGGTATCTGCTCCGATTCAAGCCCTCACAGCCCCAAATGGAGTTTTTTGCAATTGCATAAATCCAAAGGATCAAATTACGTGAAAATATCCACAAAATGGTCCGCTTCAATCTTCCTCAATTTTGCATGTATACCTGCCTCTAAGAGTTAAACATAAACCAGGATCCTGTGGTTTCTGCTCCGATTCAGGCCTATACAGCCCCAAATGGAGGTTTTTGCAATTCCATAAATCCAGAAGTTCAAATTACATGAAAATATCCACAAAATGGACCGCTTTAATTTCCCCCAATTTTGCCTGTATACTTGCCTCTGAGAGGTAAACATAAACCGAGATCCTGCGGTTTCTGCTCCGATTCAGGTCCGGACAGCCAAAATGGAGTTTTTTTACAATTCCAAAAATCCATAGTATCAAATTACGTGAAAATATCCACAAAACCGCCCCTTCAATTTTTCCCAATTTTGCATGTATACCTGCCTCTGAGAGGTATACGTAAATCGGGGTCCTTTGGTATCTACTCCGATTGAGGCCCAGACAGACCCAAATGTAGTTTTTATAATCCCATAAATCCACATGATAAAATTACATAAAAATATCCACAAAATGGACCGCTTCAATTTTCCCCAATTTTGCCTGTATACCTGCCCCTAAGACGTTTTTGTAAACCAGGGTCCTGTGGTATCTGCTTCGATTCAAGCCCGTACAGCTCTAAATGGAGTTTTTTGCAATTCTATAAATCCACAGGGTCAAATTACTGCCCGCTTCAATTTTCCCCAATTTTGCATTTTTATATGTAAGAGGTATACGTAAACCGGGGACCTATGACATCTGCTCCGATTCATGCCTGGACAGCCCGAAATGGAGTTTTTTGCAAATCCATAAATCCAAAGGATCAAATTACGTGAAAATATGCACAAAACGGCCTTCTTAAATTTTCCCCAATTTTGCCTATATACCTGCCTCTGAGAGGTAAACATAAACCGGGATCCTGTGGTTTCTGCTCCAATTCAGGTACAGACATCCCCAAATGGAGTTTTTCTAATTTTATACATCCCCAAATGGAGTTTTTGTAATTTTCTCCAATTTTGTCTGTATATCTGACTCTGAAAGGTAAACATAAACCGAGATCCTGGGGTTTCCTCTACGATTTAGGCCCCGACAACCCCAAATGGAGTTTTTTGTAATTCCATAAATCCGCGGGATCAAATTACGTGAAAATATCCACAAAATGGTCTGCTTCAATTTTCCCAATTTTGCCTGTATACCTGCTTATGAGAGGTAAACATAAACCTGGATCCTGTGGTTTATATTCCAATTCAGGCCCGAACAGCCTAAATGGAGATTTTTTCAATTCCATAAATCCACATGATCAAATTACGTGAAAATATGCACAAAACGGCCCGCTTCAATTTTCTCCAATTTTGCAAGTATACCTGCCTCTGAGAGGTATACGTAAAACAGGTTCCTGTGGTTTCTTCTCCGATTCAGGCCCGACAACCCCAAATGGAGTTTTTGAAATTCTATAAATCAACAGGGTAAAATTATGTGAAAATATCCACAGAGCGGCCCGCTTCAATTTTCTCGAATTTTGCCTTTATACCTGCCTCTTAGAGGTATACGTAAATCGGGGTCCTGTGGTATCTACTCCGATTCAGGCCCAGACAGCCCCAAATGGAGCTTTTTTCAATTCCATTGATCCATAGGGTCAAATTACGTGAAAATATCCATAAAAATGCCTGCCTCAATTTTCCCCAATATTCCATGTATACCTGCCTCTGAGAGGTATACGTGAACCAGCGTAATGTGGTATCTGGTCCGATTTAGGCCCAGACAGCCCCAGATGGAGTTTTTTTTGCAATTCTATAAATCCACAAGGTCATATTATGTGAAAATATCCACAAAATGGCCCTCTTCAATTTTGCCTAATTTTACTTGTATACCTGTCTTTGAGAGGTTTACGTAAACCAGGGTCCTGTGGTATCTGCTCCGATTCAGGCCCGGACAGCCCCAAATGGAGTTTTTTGGAATTCTATAAATCCACTAAGTCAAATTACGTGAAAATATCCATAAAACGGACCATTTCAATTTTCTCCAATTTTTCCTGTATATCTGACTCTGAAAGGTAAACATAAACCTAGATCTTGTGGTTTTCGCTCCAATTTAGGCCCCGACAACCCCAAATGGAGTTTTTTGTAATTCCATAAATCCGCAAAATCAAATTATGTGAAAATATCCACAAAATGGCCTGCTTCAATTTTCTTAATGTTGCCTGTATACCTGCCTATTAGAGGTAAACATAAACAGGGATCCTGTGGTTTCTGCTCCAATTCAGGCCGGGACAACCTAAATGGAGTTTTTTGCATTTCCATAAATCCACATGATCAAATTACGTGAAAATATGCACAAAATGACCCGCTTCAATTTTCCCCAATTTTGCCTATATACCTGCATCTGGGAGGTAAACATAAACCGGGATCATGTGGTTTCTGCTCTAAGTCTGGTCCGGGCAACCTAAATGGAGTTTTTTGCAATTCCATAAATCCACATGATCAAATTACGTGAAAATATCTAAAAAATGGCCCGTTTCAATTTTCCCCAAGTTTTCCTGTATACCTGCCTCTGAGAGGTATACGTAAACTGGGGTCATGTGGTTTCTACTCTGATTCAGGGTTGGACGGCCCAAATGGAGTTTTTTGCAATTCCATAAATCCACAGGGACAAATTACCTGAAAAAATCCACAAAACCCCCCTCTTCAATTTTTCCCAATTTCAATTGTATACCTGCCTTTGAGAGGTATTCGTAAACCGGGGTCCAATGGCATCTGCTCCGATTCATGTCCGGACAGCCCGAAATGGAGTTTTTTGCAATTCTATAAATCCACAGGGACAAATTACGTGAAAAAAATCCACAAAATGGTCCATTTCTATTCTCCCCAATTTTTCCTGTATACCCGCCTCTGAGGGATATACGTAAACCAGGGTCTTTTGGTATCTGCTCCGATTCAAGCCCTCACAGCCCCAAATGGAGTTTTTTACAATTGCATAAATCCAAATGATCAAATTACGTGAAAATATCCACAAAATGGTTCGCTTCAATTTTCCTCAATTTTGCCTGTATACCTGCCTCTAAGAGTTAAATATAAACCAGGATCCTGTGGTTTCTGCTCCGATTCAGGCCTATACAGCCCCAAATGGAGGTTTTTGCAATTCCATAAATCCAGAGGTTCAAATTACGTGAAAATATCCACAAAATGGACCACTTTAATTTTCCCCAAGTTTGCCTGTATACCTGCCTCTGAGAGGTAAACATAAACCGAGATCTTGCGGTTTCTGCTCCGATTCAGGCCCGGACAGCCAAAATGGAGTTTTTTTACAATTCCAAAAATCCATAGTATCAAATTACGTGAAAATATCCACAAAACGGCCCCTTCAATTTTTCCCAATTTTGCATGTATACCTACCACTGAGAGGTATACGTAAATCGGGGTCCTTTGGTATCTGCTCCGGTTGAGGCCCAGACAAACCCAAATGGAGTTTTTTACAATTCCATAAATCCACAGGATCAAATTACATGAAAATATCCACAAAATGGACCGCTTCAATTTTCCCCAATTTTGCCTGTATAACTGCCCCTAAGAGGTTTTTGTAAACCAGGGTCCTGTGGTATCTGCTTCGATTCAAGACCGTACAACTCCAAATGGAGTTTTTTGCAATTCAATAAATCCACAGGGTCAAATTACTGCCCGCTTCAATTTTTCCCAATTTTGCATATTTATTTGTAAGAGGTATACGTAAACTGGGGACCTATGACATCTGCTCTGATTCATGCCTGGACAGCCCGAAATGGAGTTTTTTGCAATTCTATAAATCCAAAGGATCAAATTACGTGAAAATATGCACAAAACGACCCGCTTCAATTTTCCCCAATTTTGCCTATATACCTGCCTCTGAGAGGTAAACATAAACTGGGATCTTGTGGTTTCTGCTCCAATTCAGGTACGGACATCCCCAAATGGAGTTTTTGTAATTTTATAAATCCATAAAGGTCAAATTATGTGAAAATATCCAAAAAACATACCACATCAATTTTCTCCAATTTTGTCTGTATATCTGACTCTGAAAGGTAAACATAACCGAGATCCTGGGGTTTCCTCTACGATTTAGGCCCCGACAACCCCAAATGGAGTTTTTTGTAATTCCATAAATCCGCGGGATCAAATTACGTGAAAATATCCACAAAATGGTCTGCTTCAATTTCCCCAATTTTGCATGTATACCTGCCTATGAGAGGTAAACATAAATCGGGATCCTGTGGTTTATACACCAATTCAGGTCCGGACAGCCTAAATGGAGTTTTTTTTTCAATTCCATAAATCCACATGATCAAATTACGTGAAAATATGCACAAAACGACCCGCTTCAATTTTCTCCAATTTTGCAAGTATACCTGCCTCTGAGAGGTATACGTAAACCGTGGCCCTATGGTTTCTACTCTGATTCAGGGCCGGACATCCCTAAATGGAGTTTTTTGTAATTCCATAAATCCACAGGGGCAAATTACCTGAAAAAATCCACAAAACGGCCCTCTTCAATTTTTCCTAATTTTGCCTGTATACCTGTCTCTGAGAGGTATTCGTAAACCGGGGTCCTATGACATCTGCTCCAATTCATGCCTGGACAGCCCTAAATAGAGTTTTTTTGCAATTCTATAAATCCACAGGGACAAATTACGTGAAAATATCTACTAAACAGGCTGTTTCAATTCTCCCCAATTTTGCTTGTATACCTGCCTCTGAGAGATATACGTAAACCAGGGTCCTGTGGTATTTGCTCCGATTCAAGCCCAGACAGCCCCAAATGGAGTTTTTTGCAATTCCATAAAACCACAGGATCAAATTACGTGAAAATATCCACAAAATGGACCGCTTCAATTTTTCCCAATTTTGCATGTATACCTGCCTTTCAGAGGTATACGTAAATCGGGGTCCTGTGGTATCTATATCTACTCTGGTTGAGGCCCAGACATCCCCAAATGGAGTTTTTTGCAATTCCAAAAATCCACAGGATCAAATTACGTGAAAATATCCCCAAAACGGTCTACCTCTATTTTCCCCAATTTTGCCTATATACCTGTCTCTGGGAGGTATACGTAAACCGGGGTCTTGTGATATCTGCTCTGATTCATGCCCGGATACTTCCAAATGGAGTTTTTTTGCAATTTTATAAATCTATAGGGTCAAATTATGTGAAAATATCCACAAAGCAGTCCGCTTCAAATTCCCCAACTTTGTATGTATACCTACCTCTGAGAGGTATACGTAAACCAGAGTCCTGTGGTTTCTACTCTGATTCAGGGCCGGACAGCCCCAAATGGAAGTTTTTGCAATTCCATAAATCCAAAGGGGCAAATTACCTGGAAAAAATCCACAAAACGACCCTCTTCAATTTTTCCCAATTTTGCTTGTATACTTGCCTCTGAGAGGTATTCGTAAACCGAGGTCCCATGGCATCTGCTCCGATTCATGCCCGGACAACCCCAAATGGAATTTTTGAAATTCTATAAATCCATTGGTACAAATTACGTGAAAATATCCACAAAATGACCCGCTTCAATTCTCCCCAATTGTGCCTGTATACCTGCCTCCGAAAGATATACGTAAACCAGGGTCTTGTGGTATCTGCTCCGATTCATGCCCTGACAGCCCCAAATGGAGTTTTTTTGTAATTGTATCAATCCAAACGGTATACCTGCCTCTAAGAGGCAAACATAAACCAGGATCCTATGGTTTCTACTCCGATTCAGGCCCATACAGCCCCAAATGGATTTTTTTGCAATTCCAGAAATCCACAGGATCAAATTACGTGAAAATATCCACAAAATGGACCACATCAATTTTCCCCAATTTTGCTTGTATACCTGCCTCTAAGAGGTAAACATAAACCGGGATCCTGCGGTTTCTGCTCCGATTCAGGCATGGACAACCAAAATAGAGTTTTTTACAATTCCATAAATCCATAGTATCAAATTACGTGAAAATATCCACAAAATGGCCCGCTTCAATTTTTCCCAATTTTGCATGTATACCTGCCTCTGAGAGGTATACGTAAATCGGTGTCCTGTGGTATCTGCTCCGGTTGAGGCCCAGACAGACCCAAATGGAGTTTTTTGCAATTCTATAAATCCACGGGATCAAATTACGTGAAAATATCCCCAAAATGGTGTGCTTCTATTTTTCCCAATTTTACTTGTATACCTGCCTTTTGGAGGTATACGTAAACCGAGGTCTTGTGATATCTGCTCTGATTCATGCCTGAATAGTCCCAAATGGAATTTTTTTTCAATTCAATAAATCCATAGGGTCAAATTACGTGAAATTATCCACAAAGCAGTCCGCTTCAAATTTCCCCAATTTTGCATGTATACCTGCCTCTCAGAGGTATACATAAACCGATGTCCTGTGGTTTCTACTCTGATTCAGGGCCGGACAACCCCAAATGGAGTTTTTTGCAATTCCTTAAATCCACAGGGACAAATTACCTGAAAAAATCCACAAAACGACCCTCTTCAATTTCTCCCAATTTTTCATGTATACATGTCTCGGATATTCGTAAACCGGGGTCCTATGGCATCTGCTCCGATTCATCCCCGGACAGCCCCAAATGGAGTTTTTTGTAATTCTATAAATCCACAGGGACAAATTACTACCCGCTTCAAATATCCCCAATTTTGCCTGTATACCTGCCTCTGAGAGGTATACGTAAATCGGGGTCTTGTGGTATGTACTCTGATTCAGGCCCGGACAGCCACAAATGAAGTATTTTGCAATTCCATAAATCCATAGGATCAAATTACGTGAAAATAACCCCAAAACGGTCTGCTTCTATTTTCCCCAATTTTGCTTGTATACCTACCTCTGGGAGGTATACGTAAACCGAGGTCTTGTGATATCTGCTCCGATTCATGCCCGGATAGTCCCATATGGAATTTTTTTGCAATTCAATAAATCCACAGGGTCAAATTACGTGAAAATAAACACAAAGCAGTTCGCTTCAAATTTCCCCAATTTTGCATGTATACCTGCCTCTGAGAGGTATACGTAAGCCGAGGTCCTGTGGTTTCTACTCTGATTTAGGCCTGGACAACCCCAAATGGAGTTTTTTGCAATTCCATAAATCCACAGGGACAAATTACCTGAAAAAAATCCACAAAACGCCCCTCTTCAATTTTTACCAATTTCAATTGTATACCTGCCTCTGAGAGGTATTCGTAAACCGGGGTCCTATGGCATCTGCTCCGATTCATGCCCGGACAGCCCCAAATGGAGTTTTTTGCAATTCTATAAATCCACAGGGACAAATTACGTGAAAAAAAATCCATAAAACGGTCCATTTCAATTCTCCCCAATTTTTCCTGTATACCTGCCTCTGAGGGATATATATAAACCAGGGACTTGTGGTATCTGCTCCGATTCAAGCCCTCACAGCCCCAAATGGAGTTTTTTGCAATTGCATAAATCCAAAGGATCAAATTACGTGAAAATATCCACAAAATGGTCCGCTTCAATTTTCTTCAATTTTGCATGTATACCTGCCTCTAAGAGTTAAACATAAACCAGGATCCTGTGGTTTCTGCTCCGATTCAGGCCTATACAGCCCCAAATGGAGGTTTTTGCAATTCCATAAATCCAGAAGTTCAAATTACATGAAAATATCCACAAAATGGACCGCTTTAATTCTCCCCAATTTTGCCTGTATACTAGCCTCTGAGAGGTAAACATAAACCGAGATCCTGCGGTTTCTGCTCCGATTCAGGTCCGGACAGCCAAAATGGAGTTTTTTTACAATTCCAAAAATCCATAGTATCAAATTACGTGAAAATATCCACAAAACCGCCCCTTCAATTTTTCCCAATTTTGCATGTATACCTGCCTCTGAGAGGTATACGTAAATCGGGGTCCTTTGGTATCTACTCCGGTTGAGGCCCAGACAGACCCAAATGGAGTTTTTATGATTCCATAAATCCACATGATAAAATTACATAAAAATATCCACAAAATGGACCGCTTCAATTTTCCCCAATTTTGCCTGTATACCTGCCCCTAAGAGGTTTTTGTAAACCAGGGTCCTGTGGTATCTGCTTCGATTCAAGCCCGTACAACTCTAAATGGAGTTTTTTGCAATTCTATAAATCCACAGGGTCAAATTACTGCCCGCTTCAATTTTCCCCAATTTTGCATTTTTATATGTTAGAGGTATACGTAAACCGGGGACCTATGACATCTGCTCCGATTCATGCATGGACAGCCCGAAATGGAGTTTTTTGCAAATCCATAAATCCAAAGGATCAAATTACGTGAAAATATGCACAAAACGGCCTTCTTAAATTTTCCCCAATTTTGCCTATATACATGCCTCTGAGAGGTAAACATAAACCGGGATCCTGTGGTTTCTGCTCCAATTATGGTACAGACATCCCCAAATGGAGTTTTTCTAATTTTATACATCCCCAAATGGAGTTTTTGTAGTTTTCTCCAATTTTGTCTGTATATCTCACTCTGAAAGGTAAACATAAACCGAGATCCTGGGGTTTCCTCTACGATTTAGGCCCCGACAACCCCAAATGGAGTTTTTTGTAATTCCATAAATCCGCGGGATCAAATTACGTGAAAATATCCAAAAAATGGTCTGCTTCAATTTTCCCAATTTTGCCTGTATATCTGCTTATGAGAGGTAAACATAAACCTGGATCCTGTGGTTTATATTCCAATTCAGGCCCGAACAGCCTAAATGGAGATTTTTTCAATTCCATAAATCCACATGATCAAATTACGTGAAAATATGCACAAAATGGCCCGCTTCAATTTTCTCCAATTTTGCAAGTATACCTGCCTCTGAGAGGTATACGTAAAACAGGTTCCTGTGGTTTCTTCTCCGATTCAGGCCCGACAACCCCAAATGGAGTTTTTGAAATTCTATAAATCAACAGGGTAAAATTATGTGAAAATATCCACAGAGCGGCCCGCTTCAATTTTCTCCAATTTTGCCTTTATACCTGCCTCTTAGAGGTATACGTAAATCGGGGTCCTGTGGTATCTACTCCGATTCAGGCCCAGACAGCCCCAAATGGAGCTTTTTTTCAATTCCATTGATCCATAGGGTCAAATTACGTGAAAATATCCACAAAAATGCCTGCCTCAATTTTCCCCAATATTCCCTGTATACCTGCCTCTGAGAGGTATACGTGAACCGGCGTAATGTGGTATCTGGTCCGATTTAGGCCCGGACAGCCCCAGATGGAGTTTTTTTTTGCAATTCTATAAATCCACAAGGTCATATTATGTGAAAATATCCACAAAATGGCCCTCTTCAATTTTGCCTAATTTTACTTGTATACCTGCCTTTGAGAGGTTTACGTAAACCAGGGTCCTGTGGTATCTGCTCCGATTCAGGCCCGGACAGCCCCAAATGGAGTTTTTTGGAATTCTATAAATCCACAAAGTCAAATTACGTGAAAATATCCATAAAACGGACCATTTCAATTTTCTCCAATTTTTCCTGTATATGTGACTCTGAAAGGTAAACATAAACCTGGATCTTGTGGTTTTCGCTCCAATTTAGGCCCCGACAACCCCAAATGGAGTTTTTTGTAATTCCATAAATCCGCAAAATCAAATTATGTGAAAATATCCACAAAATGGCCTGCTTCAATTTTCTTAATGTTGCCTGTATACCTGCCTATTAGAGGTAAACATAAATAGGGATCCTGTGGTTTCTGCTCCAATTCAGGCCGGGACAAGCTAAATGGAGTTTTTTGCATTTCCATAAATCCACATGATCAAATTACCTGAAAATATGCACAAAATGACCCGCTTCAATTTTCCCCAATTTTGCCTATATACCTGCATCTGGGAGGTAAACATAAACCGGGATCATGTGGTTTCTGCTCTTAGTCTGGTCCGGGCAACCTAAATGGAGTTTTTTGCAATTCCATAAATCCACATGATCAAATTACGTGAAAATATCTAAAAAATGGCCCATTTCAATTTTCCCCAAGTTTTCCTGTATACCTGCCTCTGAGAGGTATACGTAAACTGGGGTCATGTGGTTTCTACTCTGATTCAGGGTTGGACGGCCCAAATGGAGTTTTTTGCAATTCCATAAATCCACAAGGACAAATTACCTGAAAAAATCCACAAAACCCCCTTCTTCAATTTTTCCCAATTTCAATTGTATACCTGCCTTTGAGAGGTATTCGTAAACCGGGGTCCAATGGCATCTGCTCCGATTCATGTCCGGACAGCCCGAAATGGAGTTTTTTGCAATTCTATAAATCCACAGGGACAAATTACGTGAAAAAATCCACAAAATGGTCGATTTCTATTCTCCCCAATTTTTCCTGTATACCCGCCTCTGAGGGATATACGTAAACCAGGGTCTTTTGGTATCTGCTCCGATTCAAGCCCTCACAGCTCCAAATGGAGTTTTTTACAATTGCATAAATCCAAATGATCAAATTACGTGAAAATATCCACAAAATGGTCCGCTTCAATTTTCCTCAATTTTGCCTGTATACCTGCCCCTAAGAGGTTTTTGTAAACCAGGGTCCTGTGGTATCTGCTTCGATTCAAGACCGTACAACTCCAAATGGAGTTTTTTGCAATTCCATAAATCCACAGGATCAAATTACATGAAAATATCCACAAAATGGACCGCTTCAATTTTCCCCAATTTTGCCTGTATACCTGCCCCTAAGAGGTTTTTGTAAACCAGGGTCCTGTGGTATCTGCTTCGATTCAAGACCGTACAACTCCAAATGGAGTTTTTTGCAATTCTATAAATCCACAGGGTCAAATTACTGCCCGCTTCAATTTTTCCCAATTTTGCATATTTATTTGTAAGAGGTATACGTAAACCGGGGACCTATGACATCTGCTCCGATTCATGCCTGGACAGCCCGAAATGGAGTTTTTTGCAATTCTATAAATCCAAAGGATCAAATTACGTGAAAATATGCACAAAACGGCCCGCTTCAATTTTCCCCAATTTTGCCTATATACCTGCCTCTGAGAGGTAAACATAAACTGGGATCTTGTGGTTTCTGCTCCAATTCAGGTACGGACATCCCCAAATGGAGTTTTTGTAATTTTATAAATCCATAAAGGTCAAATTATGTGAAAATATCCAAAAAACATACCACATCAATTTTCTCCAATTTTGTCTGTATATCTGACTCTGAAAGGTAAACATAACCGAGATCCTGGGGTTTCCTCTACGATTTAGGCCCCGACAACCCCAAATGGAGTTTTTTGTAATTCCATAAATCCGCGGGATCAAATTACGTGAAAATATCCACAAAATGGTCTGCTTCAATTTCCCCAATTTTGCATGTATACCTGCCTATGAGAGGTAAACATA
The DNA here is from genome assembly GCA_030848705.1 of Heracleum sosnowskyi. Taxonomy (NCBI): domain Eukaryota; kingdom Viridiplantae; phylum Streptophyta; class Magnoliopsida; order Apiales; family Apiaceae; genus Heracleum; species Heracleum sosnowskyi. The sequence continues at coordinate 65,259,865 of CM061244.1, read as the reverse complement.
AACCGGGATCCTGTGGTTTATACACCAATTCAGGCCCGGACAACCTAAATGGAGTTTTTTTTTCAATTCCATAAATCCACATGATCAAATTACGTGAAAATATGCACAAAACGACCCGCTTCAATTTTCTCCAATTTTGCAAGTATACCTGCCTCTGAGAGGTATACGTAAAACAGGTTCCTGTGGTTTCTTCTCCGATTCAGGCCCGGCTGCCCCAAATGGAGTTTTTGAAATTCTATAAATCAATAGGGTAAAATTATGGGAAAATATCCACAGAGCGGCCCGCTTCAATTTTCTCCAATTTTGCCTTTATACCTGCCTCTAAGAGGTATACGTAAATCGGGGTCCTGTGGTATCTACTCCTATTCAGGCCAAGACAGCCCCAAATGGAGCTTTTTTCAATTCCATTGATCCATAGGGTCAAATTACGTGAAAATATCCACAAAAATGCCTGCCTCAATTTTCCCCAATATTCCCTGTATACCTGCCTCTGAGAGGTATATGTGAACCGGCGTAATGTGGTATCTGGTCTGATTTAGGCCCGGACAGCCCCAGATGGAGTTTTTTTTGCAATTCTATAAATCCACAAGGTCATATTATGTGAAAATATCCACAAAATGGCCCTCTTCAATTTTGCCTAATTTTACTTGTATACCTGCCTTTGAGAGGTTTACGTAAACCAGGGTCCTGTGGTATCTGCTCCGATTCAGGCCTGGACAGCCCCAAATGGAGTTTTTTGGAATTCTATAAATCCACAAAATCAAATTACGTGAAAATATCCATAAAACGAACTGCTTCAATTTTCTCCAATTTTGCCTGTAAATCTGACTCTGAAAGGTAAACATAAACCTAGATCTTGTGGTTTTCGCTCCGATTTAGGCCCCGACAACCCCAAATGGAGTTTTTTGTAATTCCATAAATCCGCAATATCAAATTATGTGAAAATATTCACAAAATGGCATGCTTCAATTTTCCTAATGTTGCTTGTATACCTGCCTATTAGAGGTAAACATAAACAGGGATCCTGTGGTTTCTGCTCCAATTCAGGCCGGGACAACCTAAATGGAGTTTTTTGCATTTCCATAAATCCACATGATCAAATTACGTGAAAATATGCACAAAATGGCCCGCTTCAATTTTCCCCAATTTTGCCTGTATACCTGCCTTAGAGAGGTATACGTAAACCGGGGTCCTGTGGTATCTTCTCCGATTCCAGCCCGGACAACCCGAAATGGAGTTTTTTGCAATTATATAAATCCACACGGTCAAATTACGTGAAAATATCCACAAAATGGCCCACTTTAATTTTCCCCAATTTTGCATGTATACCTAACTCAGAGAGGTATACGTAAACAGGGGTCATGGGGTATCTGCTCCGATATAGGCCCAGACAACCCCAAATGGAGTTTTTTGCAATTCCATAAATCCACAGGGTCAAATTACGTGAAAATATCCACAAAACGGCTCACTTCAATTTTCCCCAATTTTACCTGTAATACCTGTCATTGAGAGGTATACGTAAATCGGGGTCTTGTGGTATCTGCTCCGATTCAGGCCCGAAAAGCCCCAAATGGAGTTTTTGCAATTCTATAAATCCATAGGGTCAAATTACGTGAAAATATCCACAAAATGGTCCACTTCAATTTTCCCCAATTTTGCCTGTATACATGCCTCTGAGATGTATACGTAAATCGTGGTCATGTGGTATATGCTCCAATTGAGGCTCGAACAATCCCAAATGGAGTTTTTTTGCAATTCTATAAATTCACAGGGTCAAATTACGTGAAAATATCCACAAAATGGTTCGTTTCAATTTTCCCCAATTTTGCCTGTATACGTGCCTCTGAAAGGCAAACATAAACCGGGATCTTGTGGTTTCTGCTCCGATTCAGGGGACCAATTTTCACTTTTGAAACTTTACCAACAGTACCAGCTAATTTGTGATTATGATGTTCAACAAACGACTTCACCTCATACAAATGCGAGTTGTTATATTTTATGGAAATCATTGCACGACAACCACATCTACTAAACATATTTCTACACTTTGTTTTTGAACTACTTGCACCAGTTTTAACTTTATCAGCACCTTTACCACAAACACCTTCTCTATTGCAATAAAACCGTTTGGATTGAATAACTCGATTAGGAAATCGTTTCTCAGTACCAAGCCTAATACTAAATCCACATATACGAGCATATTTAGTATAGAACGATATAGTATCAGGAATACTTGGAAACACTTGTCCAAAAAAAGGTTTCAAATCAATAGAACATTTAGGTACCTAGTACTTTGTACATCCCGGAGATACAAACTGAGTTGACAATGAATCATCAACTTCTCCAAAAAATGAATCACTATCATCAACAATTAAATCAACACTATCATTCAACACATCATCATCACAATAAGTATCTTCAATATAAGAAAGAGCTGAAAAAACAATTACTTGTCAATTAAAATAAAACATTCAACATAAATTAAAAACATTCAACAAAAAGTTACATATCCAACAAAAATTTTCATATTCTACAAATATGTATGGCATTCAACAAAAAATGTATGACATTCAACAAAAAATGTATTACATTAAACGTATAATTAATAAAACTACACAAAAATCATAAAAACGTTCAACAAAACCAAATCCACAATTCAACAACTCAAACATGACATAAACTCAAACATATTTGATATTAAACATAAAACAAAAGTACAAAAAAAGTTCAACGTATTTGAAGTACGATTCAACATAAATAATAAACAAACTGAAATTGAAAATTGAAAAAAACAACTGAATTTTTCGATTTCATCAACTCTAACAGAACTAGAACAACTGAAGTCGATATTACAGAATTAAACAACTATAACATGACTCAAACTCAACATATTTGATATTAAACACTGATTCAACAAAATTAGAACAAAAAGTTAAACGTATAGGAACTACGATTCAACATAAATCATAAATTAACTAAAATCGAACAAAATTACCTGATTTTTTCTCCAAATCATAATTCAGTGACAAACTAACACTCGAACACACGATTCAACCAAATCTCCGTCTTCAACAAAACGACGATACTGAAACAAAATTACAGCTATCAAAACGATACTTAAACAAAAATCAGAATCTAATTATTCAACCTATACATACACAAAACACGTATAATCGAAGAATATTGTTTATATAACACAAAAAATGAAGAATTTCATGTGTATTAACAGAATAAACGACATAAATAAAATAAACTAAGCTCAAATTAACTTTCCTTAACTCCGATCACCGCCGTTTGCCGCCAATCTCTGTCGTTCGCCGATGTAAGCTCTCTCCTTTTCTTCGCCGATGAAATTGCTGCTACGTCAAATAAAGAACAAAGCAATTACGATTTCTGTTTATATACTTTAGTGAAATATAACAGGAAGTTACAAAAATACCCTTGCCCATATAAAAAACAGAACAGCCACCACCGTTGAATCATTTTTAATCCAATGGTCCACAAAAGTTTGTAAGTTTGTAACTTAGAAAAGTTTATATTTGATCCCACTCATATATATATATATATATATATATAGGCTAATGCTACATGAGAAATACTCATATATAAAGAACAATAAAGAACACCATAAAATCTTACATAAAATTGCATTTAGATTCTAATTTTCACACCAAAAAAGAATTTTATGAATAAGAGTAAAATAAGATGATGAAAACAATTGATACCTGATAACACTGGGGAATCTGCGGTAGAATAAAAGAACCATGTTTTAATGCTTCAACAAGTAGTGAAGCATCACTAAATGAGTCTTAAGTATAAACTCGAGGTAGCTGATATTAAGCAGCTCTGCTGGATTTGCTAGAAAGCTCCTCTTATATGGTATATTAAGAAAATAAACCTCAATACCAAGTCATTTCATGAATGATAATGCTGCAACTTCGCCGCCACAGATGAGGAATACACCAATTAATGCCTCAACAACATCCGCCACAACTCTACTTTTAATTTTTCGTATTCCTTTGGTGAATACTTCTGTTGTGGTAGATAGTTGAATTTCACGAAAATCCTCTATCTGATCACTAGGAATGATCCACATCCTGGGATCAAAGGGTTCATTACATATTAAACCCTAATACATTTAACAATAAGTTACCTAGCACAGATATAACAATAATATAATTTTGATGTTTGAGAAAATGAGATTACATATGAAAGTAATGCGGTAGTACTTAGTAACAGAAAACCGGTAACTCGTCATAAATTATAATAATGAAAACCGGTTGACTTTTAGCATCCAGAGTCCAGACTATGGAAAGTAAACACAACTGAAGGGTTGTCCCATTGGCTTCCATTACCCCATATTTACTGTTAGATCAGAATTCAATGATTGACAGGAGCTAGACTCTACTGATCAGGATTGCTGACGTCATCAGGATTGCATGGTCGTCAGGATCAAGATGCATATCAGGACTGGGATCAGGATTGATCATCAGGACTGGAAGCTGATCAGGATTCCTACTTCGAGTTATATTTGGAGTCTATTTAAACATGGATGTTTATTTTGTCGGTTCCTGGTTTGTAGTAATGTAGCTATCGATTAAGGATAGGTTTCAATCTTTGTAATTGATTAGGACTTATCTTGTAATTGATAGAGAAGCTGTGTAGTATATAAACACAGTTTAGGTTTCGATTTGTAAAAAAAAGAGGTTAGACAAGAGCTCATACAATCGATCACATACACGAGTATTGTGTAACCTAGCAGCTCTCGAGAACACAGAATTTCTTGAGAGAGTTTTGTAACAACCTAGCAGCTCTCAAGAACATCAGAATTTCTTGAGAGAGTTTGTAACAGTTTTATATCAGATTTAACAAAGCTGTTATCTTTCTTTCATATTTGTGATATATACACTAAGAAGTCGATTATCTTATACTATTGTATTCAATCCCCCTTCTACAATAGTTTATTACTGGGCAACAATTGGTATCAGAGCAAACTGATTTGAATTTGAATCAGATATGATCAAAGATGTCGACAACAAAGTATGAAAGCATGAAAATTCCCATCCTGAAGAAGTCAGAATATTCAACTTGGAGAGTAAAGATGCTGATGTACCTGGAGGCTATGGATCCTGACTATTTGGACAGGATTCGTGATGGACCATATGTTCCTACCAGAATCATAGAACGAACAGATACAGTAACTGAACATTATGTGGTCAAAGCAAAAAGTGATTGGACTCCAGAAGAAAAAGCTCATGTACTCAGAGAACCAAAGATAAAGAATATACTGCACAATAGTCTTGATGCTGTCATGTCAAACAGAGTGATTGCATGCAAGTCTGCAAAAGAGATCTGGGATACTTTGGAAACTCAGTGTTAGGGATCTGCATCTGTCAAGAAGAACAGAAGGGCTCTCTTGATTCAAGAATATGAACAATTCGATGCTAGACCAGATGAGAGCCTAACTGATTTATATGATAGATTTCTGACACTTCTCAATGATTTATCTTTAGTTGGCAAGGAATATGAAACTGAAGATTCAAACACCAAGTTTCTAAGAGCATTACCAGAAGAATAGGATACTCAGACCTCGATCATTAGACATCAGTATGATCTGAACACTGTGTCTCTTGATGAAGTCTATGGAATGCTAAGAACTCATGATCTTGAAGTTCAACAGAGAAAGAATAAGAAAAGCAGCAAGGCAAAATCTATTGCTTTGAAAGCAGAGGCTAAATCAAAAGGAAAAGCTATGGAGGTCTCTAGAAGGAAATCTATTGAAGCTGAGTCAGATCCTGATAACTCTTCATCAGATACTGATGGCAATCCTGATGCCAATACTGATGATGACTCTTCAGACTCAGACGTGGAAGAGATGGTTGCTATGATTGTTAGAAGCTTCAAAAGGATGAAGTTCAGGAAGGCTAGAAGACAAGGCAACTTTCAGAAAAGAACTTTCAATGCAGACAAAGACAAGTATATCAAAAAGGATAGCAATGGTAGCAAATTTGACAAGTCAAAGGTTAGATGCTACAAGTGTAATGGTATGGGTCACTTTGCTTCAGAGTGCAAGAAGACAAAGGCACTCATCACATCAAGCAAGGATTGGATGGACTCTTCCTCAGAATCTGATATTGAGGTGGTCAACTATGCTCTAATGGCCAATACTGACGATACTGCTATTCCTGATGATAAGGTACTAAATACTGTCTTTGATTTTGATACTGATAATGCTTCTGAGTTAAGACATTTTCTAAAGTCATTACATATTAGATTTAGAAGTTAAACTGCTGAGAATACAAGAATCTTATCTGAGATGTCTGAACTTAGGAAAAGGAATGTGCATCTAGAAGCTGAATTTTCTCACATGCAAAAAGTACAGATAGAATGTGATAATGCTAATCACATGTATTTAGAGATGAAATCTAAGTGTACTGCTCTTGAAAAGGAACTTGATTATGCTAATGAGAAAATCAGAACCTGGACAGACTCTGGTAGAAAATTTCATGAGATTAAAACCTCTAAGAACTGGAAAGAGTGTCTAGGTTATAAGTCAGATGATGATAAGAAATTAAAAGAAAAAGTTGTTATTGATGGGACAGTTAGTCCAAAAACCTATAGACATGTTATAGACAAAACCAAATCTAAGATTATTCCTGTTGATTTTGTTTTTGGTAAGGATTCCAATTCAACTTTTGAAAAGGGATCTACTTCTGTTCAAAGTATAAATCTTGCAAAGTCTAAACCTGTCTTGAATAAAGTCACTAAGAATGTAGGTTTACTGTCTCAGAAACAACTCAAGGATAAAATCTGTGAAGTTACAGATAAGAAGAAGGCAGCTACTGTTAAGAGAAACAGGAATGGTAAAATTGGGATTAATAAAGAGAATAATTATCAGTTTATCCCAAATGCACCTAGGAAATGCTGTTTTAACTGTGGAAACTCTAATCATCTTGCCATTGATTGTAAAAAGAGTTTAAAGAAAGTTACTGAAATTCCTTTGTCTGATGTTAGGAATAGATCAGTATTTTATAAACCACAGAATTCCTGTTTTCATTGTGGTAGTAAATGGCATTCTATTTATACATGTGAAGAATATCATGATTTGTACTATAACATCTATGATCCATTGCCTAAGTTTAAAAATAGTGCAAATTCTGATAGCTTTGAGAATGTCAATGTGAAGCATGCTTTTTCTAAAACTGATACTGATAAAGCAAATCCTGATGGAGTAAAACCTGTCAGGACTGCTAAAGTCAGAAAAACTTCTGCTGCTAAAATTAATAAAATTCATGAGAAAGGAACCCAACAGGTGTGGGTTCCTAAGAATTCTAACTAGTGTTTTGTTATTCTGATTGCAGGGTAAAAAGAAAAATGTGTTAGTCATGGATAGTGGATGTTCTGTGCACATGACTGGAAACAAAGCCATGTTATCAGAATATGAAGAAAAAGCTAGCCCAACTGTGTCTTATGGAGATAACAACATTGGACAAACCTTGGGATATGGCAATATAATCATTGGCAATGTCATCATTGAGAAAGTAGCTCTAGTGAAAGGACTGAAACACAACTTGTTGAGTATTAGTCAAATCACTGACAGAGGTTATCATGTCCACTTCTATTCCACACATTGTGAAGTAGTTAGCAAAAAATCAGGGAAAACAGTTTTGACTGGCTACAGGCATGGTAACGTATATGAAGCCAACATTCAATCAAATACTGATGGCTCCCCTACTTGTCTGATCAGTAAAACATCAGTAGATCAAAGTTGGAATTGGCACAAGAAGCTTTCTCATCTCAACTTCAGCAATATCAATGAGTTGGTTAAGAAAGATTTAGTGAGAGGATTACCTAAAGTGTTATATACTCCTGATGGTCTCTGTGATGCATGTCAAAAGGCTAAACAGAGAAGGACATCATTCAAGAGTAAATCTGAATCCTCTATTGAAGAACCATATCACATGCTGCATCTTGATCTATTTGGACCAGTCAACATCATGTCCATCAGTAAGAAAAGGTACACTCTTGTAGTTGTTGATGAATATTCTAGATTCACCTGGGTGTATTTTCTGCACAGAAAAGATGAAACTCCTGAAATACTTTTGGATCATGTGAGGATGATTGAGACAACCACAAAGCATAAAGTCAAGATACTAAGGAGTGATAATGGTACTGAATTTAAGAATTCAAAGATGGAAGAGTTCTGCAAATACAAAGGAATAATTCAACAGTTCTCTGCTCCTGGCACACCTCAGCAAAATGGAGTAGTAGAAAGGAAGAATAGAACTCTTATAGAAGCTGGCAGAACTATGTTGGAAGAAGCAAGATTACCTACATATTTCTGGGCAGAAGCAGTCAACACAGCATGCTATACTCAGAATCTCATATTGATAAATAGACATGGTGTTACTCCTTATCAATATCTCAAGGAGAAGAAACCAAGTCTAAAGCATTTGCATGTGTTTGGCTGTAAATGTTTTGTTCTCAGAACTCATCCTGAACAGCTAGGAAAGTTTGAAACAAAGGCTGATGAAGGAATTTTCATAGGTTATCCTGCATCAAGAGCCTTCAGAGTTTTTAATTTGAGGACAAGGACTGTCATGGAGTCAATACATGTATCTTTTGATGATAAGAAGATAACTGGAATCATTGAAGACTCACATGATAGACTGATTTTTGAAAATGAAGCTACCAAGGAACCTGAAGAAAATGAATCAGATCCTGTCAATTCATCAGATACTGATAGGTCACCAAATCCTGATGATCCATCAAATCCTGATGACACATCAAATACTGATGGTAATACTGATGATGCAAATAATGGTAATACAACTAGTAGTGCAAATGTTGAGGGGGAGCAACAGCATTCTACTACAAGTTCAGAGTCAACTCAATCATCAGGACAGAATTCTTCAGATACTGATTCAAGTGTTGATCCTGATAATTCATCAGGAGGAAATAACAACATTTCAGGGGGAGCTTCTGAAGCAAATTCTTCAATTCAATCTAACACCAATTCAAGGAGAGCATCTACTTCAAGGAATGACTTTACACCAGCAAGGAAATGGACTGCAAGTCATACTCCTGATCTGATAATTGGAGATCCTGATGCAGGTGTTCAGACAAGAAGTGCAACTGAGAATGAATGTTTATATCATAACTTTCTATCCAAGGAGGAACCTAAGAAAGTTGAAGATGCACTCAAAGATGCTGATTGGGTTACTGCAATGCAAGAAGAGTTGAATGAATTTGAAAGGAATAAAGTCTGGAAATTGGTACCAAGACCAAAGAACAGATCAATTGTTGGTACAAAATGGATTTTCAAGAACAAGACTAATTCTGATGGAGTTGTGTTCAGAAACTGATGTTAGAATCAGAAGTGCAAAAACAATTTGACAACATCACTACTGGTATTCTCTGAAAATTAAAATTTATGCTTAGTCTCTGATTAGGTATTAAGTTTTAATTTTTAATTTCTATTCAACTTTTATCTGTGATTATTAATCATTCTTTTTAATATCATTGTAGTGTTACTAACAATTTGCACAGGAAAATAAAGGAGGAGATCAATTGAGAAATCTGATACATTTCATTAATACTTGAAGAAACATTACAATTGAAAAAGAAATTACATATTTTTTTCCTAGTCTATTTTGCTACTCAGGAACACGTGCCCTGCAAATAAGCATGAACGCTCCTGAGCAGCTTCACAGTCCATCAGAACTGGAAGGTCTCTTGTTCCATCCTTAAGAGACGAGAAGAGGAGCTGATGCACTTGAAGGCGGATCGTCACCATGTCCACCGGGACTCTTCCGTGCCTCCAACTTGCATGACATACAAGCATCACGGATTCTCTTCCTTCTCTCAAGCTCTTCAACAAGCCCCTCATCCTCTTCATCATCTTCATCGTCTTCATCCTCTTCATCATCATAGATGAGATTTTCAAGAGGATTCCAGTCAGGATTGGCCTGCTGGAAGTTGTGCCAAAGCACATCAGCCATTGCATTAACAAAGGCTTCGTGTTCCTGAGGGTCAGGAACAGGTTGAGGCTCTTCATTTTCTGCAATTTCTGCAAGAACCTGATCCAACTCCTGCCAGATTAACTCTAAGTCATCAAGTTCTTGATCAGGTAAAGCATTTTGTTGATGGTTGGCAGCCATGGAGAACATAAGAAGGTGAAAGGTTTTCGTAAAGTTTTTTTTTAGAGAGGGTTTTGTGTTTTTGTTGGTAAATGAGTATTATGATTGACAATCTCTATTCTTTATAGAGATTATATACTGAGAATGCAGGTCATTTTTTTTCAATCTCGAGGAGACGGTTCAGTTTTCCATAACTATTTTGCCTCGTTTGCTGGTAAGCGTGTTTTAATGATTTCTATGCCATTAATTTGGTTATTTTTTTAAAAAAAAAACGTTATTCAGGATTGTTGAAATAAATTTTGTTTGCTTAAATAAAATTTTATTTTAATCTTATCGAAAATATTTTTCAATCCTGATAAGGCCAATGGTTTTAGAGGCAACGCCTTTATTCCTGATGAGGTCAGGCTTTTCTTGACAAAGAAAATGCCTACTCAATATGGATCAGTTTCTGATGCTATGGGGCAAGGCCAATCACACCTTGTTCCTGACCAAAGCATCCATCCCAAACAGTCTAAACAGTCTACAGCCACCTCTATTGTCTCTCAAAAGACTTTAGTTGCAAAATCAAAGAAATCAGCTCGAACTGATGTGTCTGGAAGGCAATCAGGTTCAAAGGATTTCTCTTCTACACCACTCACTAAAAAGAAGTTACAAGGGGGTGTACAAGGGGTCCTGGTAAAGAAAGCTGTTAAAGGTGTTGAGTCTGTTTCTGTTAAAAGAAAGTTAAAGCTCAGGGATGAGACTGATTCTGAGGATGATTTACCTATATCCTCTGTGATGAATGTACAGAAAGCAGTTGCTGATACTGCTACTGCAGCTGTGGTTCCATTGTCTAAACCACAGAAGAAACGAAGATTATCAAAGAAGCAGGATACTGATAGTCAGGACACTTCTATTCCTGATGAGCAGTCGAATCCTGATGCTCAAGGAAATCCTGATGTTAGTTTTCCTGAAGCTGCACCAAGTCAAGATATAACTATTTCAGACTCTTCAACTAAACGACATGTTGATATTTCAATGAAGATGTTTGGTGATGCTGCTTCCAATCTAGGGATTAAACATCCAATCGTCAAGCTAAGGAAGTCAGCAGAGTTAAAGTTCTCTAGACAGAAGAAACTGAAAGGATCAAGCCCACAAGAACCTGAACCTCAATGTGGTTCAGCAGCTCGTACTGAGGATCCAGCTACACAAGAACCACTCAATCAAAGTTTGGGTGAAGGCATGGCTATTGGAATGGTCACACAAGAACCATTTTCTCAAAGGGAGAATGAAGACATTTCTATTCCAGCCACACAAGAACCATCTTCTCAATGTGAAGATGCAGGCCAAGCTACAGTTTCTGAGAAATTTCCTGACAATGCTCAAGGGGTTTCTGGTGCAGATGAAGTTACAAGATTGGTCGAAGACACTGTCAATGAGGGAAGCACATAAGAACCTTTAGCTCAAAGTGTTGAAGAAGCTTCTGAACCTCAAGCTCCACAAGAACCATTGGTAGAAAATACTGATGCAAGCATATCAAATCCTGACGGTGTTATTCCTGATGTTAGTGGTGTTCCTGATAATGAACCAATACTGATACAACCACTAAGCTCAAGACCAATGATAGATCCTATCTCAGCATCCAAGGACAAACTTAAATGAATTGCTATTCCTGATCCTGATATAACTATGCATTCTGATGCTGATGATAGTGATGATAGTGATGATGATAATCATGAAGAAAAGGAACAGCTTGCTACAGCACTCAAATCTAGTCTTGGAACTAATTTTGGTTCATCAAGCAAATACATGGCTGGCAAGGCTTCTACTAGGAAAGACTTCAGACAAGACTTTTCTGTTCCTTCTAATGATTCTGCTGAGGCAATTAGAAAACATGAATGGAACAATTCATGGTACAAATCTGCTGATTCTGTAAGTTATCCATATGCTTTGGATCATGCCTATGATGCAGAAAAGTTAATAGAGAATCAAGACTTGAAGAATCATTTGAAGGCTACAACTCTTTTATCCAAAAGCCTCAAAAATGAAATTGATTCTGTCAAAGCTGCAACTGAATTGATACGGGGAGATATTTCTCAAAACTCTACAAAGGTGCCTACTGCTCGTCAATTAAGGGTAGTGGAATCTCAAGTACAGACAGTTCTTTCTGAACAACTCTCCATCAATAACAGAATTGATTATCTTGATTCTAAGGTATCTGACATACAAACCTCTCTTGCCTTAATTTTGAATATTTTGTCAAAAGCTGATGTCAAAAAGGGGGAGAAGGTAAGTCGGACTAAATGTACACCTGATCTAGTATTAAGAAATAATGATGATGATGATACTGGAAATGATGGCGATGACAAAGTTTTACAAGGAGAAACATCTGATGCTGCTGTTATGAAGTCTACAATTCAAACTTCTCAAAGTCAAACAACGCAGTCTACTCATGTTTCTGATTCTAGAGTAAGGACAGTAAGGACACTGATGCAATCTCATATCTTGACGGAAGAACAAATCCTGACAGGTGATCACATCCTGATGAATGATCAAATCCTGATACCTGGTCATGGACAAATACTTTCTACAATTCCTGAAGGTGATGAAGATATGATTATTGACAATCCTGAAGATGCATCAAATCTATTCCAGAAGTTCACAACAAGGAATGATAATATTGTTACTCTTTATCGCTTTGATAAGAAAATGCAACAGTCATTGAAGGAAGATAAAGAGATTATTGAAGAAGAACCTGAACTGAGAAGAAGACCAAAACAATCAATACTCATCAGCAATACAGTTCAAATTTCAGACTCAAATCCTGACATTGCTCAAGGTCCTGATGATTCTGAAATTCTGCAAGAGATTGATTTGTTAATTTTATCTACTGTGGTTGATTCTCATAATAGGGAAGTTGATGAAGAAGAAGAAGTCAGAAGAAGAAGAATAATCAAGTCTACAGATGAAGACTTTCAGCTCTACAAGCAAAGACTCAAAGTTTCAAATAAAGGGTTGTGGAGAAATGCAAGAAGAATTCAACCTAATCTACAAAAGAGTTATGCTTATGAGAGAGAGAAAGATAAGAAGTGGAAACACATTGACACACTTAGGTGTGATATTCCTATCAATTTTCGGTCTAGAGGAATTGTTTCAAGTGTTGTTGGATTATCTGATATGATTGAATCAAAAGCACTCTGGCTAAGAACACTTTCTAATCTGAAGCAATTGACAAACAATTCAAGAGGAGGTATTGGACACAGGGATACTGAATATCTGAATATGCCTTATCTTGATCCTTATTCTTTGACTGAAATTGGAGGTACTTTAACTTCTAAACACCTGAACAATTTATTAGCTGTTGATATAGTTATAGATTGTCATGATGGTTTTGATAAGAAAGAGAAGCTTCTGTACTTCATGGAAGATGATAGTGTGAAGATACTATCCATTCAAGACTTGTTGGTGAAAACTACAAAGGAACTGAAATATGTCCATTATCTTTTGAGATGGAAGAATGAAGTGTGCAAAATATGGAGTGATATGATTCTGTCTACAATAAGAAGAATAATTCTTGAAGGAAAGAATTATACTGGTGATTATACTCCCATGTATCTAAATCTAAGAGATAAAGATGTGGAAATGCAAAGGGGTACTGCTATTAAAGAAACAACTTTTGGCATGACACAACTTACTCTCAATCCTGATGGGAAGGAAATTGCTTATCTTCTTCTTGAAGAACATAGTCTACAAAGAAGCTCCATTCAGAATCTCAGAGCAACTATTTACCAGATTAATGAGGAAGATGAAGATCTCAGAAATCTGAAGAAAAGATTGATTCAAATTCTTGAAGAAAAAGAAGAAAATTTATTATCCAACTTCTTGAAGATGAATCTGTTCTATCAAAGGATCTAAACAGATAAGTTACTGTTGCAGATACTTGTACATTTTGTTTATATGTTTTTGACATCATTGAATCTTAGGAATCTATACTTTATTTTACAAAGTATGAGATTGGGGGAGATTGTTAGATCAGAATTCAATGATTGACAGGAGCTAGACTCTACTGATCAGGATTGTTGACGTCATCAGGATTGCATGGTCGTCAGGATCAAGATGCATATCAGGACTGGGATCAGGATTGATCATCAGGACTGGAAGCTGATCAGGATTCCTACTTCGAGTTATATTTGGAGTCTAGTTAAACATGGAAGTTTATTTTGTCGGTTCCTGGTTTGTAGTAATGTAGCTATCGATTAAGGATAGGTTTCAATCTTTGTAATTGATTAGGACTTATCTTGTAATTGATAGAGAAGCTGTGTAGTATATAAACACAGTTTAGGTTTCGATTTGTAAAAAAAAGAGGTTAGACAAGAGCTCATACAATCGATCACATAAACGAGTATTGTGTAACCTAGCAGCTCTCGAGAACACAGAATTTCTTGAGAGAGTTTTGTAACAACCTAGCAGCTCTCAAGAACATCAGAATTTCTTGAGAGAGTTTGTAACAGTTTTATATCAGATTTAACAAAGCTGTTATCTTTCTTTCATATTTGTGATATATACATTAAGAAGTCGATTATCTTATACTATTGTATACAACCCCCCTTCTACAATAGTTTATTACTGGGCAACATTTACCAAGAGTGAGCTTCACACCAGGGAGCATGGGAGTGCCTTTGGTGGATTTCAATATTTAAATTCTATCAAAGACTAGAAGAAAGAAAAACAAGAAGTATACCAAGAGTTTATGGCTGCACCCGAGCATGCTAAGTTAGCATTATATATAATTTTATTTCATTTTTATACTAAGAATGCCTTCATGTTTATCTTGATGCACTTTAAACACCTGCTGACAAACAACGTATTTCAAAAATGAATCTCCAAAAGCCTCCAGTGACTCCAGATCAAATTTCTCCTGGCATTTCTTTGTAGTAATAGCTTCCAACACCTAACACCAAGAATAAAAACATTGAAATTTGGACCCATTATAGCTACTGCAAACGTTGGTTTTGTATGATCACATAAAGAGACACAATACAGAAGTTGCCATTTTTCTCTATAGAATCAAATCTATCATTTAGTACAATGTGGAGATGCTGTTGTTTACACCAGACATTATTAGTACATCCATGATGACAAAAACACTATAAAGTTTAGCGTATAACTAGGTTTCAACAATAAAGTTCGTGAAACTCTAACTTAAGAATAATCAATTTTGCTAAACTCCATTATGTGGACCATCAATAAGATACTAGCCTCCACTTTGATGTTTATCTAGCTATGGGTAGCAACAAGTCCACATACAATATCTGGCTATTAGTAGCAACAATTTCTATTTATCAAAATCTACCTAAATCCACACATAAATGGCCATTCTCCACATAAATATAACTTCAAAATTTATAAAAAAACATCTCCGACTCCTTGTCAATATTAAATCTCAGAAAGGGTTTAAATTATATGCATGGGGAAAAAATCAAGTGTGAAAAGAAATACAACTACTAAGTGAACATAAATTAGCTATTAAAGACAAACCCATCAGAAGGAAGGCGAGAGCAATAGAAGTAAATCAGAGACACGCTGGAACTCAGTGTTACAATAGCTCCTGTCGTGTCAACCTGATAGAACTCTTCATTATAAATTTCAGTATCAAGTGGTTGACAAGGCACTGCAGCATGGCGCAAGGATTCCTGCCTCATTACTTGTCCGGTAGCAAGGTAATTATCTAATTTTTGTCTAATCTCACAAATGAAGAATTGTCGCTACTATATTTGAACAAAAAGAAAATAACTTTCAGAGAAACCCAAAACCTTGATATGGAAATCAGAAACCATGGCACAAATCAGAATCCCAAGACTATTGCTTACAAATAACACATATCAAATAATGCATATCACTTCAAAATATATCATCACTAAGCCCAAGTTTATATAATAAAAACACACACACAACACATAGTTTCGAAAAATACTAGAAAGATCGATCGAAAACTTACCTCAACGCATCCTAGATCATATATTCAATTCTGACCAGAACTGTATTTAGCCTTTTAGACCCTCTAAACGACGTTTTCATGAAAAACTCAAAGGACAAAAGTCGTAGAGAACTAAAAGACCTCTCTGAAAAGATATGACTCATCAGAATCGGACTTATAACGAATCGGGAATTGAATAAAACGTCCACTAAATTTGAAAAGAAACTTGAAAACAAGATGTGTTTGTGTTTTATGATTTTAAGAACAGTTCAGAGCATAATCTGGAAAAACACTGTGAAACAAAAGTTGTAGAAAATTGAAAGAGATTTCCGAAAAGTCCAGATTCATCAAATTCTGACTTATCATGAATGTTCTACGAATCTTACAAGACATGATTTCTATGAATAAAACCCTACGAATTTTAACAAGAAAGATGATGAAGGAGAATATGATGTTTTTATAGTGATGCAAAACCCTAATTTATCCGATCCATATTTTAGGCCCATTAGTCTAATTCAATTTTAAATCCTATTCTTTTTCAAATATTAATCTTTTTTTTCTATTTTCTAGTATTACTATTAACCTAAAAATTACGGGATATTACACTAGAACTTATTTGGACTCGAAATCGGGACTTGACTCGATTTTCAAAAAAGGCTCGGGATTTGACCCGGGTTGTCACATATGGTATCAGAGCCAGGTTCTCGAAATCTTGATGCGTCAAGTTGCCGGAGGTGGGGACACGAAGGCTGGTGGTATTATCTCACAATGGACAGAGGTTCGGAGGTGGGGACACGAAGGCAACCGGTATTATCCCACAATGGCTAGAGAGGAACGATCCGGACCTATGGGATATCCGTTCAAGCTTGATGAGGACGTCAAGAGTTTAAGTGGGGGAGTTTGTAACACCCCAGTATTTCAAAGGAACTTGTAAAGTTGTATTCTTCGTGCTTAAACTCTTATGCTCATGATTTGTGGTATTAATTTATATATGTTTTATTCAATCATGAATAGCTAATCCCTATCCAAGAGTTGGGTACTATTCGTTGACTTATTATGCTTGTTTGATAATATTGTGATTTTCTTGTGATTGCTAATTTGTCATTGAGGACTTAACACAATTAGAGGAGTCGCGAACCTTTGATTGTATCTATAGGAATTATAACGAATCGGGAGATGAGTTATTATTCTAGTACATGACATGATAGACACAATTTAAGTATTAGATCGGGAGATTGATATGCGAATTGTGAAACTGATAATCCTTGGTTTTTAATAGTCTATAGTTGTGCTTTCTATGACCATGGGAGTGACATTCAAGGAATAATTGTAGGCACTATAATCTACCTTGGGAGAGGATTTTATAAATATAAGAAGGATTTTTTTTAGCAAACAAGAGACACAAATTAGACATTCATGATAGCCAATTGAAGAACCCTGATTCTTGGATTGTTTTCTCTCACATATATTATAAAGGTTTTAATTGTATACTAGTTAATTAGTAGATAATCACACACCACCAAATTATTCTCCACACTTCTGAATTGTAAGAGGCAAAAGACTTGGAATTGGTATTGATATCAATCCTTCCTTGTGAACGAAACTCTAAAAATACACATCAACAAATTGGCGCCACTGCCGGGAATACAGCAATATCGATTTTGAGATAATTGTTTCTTGTAGTTTGGATTTTATCTCTGTACATAGTTTTTGTTTCCTTCTTTTGTATTTTTTTTGTGTCTACAGGTTTCTTTGAAGTAGACGCCAGAAAGTTTTGAGTTGAAGAGACATGGACAACAGTTTTGGTTGGAATAACGCTTAATAAATCTTTTGCAATCAAGAACGATATCGAGATTTTAATCCTTATCAACAATTCAATGGGTATGAGGATTTTAATGCGTATTAGGTGAACTCGTTCGATTGTTATGACTCATACTATGCTCCATGTCTTCCTATCACTGATTTTTCATGTGCCTTTGAAAATCAATACCATGATTCTTACGTATGCAATGGTATTGATAAGAGTTTAAATCATTCTAATCCTTCTTTACTTTCTTTGGGACTTTTTAAACACTTTGATGACCCATCTTTTGAGATTGCTAATAAGAGTGATATGTCATGTGAAGTAGAATCAATAGGTTGGTATGAGGAGAATGCTAAAAGAAATAGTTTTATTATGGAAGTTCAACTTGTGATGCATAACGGTTGTCTTCAAGTTCCTCCTTGTGTCAATTTTCCAATTTTCCAACGATCCATGATTCTTATTTTGCAGTTGATGAAAATTTTGTGTTTGATGAGTCTAGTTGTTTACTTGATACTTGTCCCATGCGTGAGAATGATAATTTGGATGCAATTGAAATTCTACCAAATTTAGAAAATATTGTTGAGCTTAATGAATTGGTAGACGGGATAAAAATTGATGAGTGTCCAATTATAAATGAGGAGGAGTTTAAGATTGATGAAATTGAAAATCGTACTTTGAGATATAAGGATCCAATTTGGGAGGAGTTTATGAGCCGTACTTATGATGATTATTCTGACAACTTTTCTAGCTACTTTGATTTTTCCAAGTCTCTTTAACAAGTGAGGATCATAAAAAGTTTCTTAAAATTTTATGGATCAAAGGTATATATGCACATCATGATTTTAATACTCATTCGTAGGTATGTGCATTTGTTTGCTTTTTCACCTCATTAATAATGCCACTTGAATGTACAAGTCGAGCTAACGACATTAAAGAAGCGCTTCTTGGGAGGCAACCCAAGGCTATAATATTAGTTTTTAGTAGTTTTTTTTTACTCCCACAATTTTCCTTGACTTGTTTGTTTGTAGTGAAAAATTCGCAGAAATTTTTCTGGTTGACTTAGCTGTCTTGTTTTTGCGTTTCCCGGAGTTCCAACGGTCGGATGGCCCTGAATTTTGGACAGTGACTTCCTTACTCCAGTATCTAAGTTCTGAATGGTGGAGATTGGATTTGGAGGTCAAGAAGTTCATTTATTGATGTCAGGGCAGAGATTATTGCACCACGGTGAGGATTAAGCTCCCCGTGGTGAGGCAACTTGGACTCGGTTTTTTGGCAAGGATCACGGACTTCATGCGTATGCATAGGGGAGTATTTATTTCTTTCTTTTGTATTGTAATATTATAGTTAGTGTGTCATTGAGGACATTGACCCATTTAAGTGTGGGGATGTGTTTTCAATAGTTGTATATAAAGTTATAATATTAAAAAAATGAATTTTTTTTTGTAAATTTAAAAATCCAAAACGAATTCTAGCCTTGTTAAGATTGCTTGTTGTAGTTGGCTTGATGCACCCTTACATGTTATAGTAATCTTGTGTTTTGGATGCTTTTGATTGAGAAGTGATATGCTATGTTTTTGTGCACACACATACATTAGCAAGTTAAAGCTAGTAGACTTATTGAATGTGATAAGTAATTAAAAGGACATGAATATGTGCAAGATGATTTGGTTTGCATGCTTTGAGTACAAGTTGGTGCATTAGAGAGACATGTTACTTGGGATTGATTGTGTTCCACCACCGAGTAAGAATTTGAGCTTATATGCATATCTTTTACATTTTACATTCGTTTGTTTGAGTGTCCACATGTTGTTTGCATTGCTAACACTTGTTTGAGACCTTTCTTGAGATACATGACATTATTTGGTGATAAAATGATAAAGGCATTTCGGGATAACCTCATATTTCCTATATTACCACACCATTTATACATGATCAATTAGTTACCCCGTTGAGCTTAATCTTATTTTTTCGGTGACACACCACATTACTTGCCTAGACCTTTTTCTTGTATTGGCCTTACTTTAACTTGAACCCAAATTGTCAAAGGCTAGTAGAGTACTTGATGGAGTAATAAGGTGTGCAAAAGGGGGTGGGGGTTTATTGATGATCATTACTTTGGGAAAATATCGGGTTTGGTTGTTTACTTGTTAGTCGAGTTTCATAAGAATATTGGGGGGTCATTGTACTTTTTTATCTATTAGTTCCTTAGTTCTCGGAAATAAAATAAAAAAAATACAAAAACAGAATATATATATATATATATATATATATATATATATTGATTATCTATATGAGAGCATAGCTATGTATGTGACCCTTCTTTGTTCGACTACTCAAGTTTTGTGTTCGAAGAAAATTTGAAAATTCATGTTTGGGGAGGATGTATGGTGTTGTGTATGATTTATTATGGTGCCTACTAACTTTTGACACTTCACCTTATTTGGCTTTACTTGACATACCTTGTCCCTAGCCCCGTTACAACCCGAATAAAGACCTTTTGATTATCATCATTGATGTAAGTTGTGTCAAAGTTAGATTGATACCAAATGTGAATGCATGCTTATGACTTTGTTGGAATTGAGTGATACACTTGCCCTTGTTCTTGAGTGAATATTCTTTGTGAGTGAAAGGTGAGTTATTACTTGTTTTTGCATATGAGATCCCAAGTTTTGACTCAATGGTGTATTCTTGTGGGCTTAACATGATTACTAACTTATTCTTGCACTTGACATGGAATTTTGAGGACTTATGCATATTTATTTGAGTAGACTATGTGAATACTTGCACTTTCAACACCAAGACATTGCGTATTCACTTAAGTTGATGGAACATGAGAGGACTTGTATGTGTGGCGTTGCATTGGCTTACAATCTTTTACATGAGCTAGATGGATTTTGTGGGTTATCTTCTATAAACCCTCACGAAACCTCACTCGTCCACTAGGGCTACCTAGGGGTTTAAAGGGCTTGTTGCATATGCCAAATGCAACCGTGATCACCTACGGAAGTGGTACTACTTATTAGTTTTTTTTTTTTTTTTGCTAAATAAATTTTTTATACCAACGAAAGGAAATACAAATCTAGGGGCATACCCCGCGAGAAACCACAAAGTACAAAACAACTACATAGACAACATAAAGCAAAACCACAAAAACCTACACGCTAATACAAGAGCAACTGAAAAGAAATATCGCTTCTAATACTATGAGAGAACTTGACACAAGTGGATAATTTATCTCTAACTTTTGATTTAATGTCAAAAAGAACAGCATCAACTGGCCGAACATGACCCACATTGTGGATTCGACAATTCCTTTCCATCCAAATCGCGTAGAAGGAGGTAGCCACATACAGGAAAGCAACCTGTTTCCTAGTATTTCCAACTATACTAGAAACAAGATTTCCGAAAATGTAATCCGCCCAGGTTAGGTTTAGTGATACCGGACATTCCAACAGGATGGCCCTTGTGAAAGGGCACTCACAGAAGAGATGTTCATGAGATTCTACACCACTGCAGAAGCTACAACTCAAATTAGTATTCATCTACTTATTAGTTAGTAGTTAATAGTTATGTTATATTAGTTTGCACGAGGACGTGCAAAGTACTAAGTGTGGGGATATTTGATAGAATATATATTTATATATATTTTATATGATTTTATTCTCATATTTATAGTGTTTTATTAATAATTGGTTATTATTAATTAGAGTTTAATGTTTTATGATAGGAAATAAAGAATTCCTAAACTTGGAAGGAATTGGAGTTATTTGGACATAAAATACAAGGAAATTCGGATTTATTGGTCTACACGCACATACATCACTGTTTGGGCCATAACCGGAGTTCTAGACATCAGAATTGGACGATCTTACAGCCCATACGAAGATAACAGAATTATTTACAACCCAAAGGTGGTCCAGAATCAAGATTCCAACTGGAGCAGACCCGAAACAGGCCTGGAAGTCAGAATACGAATTTCACTTACAGAATCCAATTTATTTAGGAAAATTACTTGTATTTTCCTAGAGAGTATTAAAAACTCTTTTATATTAGGTTTATATACATATTGTCAAAGATCAGCATAACATATTATAATATAGAATAGAATTAGAGATAGCTGTATTCTTGAGAGAGAAGGGAGAGAAACAACTTGAGAGGGAGATTGAGAGAAGGAGTGAAGGGATTCATCCGGATTTCGAAGGAACTTGTAAAGTTGTATTCTTCGTGCTTAAACTCTTATGCTCATGATTTGTGGTATTAATTTATATATGTTTTATTCAATCATGAATAGTTAATCCCTATCCAAGGGTTGGGTACTATTCGTTGGCTTATTATGCTTGTTTGATAATATTGTGATTTTCTTGTGATTGCTAATTTGTCATTGAGGACTTAACACAATTAGAGGAGTCGCGAACCTTTGATTGTATCTATAGGAATTATAACGAATCGGGAGATGAGTTATTATTCTAGTACATGACATGATAGACACAATTTAAGTATTAGATCAGGAGATTGATATGCGAATTGTGAAACTGATCATCCTTGGTTTTTAATAGTCTATAGTTGTGCTTTGTATGACCATGGGAGTGGAATTCAAGGAATAATTGTAGGCACTATAATCTACCTTGGGAGAGGATTTTATAAATATAAGAAGGATTGTTTTTAGCAAACAAGAGACACAAATTAGACATTCATGATAGCCAAATGAAGAACCCTGATTCTTGGATTGTTTTCTCTCACATATATTACATAGGTTTTAATTGTATACTAGTTAATTAGTAGATAATCACACACCACCAAATTATTCTCCACACTTCTGAATTGTAAGAGGCAAAAGACTTGGAATTGGTATTGATATCAGTCCTTCTCTGTGAACGAAACTCTAAAAATACACATCAACATTGTCACATATAGCCTACTGGCCCAAATGCAGCCAACTTGGGTAACGACTAGCCTACCATAGGCCCCCAAAAGATCATGATTTGTTGGTGCTTATTGGTAGTAGTACTTTACCTTATAAACTGAATAGAAGTCCCAAATGTACTCGATGTGGGACTGGGGTGTTACACTTGCAATCCAAGAAAGAACTTTAGCTCACCCATCATACTCCTTTCAAACTTACTCTGCATTACCTTAGCAAATTTCTTACAGAGATCATCATTAGTAGACCCAAATATGATGTCATCCACATAGACTTGGACTAATATCATATCATTTTTATGTTTCTTAGAAAAATGAGTTTTGTCTATGATACCTCTAACAAAACCATTTTCTATAAGAAAACCAGAAAGAGAGTGTCATACCATTTTCTTGGGGCTTGTTTGAGACCATAGATAGCCTTGAAGAGAAAGTAAACAAAGTCCAGCAACTCCTAATTTTCAAAGCCAAGGGGTTGTTCTACATACACTTCTTCATCCAGTTCACCATTCAGGAATGCACGCTTAACATCTATTAGGTCCCGATAAGTTTGTAGATGGGGGGTTGAATACAAACTATACCGTTTTATCGAATTTGTTCTTCTTATAATAATACAATTCAAGAACAAATAATTGCAGAATAAAATGAAACAAAATTGAAGTTAAATATAACTTATATTAAACTTGAAAGGTGTTACAAATATTGTACGGATTACGAAGATTGAATCTTAAATTAATTAAAACAAATTTAGAATAAATTCGACATGAACTTATCTATATTTGTAATAAAAAGATAGAATGATAAATGATAGTTCGAGATAAATTCTAGGGATAAAGATCCGCTAGATTGTCTGTTAGTTTAGGATTCAATGATCACCAGTATCTGGACTACTGATCAGGATTGAGATGCTGATGTCATCAGTATTGCAGAGCATCAGTATCAGGATTGATATCAGGACTGAGATCAGGATTATCATCAGGACTGTGAAGCTGATCAGTATTGTTTGAAGATAACTATTGAGTCCAGAAAATAAG
Source organism: Heracleum sosnowskyi (assembly GCA_030848705.1). Classification (NCBI taxonomy): domain Eukaryota; kingdom Viridiplantae; phylum Streptophyta; class Magnoliopsida; order Apiales; family Apiaceae; genus Heracleum; species Heracleum sosnowskyi. Next base: position 65,236,015 of record CM061244.1, on the reverse strand, counting down.
GAAGATTGATTTGTCGGTTCCTATTTTATAGGAATGCAGCTGTCAGTTAGGATATGTATTGAAGATAGTTTGTAATTGATTTAAACATCTCTTATAATTGATAGTGTAGCTGTGTGTGCTATATAAACACAGTTTAGGTTTTATATATTGTAATCATATACACGAGTATTATTGTAACCTAATATCTCAAGAACATCAGAATTTTTGAGAGAGTTTGTAACAGTTTTATATCAGAATTAATAAAGCTGTTATTCTTTCATATTTGTGTTCTATAATTTTATTAAGTCGAGAATCTTATACAATTGTATTCAACCCCCCTTCTACAATTGTTTATTACTGGGCAACAATTGGTTTCAGAGCAAACTGATTTAATTTAATCAGAAATGATCTAAGATGTCGACAAGCAAGTATGAAAACATCAAAATTCCCATCCTGAAGAAAACTGAATATTGGAGGGTAAAGATGTTGATGTACCTGGAAGCAACAGATCCTGATTATCTAGACAGGATCAATGATGGACCATATATATCCCTAAGAGAATTGTTGGTCAAACAGATACTGTTCCTGAACACTATGTTCAGAAGGTGAAAATTGAGTGGACACTAGAAGAAAAGGCTCACGTTCTCAGGGATGCAAAGGTAAATAATATCTTGCATAACAGTCTTGATGCTGTCATGTCAAACATAGTGATTGCATGCAAGTCTGCAAAGGAAATTTGGGATACCTTGGAAAATCAATGTCAAGGATCTGAATCCATCAAAAAGAACAGAAGGGCTCTACTGATTCAAGAGTATGAACAATTCGATGCTAAATCTGATGAGAGTCTTACTGACATGTATGATAGATTCCTTACACTATTGAATATCTCTCTCTAGTTGGAAAAGAATATGCTGCTGAGGATTCTAACACCAAGTTTCTGAGAGCTTTACCTAAAGAATGGGATACACAATCTTCTATCATCATGCATCAGTATGATCTAGACTCTGTGTCTCTTGATGAGGTGTATGGAATGCTTAGAACCTATGATCTTGAGGTTCAACAGAGAAAGAACAAGAGAAGCAACAATGCAAAATTTGTAGCTTTGGAGGCAAAATCAAAAGGAAAAGCTGTGGAGGTCTCAAGAAGGAAGACAAAAGTGGTGGAGTCAGATCCTGATGACTCATCATCAAATATTGATGGCAATCCTGATGCCAATATTGATGATGATTCTACTGACTCTGACATGAAGGAAATGGTTGCTATGATAGTTGATAAGTCGTTCTACCGTCGGGCTCTACTTTCTTGGTATTATGCTGGAACAGGTGCTTGTTTGGCTTGTTGGGCTTGTAATGCTTGTTTGGCTTTGTCGACCTTGTTGGGCTTGTCCGGCTTGCTGAGCTATGTTGGCCTTGCCGAGCTTTACGTGTCTTGTCTGAGCTCCACCGGAATTGCCTCCGAGCTCCCTGAAACGGAAATGCCCACGAGGGGTTATGTCCCCGTAAGCACCTCCAGCGTGAGAATACGTATTCGGTGGACGGAAAACATAATACAGATATGTAGATAGTTATTAATTTCTAGAGAGAGAAAGTAGAGAGAAGGTAGAGCAAAACCTATTAGAAATTCAATATAGTGAAAGTGTGATGAATGTTGTGAACCTCCTGCATTGAAGTGACTAGGGGTATATATAGGCTCATGTCACGTGCAGTGCACATGACTGAGTGTCCACGTGGGGGACATGAGCTGCAAATTAGGGTATTGGTCGGGTGTCAGTGTCCACCTTGTGTCAGTTGCATGTTGTCCTGACCCTTGGACCATGTACTTTTGCCAGCCTTTTTGCAGACGTCAGTTTTACTTGTGTCAGCGTTGTCTTGTTCGCACTTGTTTGTTATGTAACGTGTCATGTCCCATCCTTGTGGGCTTGGTGGACATTGCAGGCTTTGTGGACCTTGCAGACATTGTGGCCTTGTAGGTGTTGTGGACCTTGCAGACATTATGGCCTTGTAGGCGTTGTGGACCTTGTATGCATTGTTTTTTAGACTTGGGCTTGATTTTAATAGGTGAGTTGGCCCTTTACAAATCACCTACTATCATTTGCCCCCCACTCCTTCATTCCTCTTTAGAGGGATGGAGGAGTAGCAAAAGATTTGTGTTGGATGTGGGTAGGATGTTTGTTTGAGAGGAGACGTAAATTCAAGAGTATCTTTTTGAGCTGGAGGTGCTTTTGGAAATTTTTTGTTGCCCCCCAATGAAGTTTGGATAGGTCCAAGGACTTAAGTAGGAATTTTGTCCGAGAGAACAGGTCGATCTGAGAGGACCTTGTTGACCTAGGAGGGCCTTTGTAAAAGGTTTGTTGCCCCCACTTAAGTTTGGATAGGTCCAAGGACTTAAGTAGGAGTTTTGTTCGAGAGAACAAGTTGATCCGAGAGGACCTTGCTGACCCGAGAGGATCTTTGTAAAAAGGTTGTTTCCCCCACTTAAGTTTGGATAGGTCCAGGGACTTAAGTAGGAGTTTTTGTTCGAGAGAACAAGTTGATCCGAGAGGAACTTGCTGACCCGAGAGGGTCTTTGTAAAAAAGTTGTTGCCCCCACTTAAGTTTGGATAGGTCCAGGGACTTAAGTAGGAGTTTTTGTTCGAGAGAACAAGTCGATCCGAGAGGACCTTGCTGATCCGAGAGGGACTTTGTAAAAAAATTGTTGCCCCCACTTAAGTTTGGATAGGTCCAAGGACTTAAGTAGGAGTTTTGTCCGAGAGAACAAGTTGCTCCGAGAGGACCTTGTTGACCCGAGAGGGCCTTTGTAGAAAATTTGTTGCCCCCCACTTAGTTTTGGATAGGTCCAATGACTTATGTAGGAGTTTTGTCCGAGAGGACAAGTCGATCCGAGATGAACTTGCTGACCCGAGAGGGTCTTTGTAAAAAAGTTATTGCCCCCCCCCACTTAAGTTTGGATAGGTCCAGGGACTTAAGTAGGAGTTTTTGTTCGAGAGAACAAGTCGATCCGAGAGGACCTTGCTGACCCGAGAGGGCCTTTGTAAAAAAATTGTTGCCCCCACTTAAGTTTGGATAGGTCCAAGGACTTAAGTAGGAGTTTTGTCTGAGAGAACAAGTTGATCCGAGAGGACCTTGTTGACCCGAGAGGGCCTTTGTAGAAAATTTGTTGCCCCCACTTAGGTTTGGATAGGTCCAAGGACTTATGTAGGAGTTTTGTCCGAGAGGACAAGTCGATGAGATGACCTTGTTGGCACGCGAGAGGCGTTGTAATAATAATAATAATAATTAATAATTAAAAATAATTATATGTTACATATAATTATTCCTATTATTAATATTATTATTAAACATATTAATTTGATTGGGTGTACTAACACTCGGATGTCCGGACATACTATTATCCGAGTAGATTACTAGTGATTCGTTGAGTATATGAGCTATCCGAGCTTGTCTTCATTTTCTTGATTACTCACGTGAAAGTGAAGTGACTAAGTCAGGAAAATGATTGTTGTACTGATTGTCCACCAAAACTAATGTCCAATTGCTTTTAAATGTTAAGTACGTGACTTCATTCTTTTCTAACTTGTTTGACTTGCCCACCCTTGAGCACATGTAAATCTAATCTGTGCATGCCTTTATGAAATTTATCATGACAACATATTAGTGTGCGTATACTCGTATCCGAGCTAATGTGCACGGATGCTAGGATTAAGGGCTTGGCACTTGGGTATTTTCAAACCGTCCATTCCCTTTGCAGCCAATTCTTGTGACTCTTCTTTTTAGATGTTCATTTTAGGAAAGTACAACACATGTATGTATTCACTGCACTAGCATGCATTATTATCACCTGTGAAACTGCGATTGTCATTATCCTGAAGCTTCCCTCTGACGAGCGAGTAGTTGAGCATACTAGTGGAAGAAACCGCTTGCTAGGCAGTGATATACTGTCCCAAGATGCTGTTCAAGTGCGGTATTGTAATATCCCCAAATTTTGTACTTATTTAAGAACCACTGATGAATAGTAACTTTTGTTAAAAACCACTGATGAATAGTAACTTTTGTAGTTTAGAAAGTTTTCAGACCACCCTATGTACGGGACGGTATAATGAACTTTCAAAATCGTATTAGTGATCTACTATGTAAATGATTGAATGCAAAAGCTGTCAGAATCAGAAGAATAGCATTTTCTGTTTTCTCCGAAATTTCACCAATAACTGATGGATTAATCATTATTTGAAAATATTGGAGGATTTAAATTATCAATTCCATGGATATGGATTTAGTAAAGGTATTATGATATCAAGAACGTTTACGGTAAACTACTTCGATAGAACACTTAAGAAAACCTTGCGAACGTTCTACGAGATTAAGCGGTGACGGAACAACGCGACACTTACAGGATTAAATATAGGCATGGAAGTAACATGTAACAAGATTAATCCAAGGGATGCAACAATTATATCATCCATGTGAAACCAAACTTTGCCACCAAGCAAGATACTTTCAAGAACCACTTCTTAGGATGACATGTGGCAAGAATGACATAGGCACCATGACATCATCAATTACCAAGCTTAGCAAATCACTTTAAGCACATGCTTAACCAACAAAATATCAAGAAAATTGTCAAGAACCAAGCTAACCACTCCCCCCTTGAAGAACAAGAACCATTCGGCCCATTTCTTCATCCAAAGGTACTTTTTTCAAAGATCATCTTCCAAGCTTCCATAAATCATGATGTTGGATTCAAAAGTTTCCTAATTCCTAGACTAAGGTATACTCTAATTCCTAGCTTCATCCATGGATCATAACATGTTTGAACATTAGATCAAAGATGAGAATGAATAGTGAAATGAATAGTAACCTTTTGTGTTCTTGATTTTGTTCTTAAAGATTAAGCTTGTTAAGGATAGTTTAAGGCTCAAGGAAGGATTATAAGTTATTTTGGGTGTTTATAAAGCATCAAGGAAGGTATAACTCTTGAAACCCTTGGTTATAATTTGATTTATATGGTTAGTTTTAAGTGTAGATTAGTTAGTATGATCATAAGAATGAATGATTGATGTTGATGAAAGTTTGATGTTGTTTTGATGGTAAATAAGTAGATGTTGGGTTTGACTATGGTTGATGATGATTATGGATTAGTAATTATGTTGAGGAATTGAATTGATGATTTGGTTGTATTGATCATGTAAAGTTTATGATTAAACTTTGGAATCATTAAAACATAGCCGTTATAATGCCCGATTTTCCTTAACCTTGTTTTGCTTGTGATGTTCGAACCTAATAACTTCTGTCAAAGATCACCACTGCCCATGATAGTGTAGATCTTGTTTCAAGGTTCGTTTTGGTGCGAAGATCATGTGAATCCGATTTACGGTTTAGGAGAAACAAGTATTTTAGTAAAGGATGTTTCGAGAAACCAAACTATACCACTTAGCCAACTTTGAGGCAATGATCAAACCCCTTTAGCGACTTATTGGGATGTGAAACTTTGTGTTAACATGCTAGGTACGTTTAGGAAGACCCTCGAAAAGATTTCGTGTTAAAAAGGATTAAATCTCTATTTTATAAAAATGCGTGAGCAAGCATGCACGAGTGGAAGTTCTTAAAGAGTTAACTTGAAAATGAACTTGTTACTTGAGCTAGTATATACTTAGTTTGGCGAAAACGTTTAAGTTATTAATCTTGAACCTTGTGTGATTCTAGATTACCGAACCAATCCGAGGTTTACCACTGCTTCAGGACTTCCAGGCAAGTTTCCAAAACCTATGACTTTCTACGGTTGTTGTGATGAAAAATGCTTCGATTATACTTTGCGTATGAAATATTATTGTGGTTATACTTGAATCTTCTGGAGAATTGTGTTTGGTTTATAAGCTATATGATATGATAGTTATAAGCCGGGTTTTTGTAAAAGCTCTTAAAGTAGAGCATGTGAATCGTATTTTGAAACTTAGACCGGGAGTCGGTATATTTTCTTTAAACCGTTAAGGTTTATTTTCTGATAAGTATATTGAATAGATATATTCAATTATTTCATTATTCAAGGAATATTATTTTAGTATTCACTTAGATTTGATTTTCAAATATTTATTGAGTTTTGATTATTATTTAATCATTATTAATTAATGAATATTATTTGAATATTTATTATTCTTTTAATTAATTTAAAAGTGATGTATATTATTTAAAAAGTCATCTTTGACCTTCAATGATTATGAAGAATATTTCCGACTTTTATAATATTTATTTTAATTAAAGTAGGGATTCCCAAATATTATTTTAATTTAAATCTATCTTAAAAGATGATTTAAATATTCGCTGACCACTCAAATGGGACGGGAATACCCTTAAGGATTTCCAAATAGTTTGACTCCCGGGTCGTAATCTTTTAAAGAGAAACCTTATCTGACTCCAATTCTGTTGACAGAGGTCAACTCATGTGGTAACTTACTTCCTCTATTATCCCGGAAGTAAAGAGACCAAGAAATGTTTTAAACAAGGGACAACTATCTCATACTTGGGGAAACAGGATTAACTTCCGTTTCCCGTGACGTTGATTTTCATCTGGGGACTGGAATTGACTCGTGCTCGGCAATGAAATAGGTGTCAGTATGGTACGAGGTCGTGCTCGGCAATGAAATAGGTGCCAGTATAGTACGAAGTCATGCTCGGCAATGAAATAGGTGCCAGTATAGTATGACTCCATGTTCGGCAATGAAATAGGTGCCAGTATAGCATGAAGGGCCCAAATGCGGCCAGGGTGATAACCGAAATAGGAAGTCGTCCTGTTAGGTCCTGATAAGTTTGTAGAAGGGGGGTTGAATACAAACTATACCGTTTTCTCGAATTTGTTCTTTAAATGATTTAACTGTTTAGGAACAAATTGATGCGGAATAAAAATGAAACAAGATTCAAGTTAAATATAACTTATATTAAACTTGAAGGGTGTTACAAATGATACTTAGTACAAGATTGAATCTTAAATAAATTAAAACAAATCTAGAATAAATTCAACATGAATTTATCTATATTTGTAATAAAATGATTTAACAATATTTGATAATTTAAGATTCGTTCTAGGGATAAAAATCCGCTAGATAGTCAAAGCAATACAAGTAATCAAATTCTAGTGGTTTGGATTTAACAATACAAACTAGAATTAATTGCTTGAGAAGAAATGAGATTTAAAGCTTTGGCTGTTCTTCAGTAAATGCTTCTGTATGTTCTTGATGCTTTTAGTCAACTGCTTCCTTTTCTATTCTGTTGTTTATTAAATACCAACACAATAATCCTTGTATGACCTGCACACACATGCTCGGTATGACCTTGAATGCTAGTATGACCTGCCAACCCAATCTCTAAATTTCGGTATGACCAAAAAAGAGAATTGTATGACCTATAGAAAGCACTTAGTATGACCTCATTAAGTTCGGTATGACCTGAGAAAAGTACATAGTATGACCTTCTAATAAATCAGAAATGATTTAAATAAAAGAAACAAAAACACTTGTATGACCTGAGAAAATAGGTCATACCGAGTTTTGTATTTCTTTTAAATAAACTAGGTCATACTAGTTCAATTTCAGAAAATCCTTTTAATTTAATTAGATAGATTAAATTATAGATTAAATTAATTCTTCTTAAATAGAATTAAGTTAATAAATAATTTAAACTACTAACCTAATTAATTTAATAAATAAATTAATTCTGATAGAATTAATTTATTAATTAAATTAACTTAGTAAATTAAAATAAGATATCTTTAAAGCCTTGCATCTCTCTCTCTTCTGAAAACCACTGAATAGATATGATTTAATTCCACTGATGATGTCGTCATTCGATGCACTGTCTGGTTTCATGAATAACTGACTTCAATGATAATTCCTCATCTTTAAAACATTTAAAGCTGTGGCTTTCTTTCTTTAGCTTGACAAAATTCTGTATCCTGTACTACTTCCGTCACCACTGGAAATCTCTGTCACTGTAGTAAATCCACTAACTTGAGTACTTCACTGAGGCTTGATCAATAAATTGAACTTCTTTCAATGTAGAATAACTTCAAGTCTGTAGATGACTTTTAATTCTCCATTCTCTTGACAGATAAAACTATCTGAGATTCCTGTGACATATAAACTTATTATTTACTTATAACATACTTGTTTAAATTAAGTTGTTTCCTCGGAATATTAATAGGCCTAAACATATGCCTTTCAATCTCCCCCTATTTGTTTGTTAGAGAATAACAATCAAATACCTAGAGGATAACTCAACTAACTTAAACAAGAAATAGAAATGACTTTTAAGAGCCAAGTAAATAACAAGAAAAGTTCTGGATTTCATATAACATTTTCCAGATTCAAACATTATAGATAAATACAAGATAGATGTTCCTCTAGACTGAACATGTGTTTACATTTATCCTATCTTGAAATACCTAAGCTCTATACATATAACATTTACAGACTAGAGCTTCTTCAGATCTCAGACTCCATCATCTCTCCTTCTTCAAGTGCTTCAAGCAAATCCTTGTCCAGAATACGATCAGATTCAGAAGTAATACCACTAGGTCTGACAGGTTGAGCTGTGACTTTCTTCAGCCTATTCTTCATTTGTTGATATCTCTTTATATTGGCAATGCAATAGTCTTGAATCAAATCAGCAACTTCTGTCTTCTCTTGTGTAGCAAACCCTGTTGTCCTCAACATATTCTCCATATAGACAAGATGCCTTGCAGGATAGTCTTTCAAAGAGATGGGGTCCATACCACAAGTTTGTAGTGCCCTTCCTTTATAGAATTTAACTTCATATGGCACATCCACAACTTGAGGACTAGCCTTCATTGCAAAGTCTCTTAGCTGATCATGCAGCAGCTCAGCTAATGGAGAAGATCTTTTTACCTTGCACATGAAAACCCATAGTTCAGAGAGAGTTCTGCTTTCCAGAAGATTGAGAGACACCAAGAACGTTCCCTCATTATGAGTGTAAACAAATATCTTCAACTCCTCTCTAACTCTGTCATATCCAGTTGTTATCCTTGAAATCTCTGTTTGAAGAGCTTTCATATATACTGTGTTGTCTGGATTGACCTGTCTGTACCTTTCCATCATCTCTAGAAACTTTGCATCATTAGTAATTCCTTCTTGATGTGCAAACATTTCTCTAGCTTTGTCCCATTCTTCTCCTTGCTTGAGCCTTACATATAACTTTCTATCACTGACCTTCAGATTGTGAAGTCTTTGTTTTTCTTGTTGCTCAGCTTTTTGAATGACAAAATGCTTGGAGATGATGTCAGATACTTTTGCATTTTCCTCCTCTCTCCTCTTCAAATCAGCCTTCTGCCTTACCAACTCAGCTTCAAAGGCAGGATCCACTATAGGTTCATCTTCCCAGTCAGCATAGTCAGCCTCTCCTTCAACTTCTACCTCACCAAAGATATCTTCAGGGGCTTCAGATTCAACATCATCAAATACACCCTCATCACCTTGATAGTAGTCAGCATCAGAAAAAGTCAGAAAAAGTTAACTTCTGCTTCCCTTTGTCCTTTGCAGAACCAGAACCTCCAGCTTCTCCTCCTTGAGCTTCTCCTCCTTGTAACTCCTTCTCCTTATTCTCCCCCTTAGTTGAGGAATCCTCTAAAGATCTAACTTTATCAGTCTTAGGATCCTCCTTTCTACCTTCTCTTTCTCCTTCACCATCCCTGTCACCATTGTCCCCTTCACCATCATCACCCTCAAAGAATTTCTTCTGTTCAGAATTGGGTTGATGTGTGATCTTGATCATATTATACAAGTGTTTCATGCCCTCGTTTAGATGTTGCATCCCTCCTTCAATCTTGGTAAACCTCTCATCATTGTAGTACTGATTTTCATCAATAGTATCTTGAACTGAGTCTACTTTGGTTGAAATCATAGGAATCTGTTTGATAGCCTCCCTGATCTCAGCATTAGAAACCAGGAGCTCTGACATATCTGAAGCCATTAACACTTGTGATTCTTGAATAGCATTCATCTTTGGGACCAATGTGACCTTCACTCCTTCCAATTCATCTCTAATGGAACCCAGCTGATTAGTTACAGAGGTGGAAGAAGTAGATCGTTCAACCACTTGTGCTTTGAGAATTTCCTTTTCAGCCTGGGTCTCTTGAAGTTGTTTCTGTAAACCAGCTATTTGAGCCAATAATGAAGCAGTGTATGTGTCAGTGTGTGCACTCATCTCAATTTCTCTCGATGGTGTTTCACTCACCTCACGTGCTTGTGTATCGCTCTGTGTTTGTCTCTCAGAACTCACCACTAGCTGTTTATCCATTGTTGGAGTTGAAGTACCTGCAGAAAAAATCACCATAGCCCCTTCTTGAGAGGTCACTGGTGGTGCAATGGGAGTTCGCGAATCCCAATCCATGGTGAAGTCTAAAAATTCATTAGAAATTGAAAACTGAATTGCTTCAGATATAGACTTACCATGTTGCCCTTCACTTTCTCCAGTTGAAACTGCGAGTGAAGAATCCCTTAGGGGAGCCAGAGATGTTCCCTCTGGGAGGGGAGAAAATGATTCTATTATTGTGGGCAAAGAACCAGATTTTCCCTCTGAAGCCTGTGAAGGCTCTTCTACCGTGACAATGGTAGGCACTGTTTCACCAAGTATTCCTATGTGCTCTCCTTCCTGAGTGTCCTGTGTAAGAGTCTCTAAAGATTGTTCAGGAATGTTTTCTCCCATTGTGAGTAAAGGGAGTGTGCTTGACTCTTTACAGATTGCCATGGCCTGATGGCGAATTTCAATAGATTCATCCTGTTGAGAGGATGTCTCTAGTAACTGTTCATCGGCCTTTTCAGAATCTATATCCTTTTGAGAGGATACAGACTGGCTAACAGATGCCTCAAGTAGTGTTCTTCTCTTCTTTAGTGGTGGAGGCAGAGCTGTGGGATCACTCATATGAGACTCTACTTCAAGTTGCTCACTTGATCTTGTTATAGCTGAGTGTTCCAGGGGAGCGGTCAAAGGATGTGACTCTGTGTATGGCTGTATGACCGTGGACAGAGATTGTGGTTCTACAATCCCTTGGTCAATCCTAAGAACCTCTTGGGTTAGTGGAGCAGTTGAGAGTGGATATATTACCTGAAGTGCCATGGTGTTAGGAGGTGCCATTGAAGTTCCTGCTGACGAGGATCCAACCACTGGATGTTCAATAAAGAGTAAAGGTAACTGTGGTTGCAAAATCTCTCGCAGAAAAGATTGTGGAACTAGGGGTCTCCTTCCAGACTTGGAGCTTGTGGACAAAGATGAATAAATGAGAGGATTAGTATGTGCGGGGACTTGAAAAGGAGTGTTTTGAAAAAGGGTTTTATGTTCATCAGAAAGAACATGATTCAACACTAGAGAAAGGAAACGAGAATAAAAGCATCTAACTTTCTTTCCAGTTTCAATATCTCTAGGGTAATTGAAAATCCTCCTTATCAAGAGATCCCACACAAGAGTTCCTATGTCCAACCTCAGGTTAAAAACAGCAGCATAGGCAATGTTTTGTAGTAGAGAAGTGATGGTTGAAAAGTTGTTTTTGGTAGAATTACTAAAAACTTTAGCTAAACAGTCAAAGAACAAATCCCACTCACAAGCTAGATTCCCCTTATTCAACCGAGGAAGAACAATATTCCCTTGGTAATCAATACTAGAGAAAAATTGAACTAACTCAGGATCAGAAGGGAATCTAACAAAGTTATCAAGTGGAAAATGAAGCACTTGACAAAAGAGCTCCTTAGTTACTGTGTACTGACGATCAGAAATAGTGAAAGTGAAAGATCGCATATCTTCAGCAACAACAGCAGTTAAGCATAATAGACGAAGGGGTTCAATCTTTAAATTAACAGAAGCAGTGATAGCATAGCTAACAATTGATTGTTCATTTAAAAAATGAATCCACGGTCTAAAACGTTCAACAGAACATTTAAGGGGATCAAAATAGCCAACGTAATTATTAAAACGTTCAACAACAAACTCCGCAGCCATTTGAAAATAAATAATAAAATTAAAAATATTATTAGAATAATCACAGCAATTAATAATAATAATAATCAGAAAAGAAATAAAATCCCAAGTAATTCACAAGAAAAATTTGCAATAGTTCGTTGTTCTAAGAATAAAACACAAACCAGAGCAAAGTTAACTAAGTAAAAACTTGAGTTAGATAGGAATGAGAAACAAAAGAACCTGCAAAACAAGAGTATTTATAGGCACAGGTTCTGCTGAGCTCGGTATGACCTAAAGGGAGGTCATACCGAGTTTTTGAGAATATTTAAACAAAAAATAAAACCAGTATGACCTTAAAAGAGGGTCATACCGAGTTTTAGAAACTAATAAAGCAAAAATAAAACCAATATGACCTTAGAAGAGGGTCATACCGAGTTTTTTAAGATAATAAAACAAAAATAAAACCAATATGACCTTAGAAGAGGGTCATACCGAGTTTTTATTTAAAAAACTAATAATATTAGAGAAAATAACCCAATATGACCTGAGGAGGGTCATACCGAGTGAGAAATGCACACAAATAGCAGCAAAACATCAGAAAATTCACAAGAAAGCTGCTAACAGTGTGAAAACCTTCTGCATAAAAATAACAAAAACACAAAATTACACTAAACCTGCATAAAAATCTGAACAAAAAATTTTATAATCTGAAAATAACTTAAATGAGTCTAAATAAGTAAATTTTCAATAAAAATACATTTCTCCATGGAAAATGAGAAAAATATTTTTAAAGAAATTAAATTATTCAGAACATTTAAATTAACAAGCTTTATACAATAAACATGGATTGGCAATATTTAACATCTCAAAATTAACAAGAGAAAATGATTTAGCTAAGAACAAACCTGGAGATATTATCAATCACTAAGACTGTTCAACATACCCAATTTACCAACTAACTTGATAAATGTGGATTCGTCAACAGATTTAGTGAAAATATCTGCAGTCTGTTCTTCAGTGGGTACAAAGTGCAACTCCACTGTTCCATTCATAACATGCTCTCTGATAAAATGATACCTGATATCAATGTGCTTTGTTCTCGAGTGCTGCACAGGGTTGTTGGAGATTGCTATGGCACTTGTATTATCACAAAATATGGGAATTTTGTCTAATGCAAAACCATAGTCCTTTAATTGATTCCTTATCCATAAGATCTGAGCACAACAGCTTCCAGCAGCAATATATTCAGCTTCTGCTGTAGAATTGGAAACTGTTTGCTGTTTCTTGCTATACCAGGAAATCAACCTACCTCCTAGGAATTGACAACTCCCAGAGGTACTCTTTCTATCCACAACACTACCTGCATAATCAGAATCTGTATATCCAACAAGATTAAAACCAGAATCTTTAGGGTACCAGATACCTAGATTAGGTGTACCCTTAAGATATCTCAAGATTCTTTTCACAGCAACGAGATGAACATCTCTAGGATCCGCCTGGAACCTTGCACACAAGCATGTAGCATACATAATATCTGGTCTACTAGCAGTAAGATAGAGTAAGGAGCCAATCATACCTCTGTAGCTTGTAACATCTACCTTGATAGATTTGTCAGAAGCTCCAAGTTTGATTCCTGTTGGAGATGGAGTCCTTGCTGATGCTGAATCCTCCATGTGATACTTCTTGAGGAGTTCTTTGAGATACTTGGATTGACAAATAAATATTCCATTTGACCTTTGACTTACTTGTAATCCAAGAAAGAACTTCAGCTCACCCATCATACTCATTTCAAACTTACTCTGCATAAGCTCAGCAAATCTCTTACAGAGATTATCATTAGTAGACCCAAATATGATGTCATCCACATAGACTTGGACTAATATCATATCACTTTTGTGTTTCTTTGAAAAAAGAGTTTTGTCTATGATACCTCTAACAAAACCATTTTCTAAAAGAAAACCAGAGAGAGTTTCATACCATTTTCTTGGGGCTTGCTTGAGACCATAGATAGCCTTGAAGAGAAAGTAAACAAAGTCCAGCAGCTCCTGATTTTCAAAGCCAGGGGGCTGTTCCACATACACTTCTTCATCAAGCTCACCATTCAGGAATGCACTCTTAACATCCATTTGATAGACTTTAAAATTGGAATAAGCAGCAAATGCTAAGAACATCCTGATGGCCTCAAGTCTAGCCACTGGTGCATAGGTTTCATCATAATCAATGCCTTCAGCTTGAGAATACCCTTGTGCAACCAGTCTTGCCTTGTTTCTTGTAACTATGCCATCCTCATCTAGCTTGTTCCTGTATACCCATCTAGTACCAACTACTTTCTTGTTCTTTGGTCTGGGTACCAGCTTCCAGACTTGCTGTTGTTCAAATTGATTGAGTTCTTCTTGCATAGCAATCACCCAATCTGGATCAGTCAGTGCTTCCTCAGTTTTCTTTGGTTCCATCTTTGAAAGAAAAGCTGAAAAATGACATTCATTCTGAGTAGCACTTCTAGTTTTAACTCCAACATCTGGATCACCAATGATTAGCTCAAAAGGATGAGCTCTATTCCATACAATCTGTCTTGGAAGATTTGATCTTGATGATTCGCCTTGAAATTCACTTTGATGTTGTGAGTGACTAGTTGATCCTTCATCTGCTCCCCCTGAGTTGTTGCTTGTTTGCCTTGATGATTCTTCTCCAGTGTTGGTGGTACCTTCATTGTTACCAGTGTTTCCATCACCATTACCATGATCATCATCATCATTGTTATTATCATTTCCAGCAATAACTTCAGGTGGGGCTTCATCATCTGATTCTGAGTCTGGCAAGTTATCAAACTTCAGCTTTTCAGATGAATCTTCTTTTTGGATATTAGGGAACTTAGTGTCATCAAAAGTAACATTGACACTTTCCTTTACTGTGTGACTGCCAACTATATAAACCCTGTAAGATCTTTTGGAATAACCAACAAAAATGGCTTCTTGTGCCTTTGCCTCAAACTTGCCACGTTTAACATTCTCATCTAAAAGCACAAAGCATTTTGCTCCAAATACATGAAAGTACTTGACAGTTGGTTTCTTGTTGTTCATGATCTCATACGGAGTCTTCATTAGGTCTTTGTTGATTAAAGTTCGATTCTGAGTATAACAAGCTGTATTCGCTGCTTCAGCCCAAAAGTACATTGGAAGTTTGGACTCACTTAACATAGTCCTAGCAGCCTCAATCAATGTACGATTCTTTCTTTCCACTACTCCATTTTGTTGAGGAGTTCTAGGGGCAGAATACTGTCTTGTTATTCCTTTATCAGCACAAAAGTCATTCAGAATGGCATTCTTGAATTCCGTACCATTATCTGACCTTATGGCTCTAACAGGGAATCTAGAATCCAGCTCAATCAACTTTACATGGCTAATCACCAGGAATGGGGTCTCATCCTTGGAATGTAGGAATAAAACCCATGTATATTTTGAATAGTCATCAACAATCACAAGTGCATATTGTTTCTTTGACATGGACATCACATTAACTGGACCAAACAAATCCATGTGCAGTAGCTGAAGAGGTTCAGTTATTGATGATGTGTCAGTGCCCTTGTGAGAAGCTTTCTTTGACTTTCCCTTCTGACATGCCTCACACAGTCCTTCCTGTGTAAATTCCATCTGAGGCAAACCTCTAACTAATTCCCTCTTGACTAAAGAGTTCATAGTTTTGAAGTTAAGGTGAGACATCTTCTTGTGCCATAGCCAACTATCATCTGATGAAGCTTTAGCATAAAAACAATTCACTTCATCTTTGAATCCCGAGTTCAGATCGGCTATGAACAAGTCACCTTTCCTTACTCCTTGAAGAGCAGGCTTTCCATTCTTCTTGTGAGTGATCTGACACTTCTCTCTTTCAAAGGAAACAGCATATCCTCTGTCACAGAACTGACTGATGCTGAGAAGATTGAACGTCAGACCTTCCACAAATGAAACATCTTCAATGATAACATTTCCGTACTTCAAACAGCCATGTCCTTTCGTAATACCCTTGCTGTTATCTCCAAAGGTAACTACTGGGCCAGCTTTCACAACCACATCTGATAGCAGGGCTCTATCTCCGGTCATATGCCTTGAACAGCCACTGTCCAGAATCCACATAACCCGGTTTACCTGTTTAACTCCCTGCAATATCAGATTGATTAGTCCTTCTTCGGAGCCCAAAATTGATTGGGTCCGGCATACTTAAAGAACTGGCCTTTGTCAGGCAAAACAACATTTCTAACTAAAACTACTTCAACCTTTTTCACATAAGAGCGTTTCCATTTATAGCCAGCCTTAACACATTTCTGAGTAGGCTTAGGGATAAATGAATCCACTTTAATATTAGGAGGATTAGCAGTCTTAGCTTTAACATGCTTCTTATTATTAACATGTTGACGTGGAGCAGTCTTATCACTAGATACATGCTTTTTATTAAAGAAAGCATACATAACATTAAAAGCACAAGACATGCAATTACTCACACCACATGCTTTATGAGAAGAATTAATAGCAGGCATGTTAGTTCTACAGTTGTTTTGATCCAACTTATGGATATCTGATTTAGCCTTTTTAGTTGTAGCAACTTTGACTGGAATATCAGATACACACTTTTTGGATTTCTCAGCTTCTAAGGCAACATCTTCTTCATGAATCTCCTCAGTAATAATGATAGAAGATTCATTCAGAGGCTCTGCCTCAGACTCCTTACAGAAGGGTGTTTTAATACCCTTAAGAATATAAGGAACAGCCTTTCCTTCTTCTCTGACCCTACAAGGTGTATTAATACCAAGCAATCCTATAGCCTCATTATAATCATAACCTATACTGACATGATTACCAATAGCTTGTTTATTGAAAATTTCTTTAGCCGTCTTACAAGAGTTGTAATAGGCATTAGCTTTGGTTTTGAGCTCACTAATCTGCTCTTTGAGAATGGTTTCCAGTTGAATATAACATTTAACCCTATTCTCCAGAAAAGCAATTTTCTCATTAAGTTCATCCTGATTAACATGCACAAGTTTCAAATCTTTTAATTCCTTTTCAAGATTTGTGTTTAAAAGATTTATTCTATCATTTTCAGTGCGTGCACAACTTATGGTGCCACCAAGATGATAAATCATTTCAGCGTCAGTAAAGGTTACCTCTGACATGTATCTGGATGAAGTGCTTTCCTCTTTAGCCATTAAAGCAAGATTCCCAATCTCACCTGCTTCTTCATCACTGTCAGTGTCATCCCAACTCTTTCCTTCAGCAACATAGGCCTTCCCAATCTTGTTCTTCTTGCTAGAATCAAATGTGTTTCTAGTCACTTGCTTTGGCTTTCTGCACTCAGTAGCAAAGTGACCCAACTCATTGCAATTGTAGCATCTGATTATACTCCTTTCCACAGTTCCAGTTTTGTAGCCACCCCTTGTGCCACTTGAAGATGAAGATCCACCTCTCTGAAATCTGGGTCTGAACTTAAGATTGGGATTCCTCTTGAATCTAAACTTCCCAAACTTTCTGACTATCAAAGCCAAATCACCATCCTCCAGCTGATCAAGTTCTTCCAAAGAATAGAAGTCACCACCAGATTGATCAATGGATGTTAATCCATATTCAGCATCAATAACATTCATGTGAGAACTGGAAGGTTGAACAGCCTTCACTTCCAGTTTCTGTGGGACTTCAGCAGCCAATGCAGTGGAGGTACCAACAATCCTTCCAGTTCCATACAGCTCCTTCTGTTGAATCTGCTCCAGCTCATAGGTCTTCAAGACACCATACAATCTTTCCAAAGCAAGCTCATTCATGTCTCTTGCTTCTCTAATAGCAGATATCTTGTGCTCCAAATGAGGTGGAAGGGTAAGAAGGAACTTCTTGTTAATCTCTTTGTTGGTGTAGTGCTTCCCATTGAGATTTAGATCATTGATTAATTTGTTGTATCTCTCAAACACCTGAGAGATACCTTCACCTGGATTTGATCTGAAATGCTCATATTGTGAAGTGAGAATTTCCAGCATATTCTCCCTAACTTCCTCTGTCCCCTCATTGATTATCTCTATTGTTCCCCAAATGTGTTTGGCAGTTTCACAATTTAGAACATGATTATGCATGACAGGATCAAGACTTTCAATAAGGATCAACTGTAGACAGGAATCCAAGGTAACATCCTCTTTCTCATCAGGAGTGTACTCCTTGGGATCTTTAGGGTACATACTAGCAGGCCTAGTAACAACGTTATCCACTGTTATCTCTTCCTCAATAATCATAGGGAGTTTGGGACCTTTCTTCAGCACATCAATATATTTAGGATTTGCAACCTTAAGAAATAGGAGCATTTTCTTCTTCCACATTGAATAATGCTCCTTGCTGAATATTGGGATTTTAACTGTCCCCACTTTCTGTGTAGTAGACATCTTTTGAGATTTTTAGAATTTAAATAAAAAATCAGAGTTTAAAAGAAAAATCTCAAAACAATTGGATCTTTGATTTGTATATCAATCAAAAGGCTCTGATGCCAATTGTTAGGTCCTGATAAGTTTGTAGAAGGGGGGTTGAATACAAACTATACCGTTTTCTCGAATTTGTTCTTTAAATGATTTAACTGTTTAGGAACAAATTGATGCGGAATAAAAATGAAACAAGATTCAAGTTAAATATAACTTATATTAAACTTGAAGGGTGTTACAAATGATACTTAGTACAAGATTGAATCTTAAATAAATTAAAACAAATCTAGAATAAATTCAACATGAATTTATCTATATTTGTAATAAAATGATTTAACAATATTTGATAATTTAAGATTCGTTCTAGGGATAAAAATCCGCTAGATAGTCAAAGCAATACAAGTAATCAAATTCTAGTGGTTTGGATTTAACAATACAAACTAGAATTAATTGCTTGAGAAGAAATGAGATTTAAAGCTTTGGCTGTTCTTCAGTAAATGCTTCTGTATGTTCTTGATGCTTTTAGTCAACTGCTTCCTTTTCTATTCTGTTGTTTATTAAATACCAACACAATAATCCTTGTATGACCTGCACACACATGCTCGGTATGACCTTGAATGCTAGTATGACCTGCCAACCCAATCTCTAAATTTCGGTATGACCAAAAAAGAGAATTGTATGACCTATAGAAAGCACTTAGTATGACCTCATTAAGTTCGGTATGACCTGAGAAAAGTACATAGTATGACCTTCTAATAAATCAGAAATGATTTAAATAAAAGAAACAAAAACACTTGTATGACCTGAGAAAATAGGTCATACCGAGTTTTGTATTTCTTTTAAATAAACTAGGTCATACTAGTTCAATTTCAGAAAATCCTTTTAATTTAATTAGATAGATTAAATTATAGATTAAATTAATTCTTCTTAAATAGAATTAAGTTAATAAATAATTTAAACTACTAACCTAATTAATTTAATAAATAAATTAATTCTGATAGAATTAATTTATTAATTAAATTAACTTAGTAAATTAAAATAAGATATCTTTAAAGCCTTGCATCTCTCTCTCTTCTGAAAACCACTGAATAGATATGATTTAATTCCACTGATGATGTCGTCATTCGATGCACTGTCTGGTTTCATGAATAACTGACTTCAATGATAATTCCTCATCTTTAAAACATTTAAAGCTGTGGCTTTCTTTCTTTAGCTTGACAAAATTCTGTATCCTGTACTACTTCCGTCACCACTGGAAATCTCTGTCACTGTAGTAAATCCACTAACTTGAGTACTTCACTGAGGCTTGATCAATAAATTGAACTTCTTTCAATGTAGAATAACTTCAAGTCTGTAGATGACTTTTAATTCTCCATTCTCTTGACAGATAAAACTATCTGAGATTCCTGTGACATATAAACTTATTATTTACTTATAACATACTTGTTTAAATTAAGTTGTTTCCTCGGAATATTAATAGGCCTAAACATATGCCTTTCACGTCCTTCTACTAGTAGAGAAAGTGTTTATGCGGTACAAGCGACTGATCAACGCTTACCGTGGTGTTTTTCGGTAGTAGCCCCCATCTTCCAATTGGAATTGTGTCTGCAACATTGTAACAAAAGCCCAGTAGCCCAGTTACCGATAATGTTGACAGAGTTTTGAGAAATATTCAAAACTGTTATTTTCAATAAGCTACCTGATTTAGCTTGATATAAGCATGGTGTTTTAAAAAGTTGACTTATGTTATGTCAAAGATTTTCCGATAACTGCAAACATTTATCATGATAATAATCTAGTACAGATTTCATTACAAATTACTTTGTGGGGCTTTATTGCTCACTCTTGCTTTGTTTTATAAAATCACACAACAACAGATAGGAGAGATGGCCAGGCCGAGGCACACTACTCGCAAGCGGGTGGGAAACGCACGTCAGTACCACGCACAGATACTAGCCGCCATGGCTGAGGTGGGGATAACCAGTCGGTTAGGTTATCAGCTTTTGTGTATTAGACTTATTTATATGTATGACTTAAGTAAGGCTATGTCCAGAAACAAGTAACTTATTCGGTAATCATTTTGGGTTGTAATAACTTTATCTTGTGGATTAATGACTCGATACTTATTTCAATTGCATCTCTGAGACTATAATTAGTGTTGTGGATTATATTGTGGGGTCACAACATGTGGTTTATTATTATTGTGATTCAAGTTCAAAGTAATATTGTTGGGATTGAGGACGTGACAACCCGGATCTCCGACCCCAGATCTGGGGGTGTTACAGGTATCATCCTATGAGACCTTTTTATACATGAGAAATAGTGGCATGGCGGTCTTAAAATGGAGAGAAATTGAAGTATGGTAGGGTTCCGGAGGATGTAAGACCATCAGCAGGTCAAGCTCTCTACAGATTGAATGTTGAGACCTCATTGGGAGTTACAGAACCTCTTCTTTCTTCACATGTATGCTCATTTAAAAGTGTATCCGCTGGCGGAGAGGCGTCTTCAACAAATATGTTGGAGAGTGAACATGAACTTGTCGAGAACGGGTTAGACATCACAGCAAGAAAGTTCTGAAAGAGCTCAAACAAGGCCATCTCAGGGAGAGGCTGTAATAGATTTGCAGTGTGGTCAAGTCTCGGCTGCAGAACTAGTGCATGCAGTTCATGACATGCTTTCTGCTGCATGCATCAGTGTGGACGTGGAGAAGCAGTCTCTTCTGCAAACAACGCTAACCCTGCAAGAACAGTTCAGGGAATCCCATGCACAGTTTCACATCGAATTGGAAGATTGCGAGCGGCTCGTTCGACGACTCAGTGAGTTTTGAGTCGTCCGAGTCGCCGATCGATGTAGATGGCATCGATTTCGTTAAGAAACCGCCTCTTGTGCTCACACCTTCAGAATCGGACTCCTCGCCTTGCGAAATCACTCTGACTTTTATGCAAAAGCACGAGATTAGGCAAGTTTATGTGCGTAGTACAACACTTGTGTATGAGATTTACTATAAACCTGATGTGCACAGTAGCAACGAGTATCTGTGCACTGTTCGTACAGTATTGTTACTAGAGAGGATGATTTACTTCATGAGAGCAACCATGTAGAAGCTGCTATTGAATCTACAAAAGAGTCTGACAGGGATTACAATGAAAAGAAGTCTCCCAGTAGTGCCACTGAAGAAGACTGGGTTGAGGTGAAAAGTCTTGCGTCACATGTAGAAGTTATCAACTCCTTGCCAGAAGATATCATTGGTGACGAAAGAAGCTAACTCTGCATGACAGCATGGCAGTGTCGGGTGTGTCTGACTAATGAAGTTGACATCGTAATAATTCCATGTGGTCATGTTCTGTGTAGACGCTGCTCATCCGCTATTACTCAGTGCCCTTTTTGCCGCCTCCAAGTGTCAAAAACAGTGAAGATATATCGGCCTTGATGATTTTTCTCTTAACTTATGAAAATTCTTTTTGTTGACTTGTCACACGTGAATGCATGTAATTTGCTAGCTTGGTAACTTATTTTAATAGCAAATGTTTTGCTCGGATGCTTTGTTTCGTATGTGGTTGATAAGTGGATTTTATATCTACTTGGAACGCTTCCTATTGGCTTAAATTGATTGATTGCACTCAAGTATTTGGTGTGTTTAATGTGTTTTTAGCTAGAATGTGCAGAGCTACAGATTGATGCAGAAATGTGAGGGTTCATGTATATATGGTGGATATGTGCTAAAGAAGAGTAGTCCATGTGGTAAGGGAGTTGGAAGCGCAAGGAAACGAAAAGAAAATAGTTTGCAGAATCCATGAATAGTAGTATTGTTCACGGCACTGTTCACGGCACTGTTCATGGCACTGTTCACGGCACTGTTCATGGCACTGTTCATAGCGCGCCCGCGCCTGAAAGTACTGTTCATAGCGCGCCCGCGCTTGAATCAAGCGCGCCCTCCCCTGAAAAATGCTGGAAAAGGCAATTTTGACTCTGAAAAGGAAACCAGCTGAAGACCAGTCAACCCTATGACCTATATAAACTATTGGTGGACGATTTCTGAGAGATATATTGACATAATTACATACATATTCATCCACCGGTGAGGAGAACAAGAAGACAGCTGATTACGAAGATCTACTTTTCATATTATCTTTGTATTCTTCTAATTAGGCGATACTTTGGATTCTCGTTTGTTCTTTCTTAAACCCTAGCACTTTTATTCAGTATTTTAGAGTTATTATTATCATGTTTTCATCAGAACCCACGATGATGAACAATTCGATTATGAACTAATCGTCGTCGTGGGATTCTAAAGAATTTATTTATGGATTTTAGTAGTTAATTGTTTTAAAGATGTGTGTGTGATGGCTAATTGATATCCTAGTTTGGTTGTGCTTATTCTTCTTGGATGCGTAGCTAACATCTAAGATTGTTTGTTAATCTCTATTGAATGCGAAAGTGGATATAGAGGTTTAGAACTTGCCATGCTAGCATAGGTTTATGTATGTTTGTCATGCATGATTCGTAGGTGATTTTAACCATCTTACCTGCCCTATGTAATCTGAATGGATAACTTGCTCGTTAAACCGTTATGTTTTCAAATCTTATAGACATATAGGGTCTAAGCATAATTGGTGTCTGCCCAACTTCTATCTCTTTTGTGGATGTTTGAGTGGTTTGGTATACGTATACTGAAAGGTAGAGTGTACTGATTTCGTGTTATCCAATTAGTTATCACAACCGTCACATGCATTGATTAAAGACAAAAGACTCTAGATGAAGTATTTAATGAAGTTAGGATCCCATGTTTTATTCTCATAAGTAATTCAACAGCAATCTTTAGTTTAATATAGTCTTGGTAATTTGTTTAGTTAATTTAGTTAATCAAAACAAAACTGTGATATTTGTATTAGCATTGAACGATAGCCATACATTGTTGCATAAGTGCATAACTATAATAACCAAAGCAGTCTCTGTGGGAACGAACTCTACTTATTCTTATATTACTTGTGACCACGTATACTTGCATGATATTGTGTGAACAAGTTTTTGGCGCCGCTGCCGGGGACTCGATGTTATTTATATAGTTTTTGTGCTTGTCATCAGTGGTCGTTAAAGTTCACTGACTCGGATTATACTCATCAATTTTACTTTGTTTGGTGTGTTTCAGTTTCTTTAGTAAGCGTGTATGCGAACACGTTCTCAATCTCGAAAAGAAGAACTTGAATCAAGTCTAGTTATGGGAGATCAATTAGCACCAGAAACGAAGGCTCTAAAGGACTATTCTCAGCCGAAGATCAATGACATTCAATCTAGCATTGTTAGGCCGGCTATTGCAGCTAATACTTTTGAAATCAAGCCTGGCACGATTCAGATGGTGCAGAATTCTGTTCAGTTTGGGGGTGCTCCGACGGAAGATCCTAATATGCATATTAGGGATTTCATCGAGATTTGCGACACCTTCAAGTTCAACGGAGTGTCGGAAGATGCTGTGAAGCTGAGACTTTTCCCATTTTCTCTGAGGGATAAAGCTAAGGGCTGGTTGCATTCTCTACCAGCAGGTTCTATTACGACATGGGAGGATCTTGCTCAGAAGTTTCTCACTAAATTCTTCCCGATGGATAAAACAGCTGCAATCAGGAATGCTCTTACTCAGTTTGCGCAACACTCTGGAGAAACTTTATGTGAAGCTTGGGAGCGCTACAAGGAGATGCTTAGGAAGTGTCCTCATCATGGAATGCCTGATTGGATGGTGATCAATTGTTTTTATAATGGTCTTGGAGGTCAATCTCGACCAATGCTTGATTCAGCATCAGGTGGAGCTCTTTGGGCTAAAAGCTACGATGAAGCTTATGAACTAATTGAGATGATGGCTGCTAATGAATACCAGAATCCAACTCAGAGGTTATCACAAGGCAAGGTAGGAGGAGTTCTGGAAGTGGATGCAGCTACAGCCATAGCATCTCAGTTAAAGGCTTTGTCCATGAAGGTTGATTCTTTGTCTAACTATGGAGTTCAGCAGATTGCTAGTGTTTGTGAGCTATGTGCAAGTGCACATGACACGACTCAATGTGTCATATCTAATGAATCAGCGCAGTTTGTGAGCAATTTCCAGAGACCACAGCAGCCAGTTCCTAATGCCTATCATCCGAATAACAGGAACCATCCTAACTTCAGCTGGAGTAACAATCAGGGTGGTCAGAATCAGCCACAACAACCGTATCAACAGTATCAAGGTCAGCAATTTGGAGCTAAGTCATTCAACTCTTCTGGTTTTCAGCAGCAGTATGCTCCAAGGCAACCATATCAACCACCAGGGTTTCAACAACCATCTCAAGGCAATGCTGGTCAGTCATCTAATGAAAAGTCTGAATTGGAGGAATTGAGGCTAATGTGCAAGAGCCAAGCTGTTTCCATCAAGACTCTGGAGAATCAAATCGGTCAGATTGCCAATGCATTGTTGAATAGACCACATGGAACTCTCCCTAGTGATACGGAAGCTAATCCAGGCAAACGGGAGGTCAAGGAACATGTCAAAGCAGTTACCTTGCGATCTGGAAAGGTTACGAATGATCATAATGCAGAAATGGATGAAAAAGAAGAAATTTTGAAAAATGGCCAGAAGGTGGAGCGCGCCCTCCCCCTATCAAGCGCGCCCTCCCCTGCCCTTCTGCCGGAAAATGAAGAAAAAGTTGAAAAAGCTAGTTTGGGGGTGAACGAAGCGGAAAATGTTGACCATTCTTCTGAGAAACCTATTCCGAAGCAAGCTACAGAGATCAAGGAGGTCTATCCTCCTGCGCCATTCCCTAAACGTCTTCAGAAGCAGAAGTTGGATAAGCAGTTCGCTAAGTTTCTGGAGGTGTTCAAGAAGTTGCATATCAATATACCTTTTGCGGAAGCTCTTGAACAGATGCCGAGCTACACAAAGTTTATGAAGGGTATTCTATCACGGAAGTTGAAACTCGAGGAGTTGGAGACCGTCGCTCTTACAGAAGAGTGCAGTGCTATCCTACAGCAGAAGTTACCTCCTAAACTTAAGGATCCAAGAAGTTTCACCATACCATGCAGCATCGGCAATCTATCTTTCAACAAGTGCTTGTGTGACTTGGGAGCTAGCATAAATTTGATGTCGTTGTCTGTCTTCATGCAACTTGGGCTACCGGAGCCTAAACCTACTACTATGTCCTTACAGCTGGCGGACAGGTCAATCACATATCCAAGGGGCATAGTGGAGGATGTCTTGGTTAGAGTGGATAAGCTTATCTTTCCTGCTGATTTTGTTATTCTGGATTTTGAGGAACACAAGAAGATTCCGATTATCTTGGGAAGACCGTTCTTAGCTACAGGCCGAACTTTGATCGATGTGCAGAAAGGAGAGCTTACAATGAGGGTTCAAAATCAGAAGGTCACTTTTAACGTGTTCAAGGCAATGAAATTTCCAACTGAGGAAGAAGAGTGCTTTAATTTGGAGATGGTCGATTCTGTCGTCAATATAGTGATTGAACAACCGCTGAAGTCAGATACAATGGAGAGAGTCTTGATAGGGGATTCTGATATCGTAGACGAAGAAAGAGCAGAGCAATTTCAGTTGTTGAATGCACCTCCGTGGAAAAGAAAAATTGATGCGCCATTCGAATCTCTTGGATTAGCAGAGCTGAACAATTCTCAGGAGCGACTTAACCCATCTATGGAAGAAGCTCCTACACTTAAACTCCAACCACTGCAGGATCAATTGAGGTATGGTAAAGTCTACGAGAGCAACAGGCTATATAAGGAGAAGGTTAAGGACTGGCATGAAAGAGGGGTGGTGAAACATTCATTTGTGCCAGGTTAGCGAGTTCTGCGTTTCAAGTCTCGCTTCAGATTTTTTCCAGGAAAGCATAAGTCGAGGTGGTCGGAGCCTATCACGGTTAAATCAGCATTTCCGCATGATGCAATAGAGATTTTCCATAAGTTTCCGGACGAAGCGTTCAAGGTTAATGGTCAGTGGCTGAAGCATGACGTTGGTAATACGGTGAACCGTGAGTCGAAGTTCACCGTTCTTGCGACTGGATGAGAAGGATTCACGTCAATCTATTGACGTAAAACAAGCGCTTCGTGGGAGGCAACCCACGCTATTGTTGCAGCATTATTCAGTTAAAAAAAAAAAAAAATAGGAAAAAAAATTTCTGAACAGTAGCAGAGCGCGCCCGCGCCTGGTTGAGCGCGCCCGCGCAGGGGTTACTGTTCACAGAAGTGGAAAAAAACAAAAAAAAAAAGACAAAAAAGAGTTTGTGTTGTTTCCCCCTAGGATCCATCTAGGATTCAGCGAGAGGTTGATGGTCTGATTTTGGTGATGCTCAGTATAGGCGGCTGACACGGCGCATAGACGCTATTCATGACATTCAGAGTCGCTTTGCTCAGGACTTGACTCAGGCGTTGGGTACTACATTCCGCGCCAATGGAGTTGATATTGTTTGGCCCACCTTTGGAGCTGATTCTGTTTATCCGCCACCGGATACACCACCCGAGGAGGGTGGTACTGCTGATGATTAGGTACTCTCTGCATTTTTCCTTGTTATTACCTTCAATGAGGACATTGAATATTGTAAGTTTGGGGGTGATAATTGAGGATTGTTAGTGTGTGTGTCATATAAGATTCATTTTGCATATTTAGTTACTTCATATCTTTGCATGTTTTTGTCATATAGAGCATTCTGTTTTGCATTATTGTTTATATCTATTATTTGAGTCCATTTAGTTGCATTTGCATAGCATATTTCATGATCCCGTAGGAATTGACTATTTCCGTTGGTGAGTCGATGTTGATGGGAGTGTGGTAATGATAGATAGAGGGTTGATTAAGTTCCTATGAATTGACTTGCATGCCAGAAACAAAATAATTTCACAAGTCTCATTGGTTGCTTTTAGATTTGATCAGACCATGTTTGTTTGGATGTTAGAATTTAACCACTTGCTTATATTTAGAATGTTTTCTATTCTCTTGAAATTGAAAGAAGCACTTAAGTCTAAGTTTGGGGGAAAACAGGGATTTCATGCTAGTTGTCAATAAAGGCTAGGCGTCAAATGGCTAGTAGCCAGCTCATTGAAAAGATGAGTAGTTTAGGGTGGGATGAGAAAAAGGCAAAGCGCACTCATTCCGAAATAAAAAAAAAAATTTGAAAAAAAAAGAAAAGAAAAAAAGAAAAAAAAAGTTGAGTTAGTTGTTTGTGCAGAATTGATCAGGTTGAGCTCTTTAATACTCGAGCAATTAAGTTCTAGGGGACTTTGTGCCTAGTGACCTAAGATTTTTCCGGTCTGGGATCCACTAACCTAACGCTCGCTACATGGGTATTATTGTATAAGCCTTCTGGGGTCTCAACCATTACACGGTCAAATAAAGCATGATTTCCTGTCTAACTCAAGTCGAGGTTGAGGTGTCTTTAAGTGGTTTCTTGTGTCTAGAGTTCATTCTGTTTATAAGCTTGTGGTTGTTTTGGTGAAGAATAGGATATGGTCTTGGTTTAGTTTGGGAGTATATTGATGAGCATTGCACACACGCACGTTTCTGTGTTTGTATGGTTAGTATACGGGACTTTGGTCGAGCTCTGTTTGGAAGATTGCATTCTTTGAGATGTTGGCTTGTTGATTGGTTATGGTTAGTCTGAGGGGATCGTTTGCATTAGCATATTAGTTGCATTCATGCATTGCATTATATATATAGAGTCTGTTTATGCTTGAGGACAAGCATCGGTTTAAGTTTGGGGGTGTGATAAGTGGATTTTATATCTACTTGGAACGCTTCCTATTGGCTTAAATTGATTGATTGCACTCAAGTATTTGGTGTGTTTAATGTGTTTTTAGCTAAAATGTGCAGAGCTACAGATTGATGCAGAAATGTGAGGGTTCATGTATATATGGTGGATATGTGCTAAAGAAGAGTAGTCCATGTGGTAAGGGAGTTGGAAGCGCAAGGAAACGAAAAGAAAATAGTTTGCAGAATCCATGAATAGTAGTATTGTTCACGGCACTGTTCATGGCACTGTTCACGGCACTGTTCACGGCACTGTTCATAGCGCGCCCGCGCCTGAAAGTACTGTTCATAGCGCGCCCGCGCTTGAATCAAGCGCGCCCTCCCCTGAAAAATGCTGGAAAAGGCAATTTTGACTCTGAAATGGAAACCAGCTGAAGACCAGTCAACCCTATGACCTATATAAACTATTGGTGGACGATTTCTGAGAGATATATTGACATAATTACATACATATTCATCCACCGGTGAGGAGAACAAGAAGACAGCTGATTATGAAGATCTACTTTTCATATTATCTTTGTATTCTTCTAATTAGGCGATACTTTGGATTCTCGTTTGTTCTTTCTTAAACCCTAGCACTTTTATTCAGTATTTTAGAGTTATTATTATCATGTTTTCATCAGAACCCACGATGATGAACGGTTCGATTATGAACTAATCGTCGTCGTGGGATTCTAACGGATTTATTTATGGATTTTAGTAGTTAATTGTTTTAAAGATGTGTGTGTGATGGCTAATTGATATCCTAGTTTGGTTGTGCTTATTCTTCTTGGATGCGTAGCTAACATCTAAGATTGTTTGTTAATCTCTATTGAATGCGAAAGTGGATATAGAGGTTTAGAACTTGCCATGCTAGCATAGGTTTATGTATGTTTGTCATGCATGATTCGTAGGTGATTTTAACCATCTTACCTGCCCTATGTAATCTGAATGGATAACTTGCTCGTTAAACCGTTATGTTTTCAAATCTTATAGACATATAGGGTCTAACATAATTGGTGTCTGCCCAACTTCTATCTCTTTTGTGGATGTTTGAGTGGTTTGGTATACGTATACTGAAAGGTAGAGTGTACTGATTTCGTGTTATCCGATTAGTTATCACAACCGGCACATGCATTGATTAAAGACAAAAGACTCTAGATGAAGTATTTAATGAAGTTAGGATCCCATGTTTTATTCTCATAAGTAATTCAACAGCAATCTTTAGTTTAATATAGTCTTGGTAATTTGTTTAGTTAATTTAGTTAATCAAAACACAACTGTGATATTTGTCTTAGCATTGAACGATAGCCATACATTGTTGCATAAGTGCATAACTATAATAACCAAAGCAGTCTCTGTGGGAACGAACTATACTTATTCTTATATTACTTGTGACCGCGTATACTTGCGTGATATTGTGTGAACAGTGGTCTTGTTGCTCGGATGGTGTGAGGTCCTTGACAAGTGAATTTTTACAACTTACTCCCTCTGTCCCTCTCATTTCTTTACACTTTCCTTTTTGGTACGTCCCTCTCATTTCTTTACATACCAAAAATAGTAATATTTTATAATATAAAATTCAATCTCATCCACTACTTTCTTCCACTATACCTACTTTATACCCACTTTATACATTAAATATTGATTGGCCCCACCACTTTACTCATTTTTCTTACTTTTTTCTATTAATTTACACTTTTTCTTAAGCTCCGTGTCGTCCCCCCAATGTAAAGAATTGAGGGGGACAGAGGGAGTAATAAGTATACTGAAACCCATGCCTAGCCAGCACTTCATGTGACCATCCTTTGTCACTGTCAACTTCTATCATTTCCGTCCTTTTCGTAGACTAACTACATGGATTGATGCATGTATTTACATTGTCAGCTTGGCTTGTTTTGCATTAACATACCTTTGATATATCCATATTTCAACATCTGACTTTGGAACATTTTTTTTGCTTTCGTACTTGAGAGAATCTAGGAATTGGAAGTACTTAAGCAGCTGGCCTCAGGTTTTGATTTATCTTTAAAAGATTAATCCGA
Organism: Heracleum sosnowskyi; assembly: GCA_030848705.1. NCBI lineage: Eukaryota > Viridiplantae > Streptophyta > Magnoliopsida > Apiales > Apiaceae > Heracleum > Heracleum sosnowskyi. Next base: position 65,205,838 of record CM061244.1, on the reverse strand, counting down.
GCAAATGTCCTTATAAATCTTGATATGCTGCTTTGTTCTCCGAGCTCGTGATATGTAGGTTTGGCTGGGAAGTGGCTTGACATAATTATGAAGGGAATAAATTCACCTTTGTCCCCCAATTTAATTAACTAATCTTATTTGTTCTTCCATTTCTATTTTGCTAGTCTTTTCTCTTTCGTCTTTTTTGTTGACCTATTTTCATTACTTTGCAAATAAAAAAAAAACCTTTCACGTGCGTGGTGCAGAAACAGTAACGGGGGGGGGGGGGGGGGGTCGACTTTGATTAATAAATAAAATGGTTATATGGTACGCAATTATCAAAGCAACCAAATTCCGCTGCCTTTATCCAGATATTCCGTGGATATTTTGACTTGTCATTGTCATGTTTCTTTGTTCCATGCTGGGCACGCAAATGCATAATTGTTTTTTGTTTAAATTTTGCCAACATCCTTGCCTTCTGCCTCACTTTGTATAACACAACTTACACACACATATATAAACCTTATGTACGTATATATATCCTGATCCAGAAGATGGGGCTCTGAAGCTCGGTTTTTCAAATTCTTGGACATCACAGGGGTTTTCGGTTTGTTTTCCTTCGAGTCTTGAGGTAGTATTTCACCTGCATTTTGACCCACTTCTGCTGTGAATCTTAAGGTATGCTTCCACCTTTCTTTCTTTTGTAATTTGCAGTCCACATAAATATATGTATATATGTTCGTTTTTTATATGTATGAGCATGATTGACGTATAGGTTATTTATTGTAGTAGAGTACACAATAGATTGTGGGTGTGTAGATATATGGGTTAAAAATCTGCCAGATGCTTTGAAATCTTGTTCTTTATCGGTAGTAGATTTGGTGGGTGTTTTTAGTGTTGATGGTGTAAATGGGTTTCAGATTTTTGGTTGATTCTGTAAGTGGATTTGGTTGCGGTTAGATCAAAATTGATTTTGTTTTTCGTTCGAGTGTGACGTAGAATTTTTTGCAAAATTCTGCGTTTTGTAGAGTTTGCGTGAGTTGAACCCTGTTTTTGACTCCGTCTACTCTCTTGCTATTATAGGTGGAGTGCGGGATGATTCTCGAGCTTGGATGGCCAAGACCATAAGTTTACCACGAGGCCAGACGCCGTATGATCGGGATCGCGTAGGGACCTCGACAGGTCATGCAGGTCCAAGAGAGATCGCTTTTAGTGATATTCCTGAGGGTCATAGTGAGTATTTCAGGGCAAAGCCCCGTCCTAAGCCATCTGATCGTCCGCCTCTCGGGGGTGTGATGGGGGGATGGAGTGAGACGGGGAGAATGTTTCCTCTAGTTCCCGAGGATGGGAGCACCGTTCGACCGTCTTATTTCCAGACTTTTGAGAGAGAGTTACAGAAACAGGGTGTGTCTCCTCCTAGACATGATAGTGACCGCATGGATAGGAGGTTTGGACATTTGGAGTATGCCACGGTTCCTAGCCGATGTGCGCTGGGTCTTGAGAAGACGAGGGCAGCTTTCAGTATTCCGCCTGAGTATGAGATTGAGCTTCCCGGACGTGATGACGTTCCATTTAGACCACGTGGAGAGGGTTATGTTGCACTCCCTTTGGCCCATCTTCGTTTAGGGCTCCGATTTCCTCTGCACAAGTTTGTGTATCATCTTCTTCGCAGGGATCTTCGTTGTGCCTTGTATCAGTTGCACCCAACACCTTGTGGTCTATATTATGTTTCATTGTGCGTTGCGCGGAGTTTGGTATTGCTCCGTCTCGCCGATTGTTTTGGTCCTTGTTCCAGGCTAGTTGTAATAGCTCTCGTCCTATATTTAGTTTCACCTGGAGAGATAAGAGGTTTGGTGAGAGATGGACTGAGTTGGACATCTCCCATAGGCTGTGGCATTGTGAGTGGATTTGGATTCAGGGAGGGGACTTGGCATGGTTACCTTTGTTTGTCGGGGACATTCACGTTGCCACCCCTGATCTTGATTATAATGACATGATCTTGAGTTCGATGCAGACGTTTACAAACGTCTACAAGGGGAACAAATGGAAGCCCCGTCTCTTTCGTGACAACACATTTCTGTGTTACTATAACTGTGAGTGTCCTATTTGCTTTGTTTAACTTGTGTGACTCTGCACACCTTATCTGGTTTGCATCTTTTTCTCATCTTGCACACTTTGTATGCTTTGCACACCATGCATAACTATCTCACCTTGCGCACTTTGCATGCCATGTCTTGTTTCTTAAGTAGATAGTCATCTTGAATAGTTTATGTATAACTTGCATTCATTGCGTAACTTGCACCACTTTTAGGTCATAGATATTCATGGCTAGTGTATTGACAGTTGCTTTGCCTTGTTATTGCAGTGCTTCGTGAGGTGATACCCACTGACATGGATATTGACAGTTTGACTGCTTGTTTTGCCGGCCAGTCGGTTCGTGGATCTAAGGCTGGTGGGGTTGTTAGCAAGAAGAGGCATGATGAGTCTGGTACTTCTCGGGGAGTGAAGAAAGTAGCCAAGAAGAGATCCAATGTGGTTCAGACTAGCTCTGAAGATGTGGATACTCATGAGGATTCCGTATCCCTTGAGCAGCATATTGAGGTTGTGTCTGTGCCCGCAGGGTCATCGGTTGCTGCAAAGTTAGGGCCCTGTGGACAGGTTGTGGTAATCGGGGGATCAGGTGTTGGTTCTGGTTCTGCTGATTCTGAGATTGCTCCGGGAGTGAATTCTATCATTCGTGGTCCAAGATCGCCTATTTTGTGGATGACTGAGCCTAAGGGGGATGTTGGTTGGTCTACTCTGGATATTTGGACTCGTGATGGCTGGACTGGGGAGGGCCGTAAGCCGTGGGATACATTGAAGGCGTTTCGAATTCCAGCAGATATGAGGCGTTACGCGAGCATGGAGGACACAGAGTTTATTAGTGCATTCCGGGTTCGCAATGCGGAGGTATGACTTTGTAAATGTTTGATATTGCGTACGTCGTGTATATTGCACATATTGTATGTGCTGAACACATTGCACACATTGTGTACATTGCCCATATTGCATACGTTGTGCGCATTGAACACATTGCATACATTGTGTATGTTGCCCATATGGCATACGTTGTGCGCATTGTACTCATTGTATACATTGTATACATTGCACATATTGCATACATTGTCGTACCTTGACCATATCATGTAGTTCTTCATGCCTTGTCTTTGTTTACTTGTGTAGGCGTTTTCTATTAGTTGTGCGGTGCCAGACATGCTCTCAAAGTACAAAGACCATGCAGAAAAGGCGGAGGAGCTTGCTGAGGGTAGTGGGTCCAAAATAACCCTACTAGAGAGTGATCTTCAGAAGGCGAAGGGTGATCATGATGGGTTGCTTGCTTCTCTTCGACAGCTTGAGGGAGAGAAGGCCAAGTTGGCTGCGGAGCTTGCTACGGCTCGGGCGAACCATGCTAGGGAGTTAGAGGATATTGAGTTGAAGAAGAAAGAGGTTGTTCAGTCCAGGGATGCAGAGATTGCCCGATTGATGCACATGGCCACAGATGACTACCGTAAGCATGTGGAGATTTTTCTTAACACCAAAGGGTGCACTGCCTTTGTTATCAAGAAGGGTTCCCCTGCCTTCCGTCTTGGATATACTGCCTTAGAGGAGTTCATTGGGAGGGTAATGTATACACTTCTGAGAAGCACAACTTTATGGAGTTTGTAGCAGACAGACATGCCAAGAAGGCCACGACTACTGATGGTGCCTTAGCTTCTGGGGGAACTAGTTCATCTCGGGAGATGGTTCCGTTTGATGGAGACGGAGAGTACGAGATCCCTTTGGATGACTTGCTTTCATATGATAGATCATTTGCTGGACATGGTGTTGATCCAGTTGCTGAAGATGATGACGCAGAGGGTGTTTCCGATGAGGAGTAGTTTACCCGGGCTGCGTCCCGTAGTATTTTATGTAGTAGACTAGCATGTTGTTATGTTCAGACACTCAGTCATTTATCCGGGCTGCGTCCCGTAGTATTCTATGTAGTATGATGCTATCCTTTCATATTCAGACATTCAGTGTTTATACTTGACTTGCATTGGTTACAGACTTGCATGTCTTGTTGATCTTGTAGTATGATTCGCTTGGCACTACTCTAAGTGCTTAGTCTCATCTTGCATGTGTATCTACTTATCACTCCATGCTTTTGTAGTGCAAGGCTTTGTTTGTGAAATTGACAAGGACTTGGCTTGCTTTGCCTTGTGCATGAATATTATTGAATATTAATAAACATGTAAGTGAATGATGCAATAGACACAAGTATTAATAAAAGGAGACGAGGGTCTCAAATTTCATTAACAAAGCTGATTACAAGCATTCCGGGCGAGAGCCCTTGTTCAGTTGGCATGTAGGGGACTTGGGTCTGCGAACAATTGAGATTTGACAAGTTCTTATTTTTATAATTCTAAAGGTACCCCGGGGCCTTATAAGTTCGACCGTGGGGAATCCTTTACAAAAAAACGTACTAAGTACGTGAGCCTAAATATAGAACTTACGGAGACGAAGTCCATGCCAAGTGTTGGCAATCTCTGCTCCGTCCATGGTAGATAGCTTGTAAGTTCCTGGTCGAACAACTTGGGTAACAATGTAGGGGCCTTCCCAGTTCGGGCTCAGCTTGCCTTGGTGCCCGGGATCAGACACTTCAGTTTCCCTTAGGACAAGGTCTCCCTTAGAGTACTGACGCTGCTTGATCTTCTTCCCGAAATAGGCTGCAGTCTTTTGCTTATAGTTTGTCATACGAAGCACAGCTTGGTCTCGAACTTCATCTAACAAGTCTAAATTGGTTCTTAATCCTTCCGAGTTTGTTTGCTCATTGTAGTTGATGATGCGGAAGGAAGGAGAACCCATCTCAATGGGCAAGACAGCTTCAGTGCTATAGCATAATTTAAAAGGAGACTCACCGGTGGAAGTCCGGGGAGTGGTTCTGTAAGACCACAAGACATTGGGTAACTCTTCTGCCCATTTCCCCTTAGCGTCTTGGAGTCTTTTCTCAAGCCCGCGAAGTAAGCTTCGATTGGTAACTTCAACTTGGCCATTGGTTTGAGGATGAGCGACGGAAGACCGCTTGTGGACAATGCCAAAGTCATCAAGAAACTCCACAAAATCATTGCTCACAAATTGAGTCCCATTGTCTGAGATCAAGGTGTGTGGGATTCCAAACCTACGAATGACCTGGCTATGGAAGAAATTTATGCATTCTTTGTCTGTAATGTGCGTAAGTGCTTTGGCCTCTGCCCACTTTGTCATGTAGTCCACAGCCACGATCACATACTTGAGTTGTCCTGGGGCAAGTGGGAAAGGACCCATGAGATCAATGCCCCAAGTAGCAAATGGAATGGGGGAGAGAATTGAGGATGGAGGAGCCGGAGCTTGTTTTGGCTAATTGCTGTAGAACTGGCATTGCTTGCATTTCTGCACATAGCTAAGGGAATCCTTGAAGAGAGTAGGCCAATAATAGCCTTGCCTTAAAATTTTATGCGCTAGCGCCTTGCCCCCCATGTGGTCACCGCACATGCCTTCGTGCACTTCTTTCATACAATACTCCGCCTCAGATGGGGCAAGGCATTTAAGTAAGGGGTCATGAAATCCCTTGCGATACAAGGCTCCATCAATCCAATTGAAACACGTGGACTTTGCTTTCACAGATCTAGCTTCTTTGGAGTCGGATGGCAAGGTTCCATGTTGAAGGTAGCTGATGATAGGGGTTGCCCAACTTGACTCCATGTTAATGTTGGAAACCAAAGGACCTTCTTCTATACTTGGTTTCTCAAGGTACTCAAGGTAGACCGCTCCCTCTAACTTCTCCAAGTCGGAGGTTGCTAACTTGGAGAGGGCATCAGCTACCACATTGTTGCTTCGTTCAACTTGCTAAAGTTAGAAGTGTTCAAAAGTTTCAATGGCCTCTTTGGCAAGATGTTGGTATTTGATCATGATGGGGTCTTTGGCCAGGTAATCCCCCTTAATTTGGCGTACTACCAGTTGAGAGTCACTATGAACGAGCACCCTTGAAACTTTTAGGTGTTGAGCCAACCTGAGACCCGCGAGAAGGGCCTCGTATTCAGACTGATTATTGGTGGCCTTAAACTTGAAACGTAGAGCTTGCTGGATTTGAAAACCATTGGGACTTGATAAAATGACTCATGCACCGCTCCTCTCTAAGGTAGCGGACCCATCTACGTAAAGCTCCCATGCATCAGGTATGAGCTCGACCATGTCTTGGTCTGAACTAGGTGCATTGTCAGATCTAGAGGATTGGCTTTCGAGAGGCGCAACTTGGTCAGGGAATGTGCATTCCATGATGAAATCGGCAAGGGCTTGACCCTTGATGGCTGTGCGAGGAACGAAATCAAGTTGAAATTGGCTTAACTCCATAGCCCAATTTACAACACGGCCAGAGATTTCGGGTTTGTGAAGAATCTTCTTGAGTGGCTGGTCCGTGACAACTTTGATCTCGCGCCCTTGAAAGTAGTGTCTGAGTTTTCGACTAGGCATGACAAGGGCGAATGCAAATTTCTCCAAGTTAGGATACCTTGTTTCTGCGTCTTTGAGAACTTGACTTACATAGTACACAGGCTTTTGGACTCCGTCTTCCTCTCGAACAAGAGCCGCGCTAACCACGAGGGGTCCCACAGACAAGTATCGGTAGAGAGGTTCTTCCGGAAGTGTTTTGGTTAGGACCGGGGCTGAGACCAAGTAATGTTTGATTCCTTCAAATGCTTCTTGACACTCCGGCGTCCAAGTTAGGCCCTTAGAATTTTTTGCTCCCTTTAAAACTTCAAAGAAGGGTAGACAGCGCTCAGCAAGCTTGGAGATGAATCTTCTAAGAGCGGCAAGGTGCCCTGTAAGTTTTTGGACCTCCTTTTGAGTCTTAGGGGCTTTCATTTCTAGGACTGCCTTGATTTTATCTGGGATGGCTTCGATTCCCCTGCTGCTAACAAGGAAACCAAGGAACTTTCCCGCGCTAAGTCCAAATGTGCACTTTGACGGGTTGAGTTTCATCTTGCATGCTCGGAGGTTCTCAAAATATTCTTTAAGATCTTCAAGATGTGTTTCAACAAGAAGTGACTTGACGATCATGTCATCTACGTAAACCTCCATGTTTTGGCCTAGTTGGCCTTTGAAGATTTTGTTCATAAGCCTTTGGTAAGTTGCTCCCGCGTTGACAAGTCCGAAAGACATAAATTTGTATGCATAGACGACTCTGTGAGTGATGAATGCATTTTTGGGAATGTCTTCCGTAGCCATGGGGACTTGATTGTATCCCGCATATGCATCCATGAAGCTTAGCATAAGGTGACCGGATGTAGCATCGATGAGTTGATCAATGGTGGGGAGAGGATAGGAGTCCTTTGGACATGCTTTGTTGAGGTCGGTGTAGTCGACGCATATCCTCCACTTACCATTAGGTTTCTTGACCATGACAACATTGGCTAACCATTGCGGGTACTTGATCTCAAATATGATGTCTGCTGATAAGAGCTTTTCAACCTCAGCGTCTATCGCCTCTTGTCTTTCTGGGGAGAAAATCCTACGCTTTTGTTTGACTGGCTCACGGTTGGGATCCACATCGAGGCGATGCACAGCAACGGACTCGTCCAATCCGGGCATATCAGATGCACTCCATGCGAAGATGTCTGCATGTTCTCTTAATGGGTGGATGAGACCTGCTCGCAAAGTCTCATTGAGTCCAGTGCCTATGCTGACTACTTTCTCAGCGTCTCCTTGGACAAGTTCAATTTGCTCGGTCTCTTCCACAGGCGAGGGCCTTGCGTTTGGATGACCAGCAGGCTCAGGTGGATCTCGCATGCAAGGGTCTGTTTCTAGTACAAGTATTTGTCCAAACTTTCATTTTTTCCTTTGTTCGGCTACGTGAGCTTGGTGTGCAGCTTGTCTTGCTGCTTTCTTAGTGGCGCGCAAAGCCGTAAATTCTTGTTGTTGCTTGAGTGCAGCCCTCTTTCTGTTGGCTTTGTGGGTTTCTCCCATTGCGATGGCAGCCCCGTAGCATCGCTCTGCAACTTCAGGTTCCGCCTTGAGTGTTCCTACCCCTTGGGGGGTTGGGAATTTCACCTTGAGGTGTGGTGTAGATGTTATTGCTCTAAGTTTTGACAATGTGGGTCTTCCAAGGATGATGTTGTATGGTGATGCAGAGTTTATAACATAAAACTTGATCATGTGATGGACTTGTTTTGGCTTGGATCCAAAAATGACGGGAAGTCGGACAGTCCCGTCGACTTGCACAGCATTGTGTCCGAACCCATATAGTGATTGTTCACTTGGTTCCAGTTTGTAAGGCTCTACGTTCATCCTTTTGAGTGCATGGAGAAAGATAATGTCTACAGAGGATCCATTGTCCACCAATACTTTGCGAACATCATGATTGGCTACGTCTAGAGTAATGACAATGGCTTCATTGTGATTTGGATCTACACCCTCGTAATCCTCATCACTAAAAGAGATGACATTGCAAATTGATGGACTATACGCAACCTCCATGACCTCGTCGTGTCCGGAGGTGTCATGTCTATGTGGTCGTGGTGGGGAACCTCCGACCACTACATTGATCACAAGCTTCTTAGATCCTTCTGGCTCTGCTCTTTTTACATTCTTTTGCGAGAGGTAGTTGTCTAATTTTCCAGCCTTAGCCTGTCTCTCGAGGAAGTACTTGAATGATACACAGTCGTTGGTCGCATGCCCAACATCTTCATGATAGTCACAAAACTTGGTTTGGTCTCTGCTTGTTATGGGGGCCGTCATGGGCCTTGGTTTTTCAAAGAACGGTTTGCCTTTAATTTCTTGGAGTATGACCGCAGTGCTCCGGTTGAACCTTGTCCATTCTTGATTTGGTTTCGGAGGTAACCTAGGTGCGTTCTGAGTTTGGGGCCGGACATTTCGATTGAATTGTGCATCACGGTGTGGACCATGATTACGTGTAGTGTTGTTATGATGGCCGGAACCATTAATTTTATGCTTCTTATCTTTGTGATGGTTGCTGAACTCTTTAGGAGCATGGTGATCAACTTTTGCTTCATAGTGCTCTCTTTGTCGGGTAACCCTCATGGCTCGAAGCGCATTGTCTCCGGTAATGTACTCGGATGCCATGGCGTAGACCTTGGCTAAGTCTTTAGGGTCTTTGCGAATGAGATCAAGGACATAGTCTTTGTATTCGTAGGAGTTCAGGAAGGCTAGGAGGCAGGGCAACTTTCAGAAAAAGACCTTCAATCCTGATAAAGATAGATACAAAAAGAAGGACAACAAGAGTAGCAAGTATGACAAGTCAAAGATCAAATGCTACAAATGTAATGGAATGGGTCATTTTGCAACTAAGTGCAAGAAAGCTAAGGCACTCATTACATCTAGCAGGGATTGGATGGACTCTTCCTCAGAATCTGAAAAAGAGGTAGTCAACTATGCCCTGATGGCCAATACTGATGAGACTGTTGCTCCTGAGGAAAAGGTATCTATCACTGTTTTTGATTTTGATACAAATAATGTTTCTGAGTTAAGATATTTTCTAAAGTCATTGCATATTAGCTTTAGAAGTCAAACTGCTGAAAATTCTAGGATCTTATCTGAGATGTCTGAAGTTAGAAAGAGAAATGATCATTTAGAAGCTGAGTTACTCTTTATGTAAGAAGTACAAAAAGAATGTGATAATGCTAGGCACATGAAACTAGAAATGCAATTTAAATGTACTACTCTTGAAAAGGAACTTGAATATGCTAATGAGAAAATCAGGACCTGGACTGACTCTGGAAGGAAATTCCATAAAATCAATACTGATAAGAATTGGAAAGAGTGTCTAGGGTATAAGCCAGAAAATGATAAGAAATTGAAACAGAAAGTTGTTATAAATGAGACAACAAATCCAAAGACCTACAAACATGTTTTAGATAAAACCAAATCTAAAATTAAACCTGTTAATTTTGTGTTTGGTAAAGATCCCAACTCAACTTTTGAAAAGGGATCTACTTCTGCACAACAAGCTATAGATTCTAAGTCTAAACCTGTCAAAGCCAATAGACATAAGAATGTAGGTCTTCTGTCTCAGAAACAACTTAAGGATAAAATTTGTGAAGTAACTGGTAAACAAAAGACACATACTATCAAGAGAAATATGAATGGTAAAGTTGGGATTTATAAAGAGAATAATTATAAGTTTATCCCAAATGCTCCAAGAAAATGTCGCTTTACCTGTGGTAACTCTAATCATCTTGCTATTGATTGCAGGAAGAGTAAAAGGAAGGTTACTGAAATTCCTAGGTCTGATGTTAGGAATAGATCAGTATTTTATAAACCACAGAATTCCTGTTTTCATTATGGCAGTAAATGGCATTCTATTTATACTTGTGAAGAATACCATAATTTGTACTACAACTTTTATGATCCATTACCTAAGTTTAATAAAAGTGCAAATTCTGGTAAACTTAAGAATGTTAATGTGAAGCATGCATTTACCAATACTGATATTGACAAAGCAAATCCTGATGGACACAATCCTGACAGGATTGCTAAAGTCAAAAAGTCTTCTGCTACTAAAGTTAATAAAATGCATGTCAAAAGAACCCAACAAGTGTGGGTTCTTAAAAATACTGACTAGTGTGTTTTTGTCTGATTGTAGGGTAAAAAGAAAAATGTGTTAGTCATGGATAGTGGATGTTCTGTACACATGACTGGAAACAAAGCCCAACTATCAGAATTTAAGGAGAAAGCTGGCCCAACTGTGTCCTATGGAGATGGCAACATTGGACAAACTTTGGGATATGGCAATATAATCATTGGGAATGTCATCATTGAAAAAATAGCTCTGGTGAAAGGACTCAAACACAACTTGCTAAGTGTTAGTCAAATCACAGACATAGGTTATCATGTCAACTTTTATGCAACTCATTGTGAAGTAGTCAGCAAATCATCAGGAAAGATTGCTCTTACTGGCTACAGGCATGGTAACATTTATGAAGCCAACATTCACTCAAATACTGATGGCTCCTCTACTTGTCTCATCAGTAAAGCATTAGTAGATGAAAGTTGGAACTGGCACACGAAGCTTTCTCATCTCAACTTCAGTAACATCAATGAGTTGGTTAAGAAAGATTTGGTTAGAGGATTGCCTAAAGCATTGTATACTCATGATGGACTCTGTGATGCTTGTCAAAAGGCTAAACAGAGAAGGACATCATTTAAGAGTAAATCTGAATCCTCTATTCGAGAACCATATCACATGTTACATCTTGACCTATTTGGACCAGTATCAGTAAGAAAAGGTACACTCTTGTAATTGTTGATGAATTTTCTAGATTTACCTGGGTGTATTTTCTACACAGAAAAGATGAGACTCCAGAAATACTGTTGGACCATGTAAGAATGATTGAGACTGGCACAAAGTATAATGTCAAGATTTTAAGAAGTGATAACGGTACTGAATTCAAGAATTCAGTAATGGAAGAGTTCTGTAAGTACAAAGGAATCATTCAAAAATTCTCTGCTCCTGGCATATCCCAGCAAAATGGAGTAGTTGAAAGGAAGAATAGAACTCTTATTGAAGTTGGCAGAACTATGTTGGAAGAAGCTAAATTACCTACATATTTCTAGGTAGAAACAGTCAACACAACATGCTATACTCAGAACCTCACACTCATAAACAAACATGGGGTAACTCCATATCAAATGATCAAAGGGAAGAAACCTAGTATGAAGCATCTACATGTGTTTGGCTATAAATGTTTTTTTCTTAGACCTCATCCTGAACAGCTAGGAAAATTTGGAACCAAGGCTGATGAGGGGATCTTTGTTGGTTATCCAGCCTCAAGAGCTTTTAGAGTTTTCAACCTGAGAACAAGGACTGTCATGGAGTCAATAAATGCATCTTTTGATGATAAGAAGATAACTAGAATTGATGAAGACTCATGATAGTTTGACTTTTGCAAATGAAGCTACCAAGAATCCTAATGAACATGAGTCAGATACTGATGGGTCACCAAATCCTGATGATGCACCAAATACTGATGGTGCTACTGACAGTTCACATGTTGAGGGGGAGCAACAACAAACTGTTACTAATACTGAAACAATTCAACCATCAGGAGAGGAATCATCATATACTGATTCAAATGATAATCCTAACAATCCATCAGGAGGAGACAACAATATCTCAGGGGAAGCTTCTACTGATTCTAGCTCTTTTGATGATAACACCAATTTAGGGGGAGCATCCAACTCAAGGAATGATTTACCACTAGCAAGGAAATGGACCAAAAGTCACACTCCTGATTTAATTATTGGGAATCCTGATGCAGGTGTTAAAACAAGAAGTGCAACTCAAAATGAATGTATTTATCACAACTTTCTATGAAAGGAGGAGCCTAAGAAAGTTGAAGATGCACTTAAGGATGCTGATTGGGGTACAGCAAATGCAAGAAGAGCTGAATGAATTTGAAAGAAAAGAAGTCTGGAAACTGGTGCCAAGGCCAAAGAACAGGTCAATTGTTGGTAAAAAGTGGGTATTAAAAAACAAGACAGATTTAGATGGTGTAATTATCAGGAATAAAGCAAGGCTAGTTGCTAAGGGGTATTCTCAACAGGAAGGTATTGATTATGATGAGACTTTTGCTCCTGTGGCAAGGCTAGAAGCCATTATGATCTTTCTGGCATATGCAACCCACATGAAATTTAAAGTTTTCCAGATGGATGTGAAAAGTGCTTTTCTTAATGGTGAACTAGAGGAAGAAGTATCCTGATGGAGTAATTCCTGTCAGGACTGCTAAGGTCAGAGAGTCTTCTGCTGCTAAAATTAATAAATTGCATGAAAAAGGAACCCAACATGTATGGGTTCCTAAGTGTTCTAACTAGTGTGTTTTCTATTCTGATTGCAGGGAAAAAGGAAAAATGTTTTAGTCATGGATAGTGGATGTTCTGTGCACATGACTGGAAACAAAGCCCTGTTATCAGAATATGAAGAAAAAGCTGGCCCAACTGTGTCTTATGGAGATGGTAACATTGGACAAACATTGGGATATGGCAATATAATCATTGGAAATGTCATCATTGAAAAAGTAGCTCTAGTGAAGGGACTAAAACACAACTTGTTGAGTATTAGTCAAATCACTGACAGAGGTTATCATGTCAATTTATATTCTACACATTGTGAAGTAGTCAGTAAAGCAACAGGAAAGATAGCACTGACTGGCTACATGCATGGTAACATATATGAAGCCAACATTCTCTCAAATACTGATGGCTCCCCTACATGTTTCATTAGTAAAGCTTCAGTAGATGAAAGTTGGAATTGGCACAAGAAGCTTTCTCATCTCAACTTCAGCAATATCAATGAGATGGTTAAGAAAGATTTAGTAAGAGGATTACCTAATGTCTTATATACACCTGATGGACTCTATGACGCATGTCAGAAAGCAAAACAAAGAAGGACATCATTCCAGAGTAAATCAGAATCCTCTATTGAAGAACCATATCACATGCTACATCTTGATCTATTTGGTCCAGTCAATATCATGTCCATCAGTAAGAAAAGGTACACTCTTGTAATTGTTGATGAATATTCTAGATTCACCAGGGTGTATTTTCTGCACAGAAAAGATGAAACTCCTGAAGTTCTGTTGGATCATGTGAGAATGATTGAGACAACCACAAAGTATAAAGTCAAGATACTAAGAAGTGATAATAGTACTGAATTTAAGAATTCAAAAATGGAAGAGTTCTGCAAATACAAAGGAATCATTCAACAATTCTCTGCTCCTGGCACACCCCAGCAAAATGGAGTAGTAGAAAGGAAAAATAGAACTCTTTTTGAAGCTGGCAGAACTATGTTGGAAGAAGCTAAACTACCTACATATTTCTGGGCAGAAGCAGTCAACACAGCATGTTATACACAAAATCTCACATTGATAAACAGACATGGTGTTACTCCTTATCAGTCACTCAAGGAGAAGAAACCAAGTCTGAAGCATTTGCATGTGTTTGGCTGTAAGTGTTTTGTTCTCAGAACTCATCCTGAACAGCTAGGAAAATTTGAAATAAAGGCTGATGATGGAATTTTCATTGGTTATCCTGCATCAAGAGCCTTCAGAGTTTTCAATTTGAGAACAAGAACTGTCATGGAGTCAATACATGTATCTTTTGATGATAAGAAGATAACTGGAATCATTGAAGACTCTCATGATAGATTGATTTTTGAAAATGAAGCTTCCAAGGAACCTGAAGAAAGTGAATCAGATTCTGTCAATACATCAGATCCTGATGGGTCACCAAATCCTGATGACACACCAGATACTGATGGTGCTAATACTGATGATGCAATTAATAGTGAAACAACTAGTAGTGCTAATGTTGAGGGGGAGCAACAGCATTCTACTACAAGTTCAGAATCAACTCAATCATCAGAACAGAATTCTTCAAATACTGATTCAAGTGATGATCCTGATAACTCATCAGGAAGAGATAGCAATAATTCAGGAAGAGCTTCAAATCAAGCAAATTCTTCAAATCAAGATAACACCAATCCAGGGGGAGCATCTACTTCAACAAATAATTTAACACCAGCAAGGAAATGGACTGCAAGTCATACTTCTGATTTGATCATTGGAGATCCTGATGCAGGTGTTCAAACAAGAAGTGCAACTCAGAATGAATGTCTATACAATAACTTTCTATCCATGGAGGAGCCAAAGAAAGTTGAAGATGCACTCAAAGATGCTGATTGGGTTACTGCAATGCAAGAAGAATTGAATGAATTTGAAAGGAATGAAGTCTGGAAACTGGTACCAAGGCCAAAGAATAGGTCCATTGTTGGTACAAAGTGGATTTTCAAGAACAAGACTGATTCTGATGGAGTAATAGTCAGAAACAAAGCTAGGCTTGTTGCAAAGGGGTATTCTCAACAAGAGGGAATTGACTATGATGAAACTTTTGCTCCTATTGCAAGACTAGAAGCCATCAGGATATTTCTTGCTTATGCAGCACATAAGAAATTCAAGGTTTTCCAGATGGATGTTAAAAGTGCTTTCTTAAATGGAGAACTGGAGGAAGAAGTCTATGTTGAGCAACCTCCTGGTTTCATTGATCCTAAATATCCAGATCATGTCTACAGATTGGATAAGGCACTTTATGGACTAAAGCAAGCTCCAAGAGCATGGTATGAAACCTTAGCTCTATTCTTACTGGAAAGTGGATTCAAAAGAGGTGATATTGATAAAACTCTATTTTATTTGAATCATGGTAAGGACTTGTTGTTAGTTCAGATTTATGTGGATGATATCATTTTTGGGTCAACAAACAATAAGCTGTGTGAAAAGTTTTCTAAGCTTATGCAGTCAAGATATCAAATGAGCATGATGGGAGAAATGAGTTACTTTCTTGGTCTTCAAGTTAAACAGACTGATGAAGGGATTTTTATCAATCAGTCTAAATATACAAGGAATTTATTGTCAAGGTTTAACATGCAAGATAGTTCTCCTGCTACAACTCCCATAGCTGCAGCTACCAAACTTGATCCTGATCAAGGTACTGAGGTAGATGTAACTCACTACAGAGGAATGATTGGCTCTTTATTGTATCTCACTGCAAGTAGACCAGATATCATGTTTGCAACCTGTCTGTGTGCAAGATTTCAAGCAAAACCAAGAGAACCACATCTGATTGCAGTCAAAAGAATTTTCATATATCTCAAAGGCACTCCTTCACTTGGCCTTTGGTATGCAAGGGAATCAGATTTTGGGTTGTGTGGTTATTCAGATGCTGATTTTGCAGGATGCAAAATAGACAGGAAAAGTACTTCAGGAAGCTGTCAGTTTTTGGGTGGAAGACTAGTTTCATGGTTCAGTAAAAAGAAAAAATCCATTTCCACTTCAACTGCAGAAGCTGAGTACATTGCTGCAGGAAGTTGTTGTGCTCAGATAATGTGGATGAGAAATCAGTTGTTAGATTATGGCCTGTCATACTCAAAAATCCCTATTTATTGTGATAACCAAAGTGATATTGCAATGACAGGAAATCCAGTTCAACATTCTCTTACTAAACACATCAGTATTCGATATCACTTCATAAGAGAACAAGTTCTGGAAGGAACAATTGAACTTCACTTTGTTCCTACTGATCAACAACTAGCTGATATATTCACCAAGCCACTGCCTGAAGCTACTTTCAATAAATTGGTGAATGAACTTGGAATGATGAACTTTGAGAATTTCTGAGGAAAGCTACAGAGAGGAAATCCTGATAACTGTCAAATCCTGATGGTTATTCAGAAAGGTATGTTTTTTTTGATCAAATCCTGATAGGATGCAATCCTGACAGGAAGTCAACTGGTCAAATCCTGATGCTCAGATATTGAAGCTGGTATGAAAACCAGAGGTTCTATGCTAATTTGTCATCAACACTTCTGGTAAACTCTGGAAATAAGATTTTTACTTAGTCTTTGATTAAGTTTTCAGTCTTAATTCTCAATTTCAATTATATTTTTATCAGAGTTTACTATTCGTCATTTTTTATGTCAATATCAGTGTTACTAACAAATTTTGCAGGCAAGTACAGAAAGAAAACAATTGGGAAAATAGACAAATTTCATTAATTCTTGAAGATTCATTACAAATGAAAATGGAAATTACATATTTTTTTTCCTAGTCTATTGTTCTACTCAGGAACACGTGCCCTACAGATTAGCATGAATGCTCCTGAGCAGCTTCACAGTCCATCAGGATTGGAAGATCTCTTGTTCCATCCTTAAAGGACAAGAAGAGGAGCTGATGCACTTGAAGGCGGATCGTCACCGTGTCCACCGGGACTCTTCCGTGCCTCCAACTTGCATGACATACAAGCATCACAGATTCTCTTCTTTCTTTTCTCAAGCTCTTGGACGAGCTCCTCATCCTCTTCATCATCCTCATCGTCTTCATCCTCTTCATCATTGACAAATATGAGATTGTCAGGAGGATTCCAGTCAGGATTGGCTTGCTGGAAGTTGTGCCAAAGCACATCAGCCATTGCGTTAACAAAGGCTTCACGTTCCTGAGGGTCAGGAACTGGTTGAGGCTCTTCATCTTCTGCGATCTCAGCCAGTGCATCGAACATCTCTTGCCAGATTTCATCGAGATTTTTGACTTCTTCGTCTGGTAAATTGTTTTGTGGTTGGTTAGCAGCCATTGAAAAACGAAGAAGGTGAAAGGTTTTCGTAAGTTTTTCTATGGAGAGGGTTTGTGTTTTTAATAGATAGATGATGTTATGTTTAACAGTTCTATTTTATAGAGAAGGTGTGTTAAGGATGCAGGTCATTTTCTCAATATCGAGGCGACTGTTCAGCTTCTCATAATTACTTTGCCTCGTTCATTGGTAAGAATGGTTACGGGATTATTATGCTACTTATTTCGTACTCATGTTTTAAAAAAATGCATTTATCAGGATTGTCAAAATAAATTTTGTTTTCATAAATAAAATTTTATTTTACTTCATATTAAAAATTGCATTTTTCAATCCTGATAAGGCAAACAGTTTCATAGGAAATGCTTTTATTCCTAATGAGGTTAGGTTTTTCTTACATAGGAAAATGCCTACTCGTTATGGTTTAATTTCTAATGCTATGGGGCAAGGCCAATCACACCTTGTTCCTAACCCAAGCATACATCCTAAACAGTCTAAACAGTCAACTGCCACCTCTATTGTCTCTCAAAAGACTTTAGTTGAAAAATCAAAGAAGTCAGCTAGAACTGATGTGTCAGGAAGGCAATCAGGTTCAAAGGATTTTTCCTCTACACCACTCTCTAAAATGAAGTTACAAGGGGGTGTACAAGGGGTCCTGGTGAAGAAAGCTGCAAAGGGTGGTGAGGTTGTTTCTGTTAAAAGAAAATTAGTTCTCAGGGATGAGACTGATTCAGAGGATGACTTACCTATATCCTCAGTGATGAATGTGAATAAGGAAGTTGCTGATACTGCTACTGCAGCTGTGGTTTCATTGTCTACACCATAGAAGAAATGAAGATTAACTAAGTGCAAGTATCAAATTCCTTTATAAAAGAAGTAGGATACTGATGTACAGGACACTTCAATTCTGAATGAGCAATCAGTTTCTACTGCTCAAGCAAATCCTGATGTTAGTATTCCTGATGCTGCACCAAGTCAAGTGGTTAATATTTCAGACTCTCCAGCACAAGACTCTCCAACAAAAAGACGTGTTGATATTTCATGGGAGAAGTATGGTGCTGCTGCTTCCAAACTTGGGATAAAACATCCAATGGAAAAGCTAAGGAAGGCAGAAGAGTTAGTCTATCAAAGACAGAAGAAACTGAAAGGATCAAACCCACAAGAACCTGAACCTCAAAGTGGTTCAGTAGCTCTTTCTGATGATCCAGCCACACAAGAACCACTCAATTAAAGTTTGGGTGAAGTCTTAGCTAGTGGAATGGTCACACAAGAACCATTTTCTCAAAGGGAGAATGAAGACATCAACATTCCAGCTACACAAGAACCATCTTCTCAAAGTGAAGATGCATGCCAAGCTACAGTTTCTGAGAAATTTCCTAACACAGCTCAAGGGATTTCTGGTGCAGATGAAGTTCAAAGATTGGTCGAGGACACTGTCAATGAGGGAAGCACACAAGAACCTTTGACTCAAAGTGTTTAAGCAGCTTCTGAACCTCAAGCTCCACAAGAACCATTGGTAGCTAATACTGATGCAAGCATATCAAATCCTGACGGTGTTCATCCTGACGATAGTGGTGCTCCTGATGCTGAGCCTATTCTAATACAGCCACTTCGTTCAAGACCAATGGATCATCCTATCTCAGATTCACAGGATAAACTGAAAGGTATAGCTATTCCTGATCCTGATGTTACTCATAGTACTGATGATGATGACTCTGATGATAGTGATGATGATGCAAATCGAAAAGAGAAGGAACAGCTTGCTACAGCACTCAAAGTTAGTCTTGGAACTAATTTTGGTTCATCAAGTACATATATGGCTGGCAAGGCTTCCACTAGGAAAGATCATAGACAAGATTTTTCTATTCCTTCCTTTACTCCTGCTGAGGCACTTAGACAGAATGAATGGAATAATTCATGGCACAGATCTACTGAATCTGTAAGTTATTCTTCTGCTTTGGAACATGCCTATGATGCAGTGAAATCTATAGAGAATCAAGAATTGAAGAATCATCTGAAGGCTACAACTCTGTTATCCAAGAGCCTGAAAAGTGAGATCGATTCTATCAAGAATTCAACTGAGTTGGTGAGGAATGACATTTCTCAAAATTTTACAAAGGTGCCTACTACTTTTCAGTTAAGGGTGGTAGAATCTCAAGTGAAGTCTGTTATTTCTGAACAAACCTCCATCAACAGACGAATTGATTCTCTAGATACTAAGGTAACTGACATTCAAGCCTCTCTTTCCTTAATTTTGAATTTATTGTCAAATTCTGATGTCAAAAAGGGGGAGAAGGTTAGTCAGACAAAATGCACACCTGATCTAGTATTAAGGAATAATGATGATGATACTGGAGATGATGGTAGTGACAAAGTGATACAAGGAGAAACCTCTGATGCTGTTGTTATGAAGTCTACAATTCAAACTTCACAAAGTCAAACAACACAGTCAACTCATGTTTCTGATTCTGGAGTTAAGACAGTAAGAACGTTGATGCAATCTCAGATCCTGACGGAAGAACAAATCCTGACACCTGGTCATGGACATACTCTTGCTACAATTCCTGAAGGTGATGAAGATATTTTTATTGATAATCCTGAAGATGCATCAAATTTATTCCAGAAGTTTACTACAAAGGATGGTAGAATTGTTACTCTATATCACACTGATAAAAGAGTTCAACAATTATTTGCAAGAAAAGCACTCTCTACAACAAGTGAAGAATATCCTGATCTCTCACATGAAGAATTCTTAAGACAACAGAGAGAAATGATGGAAAGCTTTAATAACCCTGCTCCTGCTAGAGGTAGAGGAGGCAGAGGTAGGAGAGGAGCTAGAAGAAGTAGAAGAGGTTCTTCAACTCAAACAATACCTAGACAAACAAGGTCTAGAGGGTTAAGAATTGAAGAAATTCCTGAACCTATTCAAACTCTAGTAGTTTCTGACAGATCTACTTTTGGTGATGATGGAAATATTGAAGAAGAACCTGAATTGAGAAGAAAATCAAGAAAATCAACTCTCTGCAATACAAATCAAATTGAAGAATCTAATCCTGATATTGTTCCTGATAATATTCAAGATCCTGATGATTCTGAAATTCTGCAAGAGATTGATTTGATGATCTTATCTACTGTGGTTGATTCTCACAACAAGGAAGTAGATGAAGAAGAAGAATCCAGAAGAAGAGAAATTACAAGAAGAACAAGTAGAGATTTCAATATCTATTTACAAAGGCTTAAACTCTCAAATGAAAGAAAATGGAGGAACCCAAGCAGACAAGAATCTTCACTGGAAAGAAGCTATTCCTTTGAAAAGGAAAAAGATAAGAAGTGGAAACACATAAGTACACTGAGGTGTGATACACCTATCAATTTTCAGTCTGGTGGAATTATTACAAGTGCTTCAAGTGTTGTTGATTTATCTGATATGGTTAGATCAAAAGCACTCTGGCTAAGGATGTTTTCAAATATGAAGCAACTAACAAGTAATTCAAGAGGAGGTATTGGACACAAGGATGCTGAATATCTGAATATGTCTTATGTTGATCCTTACTCCTTAACTGAAATTGGAGGTACTTTAACTTCTGAAAACCTGAACAATTTACTAGCTGTTGATATAGTTATAGATTGTCATGATGGTTTTGACAAGAAAGAAAAGCTTCTGTACTTCATGAAAGATGGTAGTGTGAAGATTCTATCTATTCAAGATCTGCTGATGAAAACTACACAGGAACTGAAATATGTTTACTATCTTTTGAGATGGAAGAATCAAATATGCAAAGTGTGGAGTGACATGATTTTGTCAACAATTCAAAGAAGACTGGATGGTGATAGAAATTTTAATGGTAATTATACTCCCATGTATTTAAATCTAAGAGGTCAGGATGTGGAAATGCAAAGGGGTACTGCTGTTAAAGAAGTAACTTTTGGCATGACTCAACTTACTCTCAATCCTGATGGGAAGGAAATTGCTTATATTTTACTTGAAGAACACAGTCTACAGAGAAGCTCCATACAGAATCTCAGAGCAGCTATCTACCAGATTAATGAAGAAGATGAAGAACTCAGAAATCTTAAGGAAAGACTGATTCAAATTCTTGAAAAAAAAGAAGAAAATTTGTTATCCAACTTCTTGAAGATGAATCTGTTCTATCAAAGAATTTAAACAGATAAGTTATTGCTGCAGATACTTGTACATTTTGTATATATGTTTTTGACATCATTGAATCTTAGGAATCTATACTTTATTTCACAAAGTATGAGATTGGGGGAGATTGTTAGATCAGAATTCAATGATCGTCAGGAGCTAGACTCAACTGATCAGGATTGCTGACGTCATCAGGATTACATAGGTCGTCAGGATCAGAATGCATATCAGGACTGGGATCAGGATTGATCATCAGGACTGGAAGCTGATCAGGATTCCTACTTCGAGTTATATTTTAAACATGGAAGTTTATTCTGTCGGTTCCTGGTTTGTAGAATGTAGCTATCAATTATGGATAGGTTTCAATCTTTGTAATTGATTAGGACTTATCATTGATAGAGAAGTTGTGTACTATATAAACACAGTTTAGGTTTTGGTTTAACAACCAATATCACACTCGAGTATTTGTGTAACCTAGCAGCTCTCAAGAACATCAAAATTTCTTGAGAGAGTTTGTAACAGTTTTATATCAGATTTAATAAAGCTGTTATTGTTCTTTCATATCTGTGTTATATAAAGTCGAGAATCTTATACAATTGTATTCAACCCATTCTACAATTGTTATTTACTGGGCAACATAAGTGAATCAAGACTTCCAATGTACTTCTGGACTGAAGCTGTGAACACTACTTGTTATACTCGGAATCGAACTTTAATCAACAAGGACTTAATGAAAACACCTTATGAGATCATGAATGACAAGAAATCAACTCTCAAATACTTTCATGTATTTGGTGCTAAATGCTTTGTGCTTAAAGATGGAGATGTTCGACGTGGCAAGTTTGAGGCCAAAGCATATGAAGCTATTTTTGTTGGTTACTCCAGAAGATCTTACAGGGTGTACATAATTGACAGTCACCACTCACCAGGTGAAAGAAAGTGTCAATGTTACTTTTGATGACACTAAACTCCCAAGTATCCAAGCAGAAAATTCATCTGAGAAATTGAAGTTTGATAACTTGCCAGATTCAGAATCAGATGATGAGACTCCACCTGAGATTGTTGATGGTGATAACAATAACAATGATGATAATAATCATGGTGGTGGTGGTGGAAACACTGGTAACAATGGAGATACCACTAACACTAAGGAAGAATCATCAAAACAATCTAGCAACAACTCGGGGGGGGGGGAGGAAATGAAGGGTCAACTAATCATTCACAACACCATAATGAATTTCAAGGCGCATCATCAAGATCAAATCTTCCAAGACAAACTGTTTGGAATAGAGCTCATCCTTTTGAGCTGATTATTGGTGATCCAGGTGTTGGAGTTAGAACTAGAAGTGCTACTCAGAATGAATGTCATTATTCAGGGTTTCTTTCTGAAATGGAACCAAAGAAGACTGATGAAGCACTGGGTGATCCTGATTGGGTGATTGCTATGCAAGATGAACTCAATCAATTTGAAGAACAACAAGTCTGGAAGCTGGTACCTAGACCAAAGAACATGAAAGTAGTTGGTACACGGTGGGTATTCAGGAACAAGATAGATGAAGATGGCATAGTGACAAGAAATAAAGCAAGACTGGTTGCTCAAAGGTATTCACAAGCTGCAGGCATTGATTATGATGAACCCTATGCACCAGTAGCTAGGCTTGAGGCCATCAGGATGTTCTTAGCATTTGCATCTTACTCCAATTTCAAAGTATATCAAATGGATGTTGAAAGGCATATGTATAGGCCTATTTGTAAACATCGAGGATACAACTCAACTTAAACAAGTTTGTAATAAGTAAATAATAATTTAATTGTCACGGGAATCTCAGAAGGTTATATCAGTCAAAAGAATGAAGATTAAAGTCAACCTACAGACTTGAAGTAATTCTACATTGAAAGAAGTTCAATTATTTGAACAAGCCTCAGTGAAGTATTCAAGAAAGTGGATTTATTAAATTGACAGAGATTTCAGAAGTGTGACAACAAGTGTACAGATTACAGTGGTTGATTAAAGTCAAAAGCAACAAATGGACCACAGATTAAAGTCAAGATATGAAGAACAGACATTGCAGTTAGTCACTTATGAACCGGACAATACATCAAGTGTCAACATCATTCAGTGGAAGTTCTTCATTAATTTCAGTGGTTCAAGTCAAGGAAGCTCTCAAAAGATTAAATTAATTCTCTTTTAATTAACCAAATCCATAGTTAATTTAATCAATATTTTAATTCAAAATGAATTAAATTATTCCTTAAATTAATTAATGAGTTAATTAAATTAGAGATAATTTAATCAAGGATAGTATTTAATTCTATTTTAATTAATCATATCATTTAACTAATTTATTTAGTTAATTAATTCATCCAGAATTAATTCACTATTTAAATTAATTAATAGATTAATTGATTTAGAATTTATATACTAGTATGACTAATTGTATATTCTAGTATGACTTAATTAACTAGCATGACTGTTTGTAATAGACAGTCATACAAGCTAGATGAACAGTCATACCGACAGTGTCATACTAGCTTGTATGAACTGTCATACCGACAGTCATACAGGTAGTATGACTGTTAGTACAAAGAGTCATACTAGTATAAAAATAGAGTCATACAAGGCATTTTTAAAGAGTCATACAAGGATATATCAAGGAGTCATACATGATCTATTCTAAAAAGGAAAGGCGGTTGTGCAGTTGATATATAAAGAAAGAAAAGATCAAGACAGTAATATACATAACATAACATTACATCTTCAAAAAGAAAAGCACTGTCTTAACTTCTCAACTGCCGGAGAATTCATTTCTGATCAGAGAATTAATTTCTTAGATTGAATGTTATATCCAAGCCACTAGAAATTAATTACTCGCACTGCTTTGACAATGTTGCCCAGTAATAAACAATTGTAGATGGGGGGTTGAATACAATTGTATAAGATTCTCGACTAAATAAAATTATAGAACACAAATATGAAAGAATAACAGCTTTATCAATTCTGATATAAAACTGTTACAAACTCTCTCAAGAAATTTTGATGTTCTTGAGAGCTGCTAGGTTACAATAATACTCTTGTAGATGATTACAATATGTAAAACCTAAACTGTGTTTATATAGCACACACAGCTGCTCTATCAATTACAAGATATGTTTAAATCAATTACAAACTATCTTCAATACATATTCTTACTACAGCTGCATTCCTATAAAATAGGAACCGACAAATCAATCTTCCTTATTTTCTGGACTCAATAGTTATCTTCAAACAATACTGATCAGCTTCACAGTCCTGATGATAATCCTGATCTCAGTCCTAATATCAATCCTGAAACTGACACTCTGCAATACTGATGAAGTCAGCATCTCAATCCTGATCAGTAGTCCAGATACTGATGATCATTGAATCCTAAACTAACAATCTCCCCCAATCTTATACTTTGTAAAATAAAGTATAAATTCCTAGATTCAATGATGCCAAAAACATATTTACAAAATGTACAGGAAATTAGTAGCAAACTTATCTTTAAATTCTTTGATTGAACAGATTCATCTTCAAGAAGTTTGATAATAAATTTTCTTCTTTGTCTTCAAGAATCTGAATCAGTCTTCCCTTTAGATTTTTGAGTTCTTCATCTTCCTCATTAATCTGGTAGATAGTTGCTCTGAAATTTTGGATAGAACTTCTTGGTAGATCAAATTCCTCAAGCAATAGATAGGCAAATTCCTTCCCATCAGGATTAAGAGACAATTGTTTCATGCCTAGAGACATTTCTTTGACATCACTGCCTCTTTGCATTTCCACTTCTTGACCTCTCAGATTTAAGTACATGGGAGTATATTTACCATCATAGTTCTTTCCTCCATCAAATCTTTGTCTAATGGTTGATAAAATTATTCCAAACCATTCCTTGCACACTTCATTCTTATTCTTGAGCAAATAATGAACATATTCCAGTTTCTTAGTTGATTTAACCAGCAGCTCTTGAATAGACATTTTTTTTACCCTTCCATCTCTCATGAAATATAGAAGATTTTCCTTCTTCTCAGCACCATCATGACAATCTAAAACAATATCCACAACTTGCAGTTTGTTTAGGTGCTCAGCAGTTAACTCTTCTCCAATCATATCAACCAGTGCATGTGGATCAACATATGACATGTTTATAAATTCAGCATCTCTAAAGCTTATACCTCCTCTAGTATTATGTAGCATCTGTTTCATACTTGAATACATTTATGTCCACGGAGCTTTGGATTTTTTAGAATTAGCAATACCAGGGAGATTAGTCATTATGCCTCCAGGTTGAAATTTGACAGGTTTATTGCACTCAATAGAGTCAATATGCTTTCATTTCTTGTCTTTCTCCTTCTCAAGAACATAGCTCCTTTTCAGCTTGTGTTGTTGTCTTCTTTCATTCTTCCACAACAACTTGTTTGATTTGATCAGCTTTTCCACATAAAGATTAAAATCTCTATCTGTTCTCCTTCTTTCTTCTCTTCTTTTTTCTTTTTCTTCTTCATCACATTCTTGATTATGAGAATCAACCATAGTAGAAAGAATTAAGAAATCAATCTCTTGTAGAGTTTCAGATTCATCAGGATCTTGAACAGTGTCAGGATTAGAATCTGCAACTTGAATTGTATTACTGATCAGAGTTGATTGTCTTGGTCTTCTTCTCAAAACTACCTGAGGTACATATTCTTCACCTTCTCCTTCATCATGCATGGTAGTCCTGACAGCTTGAGTATCAGAGACTTTTGGCAATTGTGCATCCTCGGTAATTTCCTCAATTCTAATACCTTTAGACCTTGTCTGTCTAGGTAAAGATTGTATTGTCCTCCTTCCTTTCCTTCCTCTGCCTCTTCCTCTACTAGAAGAAGTATTAGATGTGTTGAAACTTTCCATGATCTCTTTTTGTTGCTTTAGAAATTCTTCTTGAGATAGATCAGGAAATTCCTCAGTTGAGAGTGAGAGAGCCTTCCTAGCAAATAATTGTTGAACCCTCTTATCAGTATGATAAAAAGTAACAACATCACCACTTCTAGTTTTGAACTTTTGGAAGAGATTAGCAGCATCCTCGGCTTTTTTAATGAAAACATCTTCATCACCTTCAGGAATTGTTGAAAGACTTTGACCATGACCAGGCGTCAGGATTTGATCACCTGTCAGGATTTGCTCTTCCGTCAGGATCTGAGAGTTCACTAAGGTTCTAACTGTTCTCACTCCAGACACAGAAACATGAGTTGACTGCATGGTTTGAGATTGACTTTGAGTCTGTCTTGAAGTTTGCACTAGGGCTGGCAAAATTTAACACGACCCGAAACCCGACACGAACCCGACACGGAAAAGTACGAATTTGGGTCGAGTATTTTGAGTTTCGGGTCGGGTAAAAATTTACCCGAAATATTCGGGTTGGGTTCGGGTTGACCCAAAATACCCGAACCCGACCCGAAAATTTAATATATATAATAAATTTTTTAAAATATATGAATTTATATTACATAATTATAGATATATGTGATATATCTTCGTAATTTTTAAATGATTTTAATTCATATATCATATAATAAATTTTTTATTATATATTTTTAATTTTTTATAAATAAAATTTAATTTTTTTATATATAAATAATTATTTTTAATTATTTTCGGGTTAAACGGGTCATTTTCGGGTTGATCGGGTACTAACAGGTCGGGTTCGGGTTGAGAAAATTTAACCCGTTTCGGGTTCGGGTCGGGTTCGGGTTGACTCAAAAATAGGACCGGGTACAGCAAACCCGACACGAACCCGACCCATTACCCGAAATTGCCACCCCTAGTTTGCACCATAGCAACATCAGAGGTTCCTCCTTTCTGTACCACGTCATCACCATCATTTCTAGTATTATCATCATCCTTTCTTAATACTAGATCCGGTGTACATTTTTTTTGAACTACCTTCTCCCCCTTTTTGGCATCAGGATTAGATAATAAAGATAAAATCAAAGAGAGAGTGGCTTCAATATTTGTTACCTTAGATTCCAAAGAATCAATTATGTTGTTGATTGAAGACTGAGCTGTGACAAGAGACTTGACATGAGAGTCCAAAACTCTGACTTGGAAGGCAGTAGGTGCCTTGGCTAGACTTTGAGAAATATCAGCTCTCATCATAGCATTATCAGCCTTAACAGAATCCATTTCTGCCTTAAGACTTTTGCTCAGAATTGTAGTAGCCTTCAAATGATTCTTCAATTCTTCATTCTCAATCAAAGAGGCTGCATAAGAAGTATGATTAAGAGCATTTGGGAAACTAACAGAATCTTCAGATCTGTACCGTTCATTTTCCCATTCATGCCTCCTTAATTGATCAGCATAGTCATTGGCAGAAGGACCAACAAAGTCATTAGCAGAAGCTTTGCCAGTGGTTTCCTGGTCAACCATAAAAGTGCTTGAAGAACCATGAGTAGTTCCAAGACTAGCTTTCATTGCAGTGGCAAGCTCATTCTTTTCAACTCTATTAACATCATCATCATCATCATCATCATCATCACTGTTATCATCAGAATCATTGTCAGGATCAGGATCAGGATCGGGAATAACAATACCTTTTAATTTAGAATCCTGATGATCTGAGATAGAGTCATTCATTGGCCTTGAAGCAAGTGGTTGGATCAGGATTGGTTCAGCATCAGGAACAACACCACTTGCATCAGGAACAACACTGTCGGTAGTAGTTTGGCTTGCATCAGTATTTGCTACCAATGGTTCTTGTGTAGCCTGAGGTTCATAAGCTGCTTCATCCCTTTGAGCTGAAGGTTCTTGTGGGCTTCCCTCATAGATAGTGTTGTCAACCAAAGAATCCATGTCAAAAGTACCAGAAACCCCTTGAGCAATGTCAGGAAGTTCCTTTGAAGTTGAATTTTTATTGCTTGAATCTTCACATTGAGAAGATGGTTCTTGTGTGGCAGGAATGTGGATGTCTGCATTTTCCCTTTGAGAAAATGGTTCTTGTGTGACCATTCCTTCAGTTGTGCCTACACTCACACTTTGAATGAGTGGTTCTTGTGTGGCTAGATCAGTAATAGATGTTGAACTCCTTTGAAGTCCAGGTTCTTGTGGGCTTGATCCTTTCAGCTTCTTATGTCTTGTAAAAACAATCTCAGCATCCTTCCTTTTCTGAAAAGTTGGAGGTGGTTTGAAACCAAGCTTGGATGCAGTCTCAGCAGCCTTCTCCCACCCCAGACATTTCAACAATTCTATGAGGTGGAGAGACATATGCTGGAGAATTTGAGATTAAGACAATCTTTGCTGGTGATGCATCAGGAGTACTGACGTCAGGATTTGTAGGAGCATCAGGAATTGTAGTTTTCTGACCATCAGTATTCTGCATCTTGAGAGGAATATGATACCTGCTTTTAACCAATTTTCTTCTTTTTCAGTGGCTTGTTAGACTGAGCCACAACTTCTTGAGCAGTATAAGCAACTTCCTTTTGAATATTAAACTTTGATGACAATGGCATATCATCCTCAGAATCAAAACTAGAACCCAAAATTAACTTCCTCTTTACTCAAACCTCCTCAACCTTATCAGCTTGATGCACCAGGACCCCTTGTACACCCCTTTGTGTCTTATTTTTAGTGAGAGGTGACGAAGAGAAATCCTTAGATCCTGATTGCCTTCCAGACACATCAGATCTAGCTGATTTCTTTGTTTTTACAACTAATGCCTTTTGAGAGACATTAGAGGTGGTGGAGTGTTTTGATGACTGTTTAGGATGGATATTTGGGTCAGGAACAGGGTGTGATTGGCCCTGTCCCATAATATCAGGATTTGATACATACTGAGTAGGCATTTTCTCTTGCAAGAAAAACCTGACCTCATCAGGATTAAAGGCATTGCCTTGGAAACCATTTGCCTTATCACTGTTGACTAAGGACTTCACATTGTTATCACTAATTCTACAGATTGGTAGAATAGTATCATCCTCAAAAATCACATTAGGACATAAGTGACAGAATATTAATTGAAAAAATCTTAGAAAACAGACATAACCACACTTATCTGATTTCCTATCACTTAAAGCTTTTAAGACAAAAGAACCATAGTCAAAAAATGTAGAATGGATTAGATAATACCCAATCTTGAGAGATCCTGATGGTAGAGCATCAAAATTAGATGTCTTGTTCAGGAAACAGCGACTAATGGTGTCAAAGAAGAAACTCCATTCCTTCTTAAGCTTAGTCCTGAAGAGGTTTCCATACCTCTTTGCTTCTCCATTGTATCCCAACTTTGTAACAAACTCAAAGAGAGTTGAGTCAGAAACAGCATCAGGAGTCTGGTCATTCAGATAAGGCAAGTGGAGTGCCTCTTCAACAATAGCAGGAGTCACATGATGAGTAACACCATTAAATTCAAAACTCAACAGGATTGTTCCTGATAGTCCTCGACCAAACACTACTGTATTCCAAACCTGCATCACAGACTTAAAAGATATTTTGCTTGGTTGGGTTAAATTATACTTCAATGGGCTTGAAGCAAGAAAATCCTGTATAATGTGAAACTCGTGAGGTAATTCTTGATGGTCTAAAACAACAACGAAGTTATTGGTGGCGAATGTAACTCCGTTTACCACAGTCTGTTTGTTCATGAATGAAGAAGATGCCATTGCGAAAGTGATTTGAGAATTGAGAATTGAGATTTGGGAAATTAGGGTTCGTGAGCACAGAGAGTATGTGAAGATAGAAAACTGATGATTTGTGAGAGTAATTTGCAAAATAGAAAAGTGAATGTATTTTGTTAAAACAAAATATTACTCTCAGTGACAGGTGTCAAAATATGATTTGTGCACAAATAATTAGTGGACCAAATTACGTGTGTAATTAAACATAACTGCACCGCTTTTTATGTGTATCTATATGTATATAACTATAAGTGTGACACACACGCTAGACAGTTGTCCAACTAAAACTCAAACGTTTCCTATCAATTACTAACAGAAAAATAGGCACAAATTAAGCAAATTAAAATGCTGACATGTCCATCAGGATTGACCAGTTGACTTCCTGTCAGGATTTTGTCCTGTCAGTATACATAGCTTACATGATAACCATCAGGATTTGATAGTCATCAGGAATTGCCATATGATGCTTTTCTCATAAATTCTCAAAGTTCATCATTCCAAGTTCATTCACCAATTTGTTGAAAGTAGCTTCAGGCAGTGGCTTGGTGAATATATCAGCTAGCTATTGGTCAATAGGAATAAAATGCAGTTCAATTGTTCCCTCCAGTACTTGTTCTCTTATAAAGTGATATCTGATACTGATGTGCTTAGTAAGAGAATGTTGAACTGGATTTCCTGTCATGGCAATAGCACTTTGGTTATCACAATAAATAGGGATTTCTCATCCACGTTATCTGAGCATAGCAACTTCCTACAGCAATGTACTCAGCTTCTGCAGTTGATGTAGAGATAGACTTTTGCTTTTTACTGAACCAAAAAACTAGTCTACCACCCAAAAACTGACAGCTTCCTGAAGTGCTTTTCCTGTCTATTTTGCAGCCTGCAAAATCAGCATCTAAGTAACCACACACCCCAAAATCTGATTCTCTAGGATACCAAAGGCCAAGTGATGGAGTGCCCTTAAGGTATCTGAAAATTCTTTTAACTACAATCAAGTGTGGTTCCCTGGGATTTGAACAACCTCCTGGCTTCATTGATCCAAAATATCCAAATCATGTCTACAGATCGGATAAAGCACTTTATGGACTAAAGCAAGCTCCAAGAGCCTGGTATGAAACCCTAGCTCAATTCTTACTGGAAAGTGGATTCAAAAGAGGTACTATTGATAAAACTCTGTTTTATTTGAATCATGGTAAAGATTTGCTTTTAGTTAAGATTTATGTTGATGATATCATATTTTGGTCAACAAACAATAAGATGTGTGAAAAGTTTTCAAAGCTTATGCAGTCTAGATATCAAAAGAGCATGATGGGATAAATGAGTTAATTTTTTGGTCTCCAAGTTAAACAGACTGATGATGGTATCTTTATCAATCAGTCAAAATATACCAGGAATTTATTGAAAAGGTTTAACATGTAAAATAGTGCAACTGTAAGTACTCCCATAGCTACAGTTATCAAACTTGATCCTGATCAAGGTACTGAGGTAGATGTAACTCAATACAGAGGGATGATTGGCTCACTTCCATTCTTCTTGTGAAGGATCTGGCACTTCTCCTTATCAAACGAAACAACATATCCTCTGTCACAGAATTGACTGATGCTGAGAAGATTGTGCTTAAGACCTTCCACAACATATACATCCTCAATGATAACATTTCCAACTTCTAGACTGCCATATCCTTCAGTTATACCTTTGATGTTATCTCCAAAGGTAACCACTGGGCCAGCTTTCTCAACCACATTTGATAGTAGGGCTCTATCTCCGGTCATATGCCTTGAACATCCACTGTCCAGAATCCACACAACTCGGTTCACCTATTCCACACCCTGCAATATCAAATTGATTAGACCTTCTTCGAAACCCAAACTTGATTGAGTCCGACATACTTAAAGAACTGGACTTTGTCAGGAAAAACAACATTCTTAATTGTAACCACTTCAACCTCCTTAACAACAGAGCATTTCCATTTATAACCAGCCTTAACACATTTCTGAGTAGGCTTAGGTATAAATGTGTCCACTCTAGTTTTAGGAGGACTAGCAGTTTTTGATCTAACATGCTTCTTGTTATTAACATGTTGACGGGGAGCAGTCTTATCATTAGATGCATGCTTACTATTAAAATAAACATACATTACATTGAAAGCACAAGACATGCAATTCGCAATACCACATGCTTTATGAGATAAATCTATACTAGGCATGTTATGCATGTTAGACATGTTGTTTTGTTCCAACTTATGAGTGTCTAATTTTGTCTCCGTTGTATGAACAACTTTGACAGAACTCTTAGGCACACATTTTTTGGATTGGACAATCCCATTGGAAATGTCCTCAATACGCATCTCTTCTTGAATGATGATAGAAGATTCAATTAAAGGTTCTGTTATAGATTCTTTAAAGAGAGGGTCTTTAACACCCTTAAGCACATGTGGAATACCCCTTTCTTCAGCACTAATTCTATTAGGGGTATTAATGCCTAACATTCCAATAGTCTCGTTATAGCCATAACCTATACCAACAGTTTGACTAATAGCTTGCTTATTGAAAATCTCTTTTGCTGTTTTGCAAGAATTATAGTACGCTCTAACCTTTGTCTCAAGTTCAGTGATCTGGTCTTTAAGAATGGTTTCTAACTATTTATAACAATTAACTCTATTCTCAAGAAAAGCTACCTTCTTAGTAAGTTCATCTTGATTAACATGCACTAGTCTCAGTTATTTCACTTCCTTTTCAAGAGAAGTGTTCTGAAGGATTATTCTATCATTTTCACTACGTGCACAAGATACTGTACTACTAAGATGATAAATCATTTCAGAGTCAGTGAACTTTACCTCAGACTTGTAAGATGAAGTGTTGCCTTCTTTTAACATGAGTGATAAATTTCCAACTTCACCATCTTCTTCATCATTATCTGTATCATCCCAACTTTTGCCTTCAGCAAGATAAGATTTCCCATTCTTGTTCTTCTTACTTGAATTATATGAGTTCCTCCTTGCTTGCTTTGGCTTTTTGCATTCAGTAGCAAAGTGTCCCAACTCATTACAATTAAAGCATCTGATTGTGCTTCTGTCCACTGTTCCAGTTTTATACCCACCCCTTGTGCTATTTGAGGAAGAAGAACTACCTCTCTGGAATCTGGGTTTGAACTTAAGATTATGATTCCTTCTGAATCTGAAGTTCCCAAACTTCTTCACTATCATTGCCATAGACTCATCTTTCAGCTGTTCAAGCTCTTCCACGGAATAGAAGTCACCATCAGATTGACTTGTGGATGTAAAGCCATATTCAGCTACAGTAACATCCTTGTCAGAACTGGAAGGTTGAACAACCTTCACTTCCAGTTTTTGTGGAATTTCTGCCACCAGTGCAGTAGACGTACTGACCACTTTCCCTATTCCATAGATTTCCTTCTGTTGAATCTGTTCCAGCTCATAAGTTTTCAGAACACCATAGAGTCTTTCCAAAGAAATCTCACCTAGATCCCTTGCTTCTCTAATGGCTGAAATTCTGTGCTCCAGATGAGATGGAAGGGTTAGAAGGAACTTCTTGTTTATCTCCTTGATAGTGTAATGCTTTTCATGGTGATTCAGATCATTAATCAATTTGTTGTATCTCTCAAAAACATCAGAGATACCTTCACCAGGATTGGATCTGAAGTGTTCATATAAAGAGGTAAGAATTTCCATCTTGTTTTCTCTGACTTCTTCAGTCCCTTCATTGATTATCTCAATCGTATCCCAAATGTGTTTGGCATTACACAATTTAAAACATGATTATGCATGATTGGATCTAGATAATCAACCAGAATTAACTGTAGGCTTGCATCCAAAGAAGCATCCTCATTTTCATCAGCTGTATAGTCTTTTGGATCTTTGGGATACATCCTAGCAACTTGAGTAGCAATATTATTCTCAATATGCTCTTCCGTAACAATCATGGGAAGTTTTGGTCCGTTCTTCAATACACCAAGATACTTTATATTTGCCACTTGAAGAAACAAGATCATCTTCTTTTTCCACATTAGACAGTACTATTTACTGAACATCGGAATTTTGACGGCTCCAACTTTTTGAGTAGACATCTTGATTTTTATAAGAATAAAAATTTCAACGTTCTTGAAAAAATGACAAAAGTATGGATCTTGATTTGTTCGTCAATGCTCTAATGCCAATTGTTAGGTCCTGATAAGTTTGTCAGAAGGGGGGTTGAATACAAACAGTAACGTTTTATCGAATTTGTTTGGCTTATGATTTTACAATCCAAGAACAAATTATTGTGGAATTAAATGAAACAAAATTCAAGTTAAATATAACTTATATTAAACTTGAAAGGTGTTACAAATACAGTACAAATTACAATGATTGAATCTCAAACTAATTAAAATAAATTTAGAATAAATTCGACATGAACTTATCTATTTTTGTAATAAAAAGATAGAACGCTAAATGATAGTTCGAGATAAATTCTAAGGATAAAGATCCGCTAGATAGTCAAAGGATTACAAGTAAATAGATTCTAGTGGTTTGGATATAACAATCAAGGCTAGAAATAAATTCACTTGATCAAGGCTAGAAATAAATTCACCTGTTTTTTGGAATATTTTTATTTCATAACTCTTGTTTTGGTTCGAAGTCTGATTTGTCTATGCACCAGTCATTTGATTTGTGGTTTTATAATAATTTTGTCAAGTTAATTCTTAACTTTAGAGGTGCAAAAATCGAATTTTTTTTGTGTTGCCTTCTGTTTTTGTATCTCTGTTTAAGTGCTCAATTCTTAACTTGTTTTTTTGTAGAGAAAAAAAATTATAAACCTGACATTTCTGTGCTTTTATTTTCTTTTGTAATTTTTCAAACCACATTTTGAATCTTCGATTGGATTTGTTAAGAAACAAAGAGAAGTTTCTTAGGTTTTGGTTATTCTTAGATGTGAAAAATCTC
Source organism: Heracleum sosnowskyi (assembly GCA_030848705.1). Classification (NCBI taxonomy): domain Eukaryota; kingdom Viridiplantae; phylum Streptophyta; class Magnoliopsida; order Apiales; family Apiaceae; genus Heracleum; species Heracleum sosnowskyi. The sequence goes on along the minus strand of CM061244.1, from coordinate 65,170,928 downwards.
CATCATTAGGAATAAGGTTTTTGTCAAATGACATCATACTTCAAATGCATACGAGCCATAAAAACAAAGTTTAATATAGTCATATGTTCAGTCCCTTGCTCATTCCTACTTACTGCGTTAACTAAAAAAAAATTGTTGCAGACCAGGTGTAACTGAAATCCTGGGTCCGTCCCTGCCTGCTGACAAGCAGCGTATTTCAAAAATGAATCTCCAAAAGCCTCCAGTGACTCTAGATCAAATTTCTCCTGGCATTTCTTTGTAGTAATAGCTTCCAACACCTAACACCAAGAATAAAAACATTGAAATTTGGACCCCATTATAGCTACTGCAAACGTTGGTTCTGTATGATCACATAAAGAGACACAATACAGAAGTTGCCATTTTTCTCTATAGAATCAAATATATCCTTTAGTACAATGTGGAGATGTTGTTGTTTACACCAGACATTATTGGTACATCCATGATGACAAAAACACTAGAAAGTTTAGCGTATAACTAGGTTTCAGCAATAAAGTCTGTGAAACTCTAACTTAAGAATAATCAATTTTGCTAAACTCGATTATGTGGACCATCAATAAGATACTAGCCTCCACTTTGCAACAAGTCCACATACAATATCTAGCTATTGGTAGCAACAGTTTCTATTTATCAAAATCTACCTAAATCCACACACAAATGGCCATTCTCCGCATAAATATAACTTCAAAATTAATAAAAAAACATCTCTGACTCCTTGTCAATACTACATCTCAGAAAGGGTTTAACTTATCTGCATGGGAAAAAAAATCAAGTGTGAAAAGAAATACAACTACTAAGTGAACATAAATTAGCTATTAAAGACAAACCCATCAGAAGGTAGACGAGGGCAATAGAAGTAAATTAGAGACGCTGGAACTCAGAGTTACAATAGCTCTTGTAGAGTCAACCTGGTAGAACTCTTCATTATAAATTTCAGTATCAAGTGGTTGACAAGGCACTGCAGCATCGCGCAAGGATTCTTGCCTCATTACTTGTCCACTAGAAGGTAATTGTCTAATCTAGCAAGTGAAGAATTGTCGCCACTACATTTGTAACAAAAGAAAATAACTTTCGGAGAAACCCAAAACCTTGATATGGAAACGTTCAGAAACTTGACACCTCGTATACTACATATTATAGATAAAATGAGCCTCACCTTTTCAGCAATAGAGTTCTGCATCCTAGCCCCACCTCGAGACTGAATAAAACTGCACACTGTAGCTGAAGGGTCAAAGTGTAAACCAGATTGCAGCTCTGAACATCCAACCCTTCTTCAAGGACTGATGTTGTAACAATAATGTCACTTGCACATATAACTCATAGAACATTAAACAATTAATTAGGAAAATATTATTTTTCCAAAAATGGGATATTTACATATACATAGCACATAATTAATACCGTTCCCTTGCAAAATTCTTCGACAATTTTGTTTTGGACCATCCTACTTTGTAACGAAAAGCAAGTACTTCTTCCTGTTGTATATTATGTTTCCCATCCACTCAGACTATGAAGCAAAACATTTAATAGGTGACAAAGTACAATTGCCGTTATAACCCTTTGTACAAAGACTATACATCTCAGATCTTTTAAGCATGCAAAGAAAGATATTAGGTAAAATTGTTATACAAAGATACAACATAACAAATCGAATGTACACAAAAATTTAAACTAGTTTTCACCAGTAACTCGGACCTTCTGATACAACTTTTGTTTGATTGAAAATATATTTAAAAAACCAACCAATATTAATTAAAAAAATGAAACCAATCATGTTGAAGAACTACCATACGAAACTACAAGTTATTTTAGCATATGGTTCCTCTAAGACTAATAGTACCCCACCGAGATTATATTTAAATCTGAGCATTAAAAACTTAAATGTGTACAAAAAGATGATGGTTGCTTGTGTCACATCACAATTTTCATAGGAACACAAATTTGGAATTTCAAGTTTTTTAATGTAGTTTATCAAAGAGGCGTGATTTTAATTACAACCTTCACTGAATATATAATAATATCAAATTCTGAAGAAAAGAATAATGATGTATCAAACAAGGAAAAGGTAAGGGTCTGTTTACTTCACTTGTTTTTTGGTTTCTAAGAAAATTAGAAAAACAGAAAATATGTTCGAGCCAGATATTTTTCAAAAAGAAAACTGAAAAATTAGAAAACAAGGTTTTCTAAATTATAACTAAATTTTGGAGAAATCTAAAACACTGAAGTTAATATTAGAGACAGTCTTCAATCCTTCACTCCTACATATTATCACAAATAACAACTTGCTTGATATACTTTTTCTTTTCATATATTAATACATAAATATATTAGTTTAATATATAATTATATATTTTTGTATAAATTGAACAGCAAAGCAAGGTACCTGTGTATGCTATCATAATGGAATCACATTTCCACGTTATAGACTATAGGTAGACAAAAATAAAACGCATATTTAATTAATTAACATTATAATTTACACTCATAAATTAATAAATTTAAAATAATTTTTTTACATATTACTTGTTAAAAGATAAATTTAATATTATAAAAATATGAAAAACATGATTTTTAAAATTTTTATTACCTTAAAAATATTTGTAAGCTTTATTTAAAATTTTAAAATAAAATTATATACGCTAGACTTAAAAACAAGAGGGTAAAGAGTAAAAGTTCCCAACACACAGTTAACTTATTTTTAGTGACTAGAATTTCAAACTTATCAATTGTTCAAACATGCCACGTAAAAATTCGAAGAATATCATTTTCAATGTACCTTTTTTGTTAACTTTAAATATGTGAACAGAAAATTTTAAGTTGAATAAAGTTTGAAAATTATAATCATCAATATATATATATATATACATATATATAATATAGGGGAAAGATCCAGAGAGAACCTATCTTTCTGAGAGAACCGGGAGAACTAACCAATCACCCTTGATTTACCACACCATCCAACAGCTGATATGTTTTAAAAAAAATTCTATTATGCTTTTATTAGTATTTTAAGATTCTTTTAGGTGTTTTAATAATTTTATAAGATTCTTTTAAGTGTTTTAATAATTATATTAAAATTAGGATTCTGTTAAGTATTCTATAGAGTGTTTTATAATATATTTCAAAATAAATTTATTTATAATAAATTTAATTGCTAATTAAGATTCTTTTTAGTGTTTTATTAAGATTCATTAATTATATTATAGTATATCAACGGTCTTAGAAGGGTTCTCTCGGTTCTCTTGATATAATGGTTCTCTCTGGAACCTTACTATATATATATATATAGGCTTTTGTTCAACTAGAAACTAAAATTAAAATAGAAACTAAAAACTAATTTAAGCCCTTAGATTAATCTAATCTATTGGCCCTCTACTGCACCACACACAGTTAAAATACACCCTCACATACACAATCCCACCTAATTCCCTTCATTTTTAATTTGATTTTTCTCGTGAATCGGTGAACTTTTTTTGAAATCCGACTTCACTATATTTTTCTCCATCTTCCAACGATCAATATGCATACCATATGTGCTATATTACGGAGTACTAAAATTTTAGTGGTTTCTGTAATAATAAATAGTGATTTCAGCATAGATCTAGCGATTTATTTTTATATATGTATAAATTTAGTGATTTTGTAGTACAAAATTTGTAATTTACGTATAGGTCTGGAGAAAAAATCACAACATTTACGCAGAAATCACTATTTATTCTTACATGAATCACCAACATTTTAGTGATTCTCGCAAGCATAAATAGTGATTTATCGTCGAAATATATCAAATATGGTATGCAAACTAATTGTTGCGAGATGAAAAAAAATACAGTGATGTCAGATTTCAAAAAAAGATCACCAATTAACGGGAAAAATATAATTACGAATGGAGGGGATTAGGTGGGGTTGTATGTGAGAGGGTGTATTTAACTGTGTGTGGTGCAGTTTCTAGTTTTTAATTAGTAAAGGTTTTTAGTTGAATAGGACTATATATATATATATATATATATGGGAAAGATCCAGAGAGAACCTATCTTTTTGAGAGAACCGAGAGAACTAACCAATCACCCTTGATTTACCACACCATCCAACGGCTGATATGTTTTAAAAAAATTCTATTATATTTTTATTAGTATTTTAAGATTCTTTTAAGTGTTTTAATAATTTTATAAGATTCTTTTAAGTGTTTTAATAATTATATTAAAATTAAGATTCTGTTAAGTATTCTATAAAGTGTTTATAATATTTTTCAATATGAAATTTATTTATAATAAATTTCAATTGATAATCAAGATTCTTTTAAGTGTTTTATTAAGATTCATTAATTATATTATAGTATATCAATGGTCTTAGAAGGTTCTCTCAGTTATATATATATATATATATATATATATATATATATATATATATATATATATATATATATATATATATATATATATATATATATAGGGTCGCGCTCAAATGAGAACCCCATATTATGGTGAGAACTGAGATCTAATCTCATCCCTTTATTTTTTATACTATGTTTAATCACAACCATACATCTCTTATCTAATTTGCAACTATCTTCCTGCACATCCACATTCTTGTTCCATCTCTTTTCTTCTTCCATCGATCATCCTACCACATCGTCAGAATTGCCTCGCCGGCGCCGCCACTCTCACCTCCTGCAAACACGTAAAATCACCACTGTTTCAATAAAATCACCATCGTCAATGAAAAATCACCACTCCAGAACCACTTCCGACCACCACCATCAACCTCCACATCCGACCACCGTCTGAAAATCACCATTATCATAAAGAATTCACCACCGGATTTACATAAAGATCACCATAACTGAACAGAAATTATCATTAACATGATAACCATCACACCACCACCACGTCGACATCACCGTCACCGGAATCACCAAAATCAAAATCATTAAAAATCACTCGCAGCACTAAAATCAAAACGAAATCACTAAAATCTATATTATAACCACCTCCACCATAGTTAACAAGAAAGCGAACATCAAGTTCAAGTCGAAATCACCAAAAATTAAATAATAATCACCACATTGTCGACTTTTTCCAGTGGTGATAGCGATCAATATACCACCACTACATCACCAGACTGTCACAATCACCACAACCAGAATCACTAAATTCATGAAATTCATAAAATAAAAATCACCAACATCATGACCACTACTTCCAGAATCATCAAATTAAGAAAATTTTATATCATCAAAATTTAAACTAACATCACCGATTTCTGTTCATAAATCATAAAATATACATACACAAATCACCAAATAAAAAGGTGATTTATATATTTTTTTTTAAAAGGTGATTGGTCATAAAAAAAGGTGATTAGTGTGAAAAATTGACTCCTAACAACACACACCTTATTTTGTCTCTCGTTCATTTAATTCAATAACCTTGTTTTATTTGTATCCATTCAATTGCGCTCTTCATTCAATACATACGCTGTCATCAGATCTCAAGATGGTGTTGGGGTCAGAGATAACTAGATAACAAATCATAACAACGATGACATTGTAGATCTAAGTGTTAATAAAGAATCATGATTGAATGGTGATGAAAAAAGGCGGGGTCGGTGTGGCAAGATTCGGAGGAGGAAGACGACGGAGAAGAGAAGTGTTGTATAGGTTCCGATGAAAGAAAAAGAAAGAGGAAAAGAGAGGTAGAGAAGAGATAGAGAGAGATAGATGTGTGTGTATATTACCTTTGTTAAAGATAAATCTGGAGATATGAAATAAAATGGTCAATAAAGATAAAAACACATGGCTGAGATTTAACGTGGGTATAAGAAATATAAGGCTGAGATTTATTCTCAGTTCTCACAATAAGCTAGGTTCTCATTTGAACGTTTGCCTATATATATATATATATATATATATATATATATATGGTCCTACTCCAATAGAAACCTCCTTTAGCCTAGAAACTAGAAACTAGTGGCAATTTTGTAATTACTTGAAACTGTTAGGCTTGTTATATAAACAAAACAAAATTATAAACACAGTGCATACATCCCTTTCACTTTCATGGTAACTATGATCTTTCCAATCCCGGCGTGATCTTTGCCGATTTATCAATTCAATCATCATCATGCATCATCTGAACTCAGACCATATTTATCATTTCTTTATGTTGTCCTATTTTGTTTAACTATATGGAGACCCTCTCGATTTTAATTTACAAAACTGATGGTGATCGAAAATCACCCATTGATCGGTAAACGATAAAATGGTCGTGGCGGCCAAAAAATGAAGATAAGGCAAACAAAACAAGATAAGAGTTTCTTATTAGCAGAGATTAAACAATCACTTCTTTATAAAGGAAAATCAAAGAACAGCAGATATCCAAGTCATGTAATTCGAAGGTTATAAGGGATTTGGGTGGAGATGAAATATCGAAGAAACTTAATTTCTTTAATTGTATTTTGAAATAGTAGGTGGTTGTATAGGTTTGTGGGCATTGTATTAGTAGTATATTATAAATTTAAAGCATTGTCCATTTATTTGTGGATGTTATTTTGTTTGTTAAAATGCAATTCAGGACTTCCCACGAGAAGTAAAATAATCTTAGAAAAAGTTTTGCTCCTTTGAAGTAAGAATTGAAAATATATTCAGAAGGTTTATAGTTACCAGGAAAAACAAATGAGAGAACTTATTTTTTTTAATAAAAAACATAACTTTAAATAATGTAAATTATCAAACTTACAAATACAAATCACTAATTTTAATTAAATATATTAAATAGAAATTACAAACTATCAAATCACAAAATTATTAAATGTAGAAATTTAAAAGATAAATCACAGACCTCGAAATTACCAAATTACTAATTTAATAATAAAATTCACATTCTCAAAAACACTACTAATACAAGAAGAACTATTGCCTCTATAATTATTTTTTAACAAGTACATATAGCTCCGCTGAAAATTACTAGAGCATCATAATTGATATACTAATCATTAAATGAAATACTACAAAACACCAAATTAAATTATATAAATCATTAATATATACTGCACAAATCACCAAGTTATAGAATACAAATTATTAATAACAATTTAAATTATCTGATGTAATTGTTAATTAGTTAATATTTATTTATGATAAATTTTTTATATTGTTTAACATTGTATTAAGAAAACACAAAATTCAATTAATTACAATTATTTGAGCATGTAGGCTTCGCTAAAATGATTAGTTAAAATAATATAAAATAATAATTAAACAAAATTCGTTGAAGCTGCAAACGTGTTGTATTTCAATAAAATTTGTTATAATGATTATTTGAAAATAATAATTTTTTATCACTTAATATTATAAATATATAATACTATATTATTTAAACATGTTAATAAGATGATGAGGTGAAAATGAGCATATATTAACACTATCTTTAATTATGAAAAATGACCAAAAATAAGAATTTTATAAATTATGTACGAATTTTAATTTGATGTACAACAAAAAATTAAGCTCTCTAGAAATGCTCGTAACCTATCAAATTATACAAATAATTAAATAGATTTTTAAAAACCACCATATTATATTCTACAAATCACCAAATTATATCATACCAATCACTAAATTAATTTGCACAAATCACTATCTATAATAATCTAAATCACCAAATCTAGCTTTCAATGCTATTTTTGTGATAATTTATATATTTGTTCTATTGTTGATTTTTTTATTGAGTTATTGTTGAATAAATAGTTTAAATTGAAATTCATATCTTGTGTCAAAAAATTATTCAAATGTAGAATTTCTAATTTTCAATGATTAAAAGTTATTTTACTTGTGAATGTTCTTATAAATATTCATCAACATCTTAGCTATCTATGTTGCATAAATTTAATTTATATTTATGTCAATTTAAAATAACACAAATAGCTAGATTTATGTCAATTTAGAAATACACAAATAGCTGACCAAATAGCTAGAAATGAACTTGTTTTAGTTTCTTTTTGATAATAATCACTAGTTTAATTTCTAATTACTCCTTATATTACAAAACCACCAAACTTAATTTTAAATATATATATTAACACAAATCACTGTCTTTTTATATATAAATCATTAATTTTAACTGCAATCTTCTTTTAAGAATTATAAAATCACTAATTTAATTATAAATTATAATGTACTACATATCAGTTTAAAATTACTAGTTAAAATAACAAATTAATAATATTTTCTAAAAAATTAATAAAATTTAAAAATTTAATTTTAAGAGTCAAGATTCTCAATCCAATATATAACATTTATAAGTGGAAAAACAACTAAATCAATTTTTTAATATACATTGAATTCTTATAACTATCAAATTATCTGCTAATAATCAAATTTCAAAAACAAGTTTTCAAGCTTTATGTGGATATCAATATTTTTACTAACACAAATCATTGTCCTTTCATATATAAATCACAAATTTTAACTACAATCTTCTTTTAAAAATTATAAAATCACCAATTTAATTATACATTATAAATTATTACATATCACTTTAAAATTGAGTATTAGTTAAAATTATAAATTAATAATATTTTTAAAAGAAATTAATAAAATTTAAAAGATTACTTTACTCAAAAACAGAAATAACTAATTTTAATAGATCAAAATAGTAAAATATCATCGATCTCATCATACCACAACCCAAAATCAAAAATGCTAGATATCCATTTTATATACAAATCACAATAAAAGAACATCTAATAGTAAAATAATTAGTTGAACTCAATATCATTTGACTTTCATTTTAGACTAAAAACAATAAAAAAATCTGAAAAGCTTGCATCCAAAAATTCAGAAAACAAGACTAGTGAGGAAACTATATTTTTATATAGTCATCCTCTGGCACCCACCCCTAAACACTCAATTTACACCATTATTATTGAAGTTCAAATAAGTTCAAAAAAACGAGCCAGCCTAATATGAAATTAAAAAAGCTGGCTACTTGACATTCCTGGTACTTTTCTTGCTGCTCATCATCGCCCATCCATATCATAAGATCCTAATCTAAATTCAATCTTTATAGGTGAAGTTAAGTCACCGATGAGGTAGAAACTCAGAACCAAAATTAATCAAGCACAATCTTTTTTTATAGCAAAAGATTATCTTTTGGGCGATGGGATGGAGATGTGGCCGGAGAAAGAAGAGGCACGGTGGTGATAGAGATGACTGGAATCTGGATGGTTGGGTAAAGGATCTAGGTGGTGGACTGGAAGACAGAGAGTTAATATAATCACATATAATGTTTGTGTATATGTATTGGATGAGCGGTCGAGATTTAAAGTAATCAAAGGATGAGATTGGTTTCTAGTATCTATATTAACAAGTGTTTATATTTGAGCATTAGCATATACATATATATATATATATATAAAGGAGAATACGCAGGAGGTTAGGTGGAGCCCCTAAAATTGTCTTAATCTATTTTTCTAATTTTCTAGAATTTTTGAATTTTAGATACTAATAAATCAAAAAATATCATTTAACATATTAGAAGTAGAATATGTGTTCGAATTTATTGAGGAGAATAGTTCGAATTTATAGCGAAGTTCGAAGTTCTATTTGAAGTAGAATAGGTGTTTGAATTTGCAGAGGGGAAGATTTCAAATATAAAAGAAGTACTTGCAAAGTTCTATTTGAAGTAGAATAAGTGTTTCAATTTATAGAGGAGAAGAGTTCGGATATAAAAGAAGTACTTGCAATTAAAAGTTCTATTGGAAGTAGAATAAGCGTTTGTAATACATAACTAAAATTTCTATTTGAAGTAGAATATATGTAAAGTTGTATCGGTGCTTTTTCAACGAAAGAGTGGCTCATTAGAAAAGAGTATGGTAACATAAAAATTAATATATAAGACAAGTATATATTCAATATATTAAATTTGAGATTTTGATATTAAAAAGGAAAGCGTGTTTCACGGGAGGACGGCTTATTAGCGAGGACCGAGTAATTTTCATAATTTAATTGATAGAGTTTTTTAAAAATATTATTACGCCGCCGCAAATCGCGGCTTTTACAACTAGTGTATATATAAAGGAGGATACACGGGAGGTGAGTTGGCGTCTCTACAATCGTCTCAATCCATTTTTCTAATTTTTATAGAGGTTAACAATTTTAAATACTAATAAATCAAAAAATATTTTTTAGCATATTAGAAGTAGAATATGTGTTCGAATTTATAGATGAGAAGAGTTCGAATTTATATAAATAAAGTTTTATTTGAAGTAGAGTAGAGGTGTTCGAATGTTTAAAGGAGAATAGTTCGAATTTATAAGAAAATATGCGTATAGAACACGTTTCTCAGTTTTCAATAATTTTCTAAGAAAATAAAAATCTAGAAAATTTTAGAAAACTTGAATATAGAAAAAAGGAAAATTCCTCTTAAATGAACAGGGCCTAAGTGTTTCAATCTAACATGCGTTCAAGAAGAGATTCAAAAAGACAGGTAACTTTCATGGAGACATAGCCATTTACCACATTAGCTTCCATATCATCATCACTTATAGACTAATCAGGGTGAAAGATATCTTGTTCTTTTAGGATTTTGATATTTATTATTTTATCAAGAAATTAATAATAAGTCACTTAGTACCTCCCACTAGGAGTCAATGTCTTATTTAGTGACAAGTCAAACCCGAGTCAATTACGGTTTTTGCATGTCCTTTAAAATATAGAAATATATTTTATTGGTTCACGTAACTAAAATATGTGAAATATCTTTTTGTGGTATTTTATTATATTTTAGTCGTGGCATTTAGGAGGTAAACTTCTAGTACTTCTCCCAATGTCTTGGAATATTATATTTTTCGAAAAATACTAGGATATGACCATTTTTAATCATAATATAGTATTTGGTCTCTCAGTATTTGACCAAAACTATATCATTTGTCGGCTACGCGAAAGCGATTCCTGGTGAATAGTAACTTGAGCGTAAAAGAATTTTCGTGGTCAAGATTGACTTGAACTTTGTAGGATTTCTTGACATGGTCTATAATAGGTCTAGGAAGGTCTAGGAATTTTTCCGGAAGTCGTTCTTGACCCGGGAGTTACTATTCATTATTTTAGTTCAATTATCTTTTGTCGACTTGTGCTATTACAAAAATCACGAAATTTTGGGGAATGTCTTAAAATATATTTAGGTAGCTCCAGTAATATTTTCAGATTTTTTCAAAAATATTTTTCTAGGTGACTTTTTTACGGTATAGTGATTTTTCGTACGAATTGTTTCGTCGATCAAATCAACTTATTTTACAAAACTATTTTGGACGTGTGTCTAACTATATTCAAGGATGTTCCTCACAAAATTTCATAAATTTTGGATGATTTTGTATTAGGGTAATTAATTAGCTAAGTAGCTTCTAGATAGAGCATTTGGCTTGAAATGAGTTTCAAATTCAAATGTAACGCAAATGCAAATTTATTCATTATTTATTAAATTACCCACATGCTGAATTGTTGAGGATAAGGATGAGAAGATATTTTATTTGTTTATTATTACTTTATTAGAGTCATTGGATGGTTGACAAGTGGCAAAATGTGAGCCATTGGATCAACTCCAAAACCCTAATATTTGACTATAAATTAGAGCCACTTCTCACCATTTCTCTAAAGCAAATCAAGCAAAGAAGTGCTGCAAATTACTCTCTAGAAATTCTTGTTCATAAGGTGCTCTTTCTATTTTTTATGAATTTCTAGTTATAAGCTTGTTTTTCTTACAATGACTTTATCTTTTACAAGCTTATGATTTTGCTGCACTTCTTCATCCTCTTTGCTTCTCAAGCACGCTGAGAGCGAGGTTATGTTCCACTCCATGATTCTATAGTCCGCCTTTATGGCCGGTTGAATTAAGAGTGAAAGCAGAAATCTCTGAAGAATCTTGGCTGGGGCGCGGGAGAAGACCAACCCCAAGACTCTGGGGGTTCTTGGTATTCGCGACTTATGAAGTTACCTATCCCAACTTCCTCTGAAGAAGTGGATAGTTCATAGCCCAACTCGAGAAAACGGTTAAAACACCCCGCTAGAAGAAAGAGATGTAGACTTGCTTGGTTTCTTCATTAGCTCCTTTATTTTTGGCTAGCTTTTGAGTTTGGTTATAGTCCACTCCATGGTTCTAATATCCGCTAGATTGGCTTGGTTGAACTAAGAATGATAGGCTATAGTTAATCTCACTAAAAGTGAATGTTAGTGCCAAAAATAAAGAAGTTGTGCTAGATGTGTTCTTGATTTAATTGGTCACTTTTGTGGTTTGTTATAGTCCATTTTATGGTTCAAGAATCCGTCATGTTGGCTTGGTTGAACAAAGAATGATAGTCTATAATTTATCTCAAGTTTATTTGCTTAAAGACCAAATAAATCAAGTAGTGCATATAGCTTAAAACCCCATCTTGTGCACATCTTTAGGTTCGGTTTTTGGGGCTGTTTTTCTTGCCTCTAAACCTTGCTTTGTGCCTTCTTGAAATGTCCTTAAGTTGGTAAAATATTAGCCCTTGTTATGGCAAGCCTTTACTACTTATTTTGAGGAGTTTCAAGATGTAAAACAAGAGTATTCACTTGAAAATTTTCAGCCACAGTAGCACTACTTAAGATTCGGTTTTTGAGTGTTTTTAAACACTTTAAACGAGCTCTAAGTTTGTCTTAGGGGCTGTCTTATTTTGATAAAAGCTTGGTTTGAGCAATTTTTATCATGGTTTTAATATTACTTTCCAAGTGATATACATGGGTATAAAACAAACTAACTTGACCAACCTTACTTGCTTATATTCTTGTCATTTATAGTTTGTTTCTTGCACTTATATACTTGTTCTTTAATTGTCTTTATATTTTTAGTATATATTTTTGCTTGTAAGGAAGTTTGGCTTATATATACACTTTATAGTGTTGTGTATTAAACTTACTAGTTCTTCCTTGATATGAACGATCTTTTTCTTACATTTGCACTTCTATAGTGGGTTGTGTAAAAAGATCCAAGTTTATCTAAACTAAGCTTCATCTTTCACGTTTAGTGGAAAGTTTAGATAAATTTACAAAGCCTACTTAGTTCTCGAATGTTTTCCAAAAAGAACATTAATCATTGAGCTAACATTCTTGTTATCTTGCTTTCAGAATGAACTAAGTATTCATATTGTTTAAGTACACCAAGATTTCTAGTTATATTTAATCTAACATGTTTGCATTCTTGAATACAACTTGTTAATCTTACTTGGTTTAATTATTAAGATATATTCGTTCTCTCTCATTTTATATGCTTTAATATATCTTATCAATTGTTAGTTCATTTAATTGCTAGTTATATTCACTCTCTCATTTTTATATTTCTTGAAATAACTTGTCAATTACTAGTTCTTTAAATTGCTTGTTATATTTGTTCTCTCATTTTTATATGCTTGAATATAACTTGTCAATTTAATTGTGCTACTTGCGCTCTAGGTCTTGTCATTTTATTCATGATATATATGTATGCACACATTCGACACACACTCACAAATATATATTTACTCTCGTGTTCGTATATATATTCTAGTTATCTACACTTGTTATACTTGCTCTTAATTATTTCATCAATTATATAAACATGTGTTAATATTATATTTGCCATATATATATTATATATTATTATATGTAATATATTATCTTAACTACTCTTGTTATACCATGCTTAATTGTTTTATCAATTGTATAACTTGTTGTAGGATTCTAGCATTTATATGATTAATAGGTTGGACATGGTAATGGTATATTTGCTCCCGTGAATTGATATTTTTGTTGTATATATTATTTTCACTTGTTTACTCTTGTTATACTGTGCCTAATTGTCTTATCAATTGTTTAACATGTTGTAGACTTCTTGCATGTATGTTTCTAATAGGTTGGACTTGTTAGAAGTTTATTTGTTTCTTTGAATTAATATTTGGAATATTAGTTCAAATTTATCTTTTATTGCAAACGGATATTTTGTAGAGATTGTATATTAACTTTTGCAGTGAGGTGAAGTGAAGTGAGGTGATACTTGTTCTAAGACCCAAGTCTTAGACACGCCGACGGGGAGTTGGGTGACTTTGCACCGCGAGGAAGAGTAAATACCCAAGACCTAAGACCCAAGATCGGCAAAAGTTAGTAGTACAAAGACTACGCAAAGGGCTACATCGGCTTTGAAGAGGTAACGGGGAGTTACTCTCTAAGATAGGTCGTGTAGGAATGTGTACATTAATTTGAGGAGGTAACGGGGAGTTACGCTCCAAGATAATTCTTGTATGTTTGGTACTTTATTTTGAGGGGGTAACGGGGAGTTATGGTCCACAATAGGTATAGTAGTGGTTCTACTTGTATTTTGAGAAGGTAAAGAGGAGTTACGCTTCAAGATAAATATTTGTAGGTTTGTAAAGGCTTCTCCGCCTAAGTTAAGGCGTGTGTTTTAGTGGAGTAACTCTCGAGATCGGGGAGGGTCTCGGGGAATGAATGTAGGGGTATATATATATCTATTAGAGGTATATATATGGCGAACCAGGTGAAAAATCGCCCGAGTGATATTGCTTGCTTTTTCTCTTTACTTTCGCACTTATAATTTGTTATATTCTGATAACACATTTTCAAAAAGAGAATAACCCGTTTTGGCTAAGTTGATTGGAGCTAGTCATCTCTATCTTTCGAATCCACTATTCGATAAGTCTGTATCATTCTTATCGAATTGTTAAAACCGATGTCTTAGAACTTAGGGGTCTTATGCGGCTTACGGGCTCTCCTTTGGAACTGGTCGGTTGATCTCGAAAGGTTCTAGATTACTTGCTTTAGTGAAAACTTTCCAAGGCGAAGAATTTTTTAAAAGGGCGATTTAATTTTTTTAAATTGGTAATAAGCTATTCAACCCCCCCCCTTCTAGCTTATTATTACATCATATCGGACCTAACACGGGATTTCATGAAAAAAGATATAGAAAAACAATTAGTAGCAACCAAGGAAGTGCATAAAAGAGTGAAGATATTTCCGGTAGCTTAGTCATTCATTGCACAAGGAGGAAGCATACCAGAAGGCATATAACCAGAGAGAACCTGAAATACATTTGAGCCGAAATTTGAAATAATCCTCTCCCCACTCTTATCAAGTTTTTCCCATTTAAACATCTCATTTCCTTGAGATGATAAAGAATCTGGGGTGTTGGCCCTTTGTGGCACAATATGAATTGATATGGTCCCAAATGACACAACTTTAAAAAATGACCCCAAATAGCACTCTAAAACGCAACTTTATGTTGGGTTTTTTAAAACACATTTTCGCTTCACGATTTTAATGATTATTTTAGAAGAGCTAAAAAAAAGAATGAAATCACAAGTCCTATTTGCGTTTTCGAAAAAAAAAGACAACGTTAAATGAACCAGCATTTTAAGTGCAACGTTGCAGTAACTAAAGTTATTGCAAGCTGTGAGAAAGAATAGCAGAGAAGAAAAGCTTGATAAATTGTGTTAATGTATTATTCTTGCTTATAATTATGCAATAGAAGTCTCAGAATATATAGGCTTATTCTGGACAGACAAGAATCCCAACAAACTAGCAATCAGATCAGCACTAAATCTGGGATTAATAAACAAATCCCTACATTATTCCCAGAATAAAGGATTGCCTAAATCAATTCTTAACTGCCTCGCATATCTCCAGGTCAACTGATCTTCAACATTCCCCCTCAAGCTAGATTGTACACATCAAACAATCCTAGCTTGTTAATCATTTTCCCAAATAAGGGTCTAGGCAGTCCTTTAGTTAAAATGTCTGTTGTTTGCTCTGCTGAAGGTACATAAGGAATGCAAATACTCCCGTCTTCAATCTTCTCTTTAATGAAATGTCGATCAACCTCTACGTGTTTCGTACGATCATGATGCACGAGATTATGAGCTATGTTGATGGCAGCCTTGTTGTCGATGTACAATTTCATTAGGCTTTTTGTTGCAACTTGAAGTTCTTTGAGTAAAAGCTTCAGCCAAACCAGTTCACTAACTCCATTTACCAAAGACCTAAATTCAGCCTCAGCGCTACTTCTGGCTACTACATTTTGTTTTTTGCTCCTCCATGTGACCAAGTTTCCCCAAACATAAGTACAGTACCCAGAGGTAGATCTCCTATCTACTACTGAACCAGCCCAATCTGCATCAGTATAGGCTTCAATTTCACGGGACTCTCCTTTCTTAAAGAACAATCCTTTTCCAGGACTTCCCTTCAAATACCTTAGTATTCGGATGACAGCATCTAGGTGTTCTTTATACGGCTTGTGCATAAACTGACTTACCATGCTAACGGAAAAAGCTATATCAGGTCTTGTGTGGGCTAAATATATGAGTTTCCCAACAAGTCGTTGATATCTACCTTTGTCTACAGGTGCACTAGAATATTGATCTCCAAGTTTTATGTTTGGATCAGCCGGAGTATCAACAGGCTTGCATCCAAGTAGGCCCGTCTCCTTCAATAGATCGAGGACATACTTTCTTTGCGAAACGAAGATGCCTGATTTTGTATGCAGGCAGCAAGCTGGCAACACTTTCAGCAGATAGAGTTTCAGTCCTATTTTATAGAAAATCTTCTAGGAACTGAATTGTAAGGACTCTATCAGTTATATAAGTCGTGTATATATATATGAGCTCAAATAATTTTGAATTTATTTTCATATATATATAATCCCTATATTATAGGAAGTTGTTTATACACATTTTATCTTTTAACAACTTCTATTCTTTTGGGCTTTACAAACCAGTTGAACGTGTCTTCTTAACGTTCTTATTTTCTCTATTCTTCTGGTTTCTAAACGTTGATTTCATGAACGTTGGGTTTGAATTAATCAAGGAACAAAATACGTGAGACTTGGTAGTCAAGACCGTTGGTTGTTCATCGATTAATTCAAAATCAGTGTTCCATATAAATACTTGTGTGTTTTCATTCTCAAAGGTTGAACAACGTTTTAAAGAAAACACAAGTACTATCAAAGGCTGATTTGCAAAATCTTTTACATACTAGAGCTCTTATATATTATACGATATATATTCTTGATTAGAGTTCATAGTTTCGATTGTAATTCATTATATCTTTGTATTGTTCAACTTGTAAGTTGGTAGTTGCTGGTGTTGTGAGCTTGGGAAACAAGGGTTCAAGGAACTTGATAGCTAGAGGAGTTTATACTTGGTTTAGTATAGTACTTAGAGAGCTGCGTTCAAGGAACAAGGTGTTTCAGCAAGCTGCAAACAATAACTGGGAGTTCAGGGAGATATATTATTGTATTGTGTAGTTGTAATTCACTTTGATCAATAATATATTCCTTTGCCGTGTTGGTAGAGGACCAAGACGTAGACCTATAGGAGATAGGGGTCGAACCTGGCTAAAATTGCTATGTGTTCTTTACTTTCTACACATTTTCTATACTGCATTATACAACGTAGCTAGCTGCCACTTTACATTCTTTGAACTCAATAAGCTGCCAGACAGGAAAACAGACTGATTTTTGCTTTTTCAGTCACATAACTTGGTAATAATTAAAATCGGTCATTGTTAGTCATAACACCTATTCACCCCTCCCCTCTAGGTGTTGATTTTCATTTGGTATCAGAGATTTGGTGTGCTAACATTTCTGTAACAGGAAAGTACAGATCCTATGACACACTTTTATGTAGAGGGAGAATCATTAAACACGCCACCGCTTCTCAATGGGGTAGAAAATTATGATTTATGGAGACTAAAGATGAAGGTGTTCTTGAGCAGAAATCCATTTGAGTGGAGAGTCGTTAAGGATGGTCCATTCACTTTTTTGGATAATAATGGCAAGCTAAAAGATGTTGATGATCTTACCGAGGCAGAATTGATGAAAACAAGCTATGATGGAAGAGCAAGGTACACATTAATATGTGGTCTTTCAAATTCAGATTTTGACAAGGTTTCTTCATGTAGCACAACAAAGGATATATGGGATACCTTAAAAATGCATTATAAAGCTACAACAAAATCAAAGGATGTATGTTTCAAGTCAAACCAGCAAGCTGCCTCAAGAGATAAAAAGAAAGCAAAGGCTCAAATCACTTGGAGTGACGAGGAATTTAATTCCAATGAAGACTCAAGCGAAGATATGCTAAATATTGCATTGGTTGGCATTGACGATGATATGGTTCGAGGAAACACCGAAGAAGTCCTTGTAAATAGTGATGTATCACATTCGGACTCCGATGTTGAATCTAGTGCGGTAAACTCATTTCAGTTTAACATATCTTCTGAAAATGTTATATTAGAATCACTAACCATGCAGGAACATAATAATATATCTATTGTGGAGTTCATGGAATTGAAGAATGAAAATAATAAGCTTGAAAAGAAAAATGCTTCTCTTCGAAAAATGATTTCTGAGCTAATGGTTGAAAAGACTCCATCAAACAATCATTAAGATCTCATTTCTGATCTAAAGGGAAAGCTAACACAACTTGAAGGGTTTAACAAGCTGCTCCTCAAAAGAAATGACACATTGATGAAAGAACTCAGCGAGATGCGTGCAGAAATTGAAGCAAGAGATGAATATCTTGAGACATTTAAAATCAGAGAATCCATCTCAATTGAAGCTACTCAACAAGCTGAGAAGATAAAAGAATTGGAAGCTGAAGTTGCAAAGCTTGAGAAAGGCATGGGAAAATTTGTTCAAGGAGAGGAAGTATTAAAGACTATTATGAAACAAACAAAGGTTCCTATTGATAAAGAAGGACTTGGAATGGCTTCTACATCAAAGACCAAGGCTTTTCAATATGAAGGCAAACAGGGTATTCCATATAATTATGCTAGCTCCCTTTAGAGGTAAACGTAATCGGGCGTCCCCTGGTATCTGCTCCGATTCAGGCAGGGACACCCCAAATGAACTTTTCTGCAATTCTATAAACCAATAGGGTCAAACTACGAGAAAATATCAATAAAACGGCCCGCTTCAATTTTTCCCCATTTTCCTTGTATAGCTCCCTTTAGAGGTAAACGTAATCGGGCGACTCCTAGTATCTGCTCCGATTCAGGCACGGACAGCCGCAAATGAAGTTTTCTACAATTCTATAAACCCATAGGGTCAAACTACGAGAAAATATCAATAAAACGGCCCGCTTCAATTTTTCCCCATTTTCCTTGTATAGCTCCCTTTAGAGGTAAACGTAATCGGGCGTCTCCTAGTATCTGCTCCGATTAAGGCACGGACAGCCGCAAATGAAGTTTTCTGCAATTCTATAAACCCATAGGGTCAAACTACGAGAAAATATCCACAAAACGACCCGCTTCAATTTTTCCCCATTTTCCTTGTATAGCTACCTTTAGAGGTAAACGTAATCGGGCGTCCCCTGGTATCTGCTCTGATTCAGGCACGGACAGCCCCAAATGAACTTTTCTGCAATTCTATAAACCCATAGGGTCAAACTACGAGAAAATATCCATAAAACGGCCCACTTCAATTTCTCCCCATTTTCCTTGTATAGCTCCCTTTAGAGGTAAACGTAATCGGGCGCCTCCTAGTATCTGCTCCGATTCAGGCACGGACAGCCGCAAATGAAGTTTTCTGCAACTCTATAAACCCATAGGGTCAAACTACGAGAAAATATCCACAAAACGGCCGGCTTCAATTTTTCCCCATTTTCCTTGTATAGCTCCCTTTAGAGGTAAACGTAATCGGGCGTCCCCTGGTATCTGCTCCGATTCAGGCACGGACACCCCAAATGAACTTTTCTGCAATTCTATAAACCCATAGGGTCAAACTACGAGAAAATATCCACAAAAAGGCCCACTTCAATTTCTCCCCATTTTCCTTGTATAGCTCCCTTTAGAGGTAAACGTAATCGGGCGTCCCCTGGTATCTGCTCCGATTCAGGCACGGACAGCCCCAAATGAACTTTTCTACAATTCTATAAACCCATAGGGTCAAACTACGAGAAAATATCCACAAAACGGCCCACTTCAATTTCTCCCTATTTTCCTTGTATAGCTCCCTTTAGAGGTAAACGTAATCGGGCGCCTCCTAGTATCTGCTCCGATTCAGGCACGGGCAGCCGCAAATGAAGTTTTCTGCAACTCTATAAACCCATAGGGTCAAACTACGAGAAAATATCCACAAAACGGCCGACTTCAATTTTTCCCCATTTTCCCTGTATAGCTCCATTTAGAGGTAAACGTAATCGGGCGTCCCCTGGTATCTGTTCCGATTCAGGCACGGACACCCCAAATGAACTTTTCTGCAATTCTATAAACCCATAGGGTCAAACTACGAGAAAATATCCATAAAATGGCCCGCTACAATTTCTCCCCATTTTTCTTGTATAGCTCCCTTTAGAGGTAAACGTAATCGGGCGTCCCTTGGTATATGCTCCGATTCAGGCACAGACAGCCGCAAATGAAGTTTTCTGCAACTCTATAAACCCATAGGGTCAAACTACGAGAAAATATCCACAAAACGGCCCGCTTCAATTTTTCCTCATTTTCCTTGTATAGCTCCCTTTCAATGTAAACGTAATCGGGCGTTTCCTAGTATCTGCTCCGATTCAGGCACGGACAGCGGCAAATGCAGTTTTCTGCAATTCTATAAACCCATAGGGTCAAACTACGAGAAAATATCAATAAAACGGCCCGCTTCAATTTTTCCCCATTTTCTTTGTATAGCTTCCTTTAGAGGTAAACGTAATCGGGCGACTCCTGGTATCTGCTCCGATTAAGGCACGGACAACCGCAAATGAAGTTTTCTGCAATTCTATAAACCCATAGGGTCAAACTACGAGAAAATATCCACAAAACGGCCCACTTCAATTTCTCTCCATTTTCCTTGTATACCTCCCTTTAGAGGTAAACGTAATCGGGCGCCTCCTGGTATCTGCTCCGATTCAGGCACGGACAGCCGCAAATCAAGTTTTCTGCAATTCTATAAACCCATAGGGTCAAACTACGAGAAAATATCCACAAAACGGCCCGCTTCAATTTTTCCCCATTTTCCTTGTATAGCTCCCTTTAGAGGTAAACGTAATCGGGCGTCCCCTGGTATCTGCTCCGATTCAGGCACGGACACCCAAATGAACTTTTCTGTAATTCTATAAACGCATAGGGTCAAACTACGAGAAAATATCCACAAAACGGCCCACTTCAATTTCTCCCCATTTTTCTTGTACAACTCCCTTTAGAGGTAAACGTAATCGTGCGTCCCCTGGTATCTGCTCCGATTCAGGCACGGACAGCCCCAAATGAACTTTTCTGCAATTCTATAAACCCATAGGGTCAAACTACGAGAAAATATCCATAAAATGGCCCGCTACAGTTTCTCCCCATTTTTCTTGTATAGCTCCCTTTAGAGGTAAACGTAATCGGGCGTCCCCTGGTATATGCTCCGATTCAGGCACAGACAGCCGCAAATGAAGTTTTTTGCAACTCTATAAACCCATAGGGTCAAACTACGAGAAAATATCCACAAAACGGCCTGCTTCAATTTTTCCTCATTTTCCTTGTATAGCTCCATTTCGAGGTAAACGTAATCGGGCGTCTCCTAGTATGTGCTCCGATTCAGGCACGGACAGCGGAAAATGAAGTTTTCTGCAATTCTATAAACCCATAGGGTCAAACTACGAGAAAATATCAATAAAACGGCCCGCTTCAATTTTTCCCCATTTTCCTTGTATAGCTTCCTTTAGAGGTAAACGTAATCGGGCGTCTCCTGGTATCTGCTCCGATTAAGGCACGGACAACCGCAAATGAAGTTTTCTGCAATTCTATAAACCCATAGGGTCAAACTACGAGAAAATATCCACAAAACGGCCCACTTCAATTTCTCTCCATTTTCCTTGTATAGCTCCCTTTAGAGGTAAACGTAATCGGGCGCCTCCTGGTATCTTCTCCGATTCAGGCACGGACAGCCGCAAATCAAGTTTTCTGCAATTCTATAAACCCATAGGGTCAAACTACGAGAAAATATCCACAAAATGGCCCGCTTCAATTTTTCCCCATTTTCCTTGTATAGCTCCCTTTAGAGGTAAACGTAATCGGGGGCCTCCTAGTATCTGCTCCGATTCAGGCACGGACAGACACAAATGAACTTTTCTGCAATTCTATACCATAGGGTCAAACTACGAGAAAATATCCACAAAACGGCCCACTTCAATTTCTCCCCATTTTCCTTGTATAGCTCCCTTTAGAGGTTAACGTAATCGGGCGCCTCCTAGTATCTGCTCCGATTCAGGCACGGACAGCCGCAAATGAATTTTTCTGTAACTCTATAAACCCATAGGGTCGAACTACGAGAAAATATCCACAAAACGGCCGGCTTCAATTTTTCCCCATTTTCCTTGTATAGCTCCCTTTAGAGGTAAACGTAATCGGGCGTCCCCTGGTATCTGCTCCGATTCAGGCACGGACACCCCAAATGAACTTTTCTGCAATTCTATAAACCCATAGGGTCAAACTACGAGAAAATATCCATAAAATGGCCCGCTACAATTTCTCCCCATTTTTCTTGCATAGCTCCCTTTAGAGGTAAACGTAATCGGGCGTCCCCTGGTATATGCTCCGATTCAGGCACAGACAGCCGCAAATGAAGTTTTTTGCAATTCTATAAACCCATAGGGTCAAACTACGAGAAAGTATCCACAAAACGGCCCGCTTCAATTTTTCCTCATTTTCCTTGTATAGCTCCCTTTCGAGGTAAACGTAATCGGGCTTCTCCTAGTATCTGCTCCGATTCAGGCACGGACAGCGGCAAATGAAGTTTTCTGCAATTCTATAAACCCATAGGGTCAAACTACGAGAAAATATCAATAAAACGGCCCGCTTCAATTTTTCCCCATTTTCCTTGTATAGCTCCCTTTAGAGGTAAACGTAATCGGGCACCTCCTAGTATCTGCTCCGATTCAGGAACGGACAACCGCAACTGAAGTTTTCTGCAACTCTATAAACCCATAGGGTCAAACTACGAGAAAATAACCACAAAACGGCCCGCTTCAATTTTTCCCCATTTTCCTTTTATAGCTCCCTTTAGAGGTAAACGTAATCGGGCGTCCCCTGGTATCTGTTCCGATTCAGGCACGGACACCCCAAATGAACTTTTCTATAATTCTATAAACCCATAGGGTCGAACTACGAGAAAATATCCACAAAACGGTCGGCTTCAATTTTTCCCCATTTTCCTTGTATAGCTCCCTTTAGAGGTAAACGTAATCGGGCGTCCCCTGGTATCTGCTCCGATTCAGGCACGGACACCCCAAATGAACTTTTCTGCAATTCTATAAACCCATAGGGTCAAACTACGAGAAAATATCCATAAAATGGCCCGCTACAATTTCTCCCCATTTTTCTTGCATAGCTCCCTTTAGAGGTAAACGTAATCGGGCGTCCCCTGGTATATGCTCCGATTCAGGCACAGACAGCCGCAAATGAAGTTTTTTGCAACTCTATAAACCCATAGGGTAAAACCACGAGAAAATATCCACAAAACGGCCCGCTTCAATTTTTTCTCATTTTCCTTGTATAGCTCCCTTTCAAGGTAAACGTAATCGGGCGTCTCCTAGTATCTGCTCCGATTCAGGCACGGACAGCGGCAAATGAAGTTTTCTGCAATTCTATAAACCCATAGGGTCAAACTACGAGAAAATATCAATAAAACGGCCCGCTTCAATTTTTCCCCATTTTCCTTGTATAGCTTCCTTTAGAGGTAAACGTAATCGGGCGACTCCTGGTATCTGCTCCGATTAAGGCACGGACAACCGCAAATGAAGTTTTCTGCAATTCTATAAACCCATAGGGTCAAACTACGAGAAAATATCCACAAAACGGCGCACTTCAATTTCTCCCCATTTTCCTTGTATAGCTCCCTTTAGAGGTAAACGTAATCGGGCGCCTCCTGGTATCTGCTCCGATTCAGGCACGGACAGCCGCAAATCAAGTTTTCTGCAATTCTATAAACCCATAGGGTCAAACTAGGAGAAAATATCCACAAAACGGCCCGCTTCAATTTTTCCCCATTTTCCTTGTATAGCTCCCTTTAGAGGTAAACGTAATCGGGCACCTCCTAGCATCTGCTCCGATTCAGGCACGGACAACCGCAAATGAAGTTTTCTGCAACTCTATAAACCCATAGGGTCAAACTACGAGAAAATAACCACAAAACGGCCCGCTTCAATTTTTCCCCATTTTCCTTGTATAGCTCCCTTTAGAGGTAAACGTAATCGGGCGTCCCCTGGTATCTGCTCCGATTCAGGCACGGACACCCCAAATGAACTTTTCTTTAATTCTATAAACCCATAGGGTCGAACTACGAGAAAATATCCACAAAACGGTCGGCTTCAATTTTTCCCCATTTTCCTTGTATAGCTCCCTTTAGAGGTAAACGTAATCGGGCGCCTCCTGGTATCTGCTCCGATTCAGGCACGGACAGCCGCAAATCAAGTTTTCTGCAATTCTATAAACCCATAGGGTCAAACTACGAGAAAATATCCACAAAACGGCCCGCTTCAATTTTTCCCCATTTTCCTTGTATAGCTCCCTTTAGAGGTAAACGTAATCGGGCGTCCCCTGGTATCTGCTCCGATTCAGGCACGGACACCCAAATGAACTTTTCTGTAATTCTATAAACGCATAGGGTCAAACTACGAGAAAATATCCACAAAACGGCCCACTTCAATTTCTCCCCATTTTTCTTGTACAACTCCCTTTAGAGGTAAACGTAATCGTGCGTCCCCTGGTATCTGCTCCGATTCAGGCACGGACAGCCCCAAATGAACTTTTCTGCAATTCTATAAACCCATAGGGTCAAACTACGAGAAAATATCCATAAAATGGCCCGCTACAGTTTCTCCCCATTTTTCTTGTATAGCTCCCTTTAGAGGTAAACGTAATCGGGCGTCCCCTGGTATATGCTCCGATTCAGGCACAGACAGCCGCAAATGAAGTTTTTTGCAACTCTATAAACCCATAGGGTCAAACTACGAGAAAATATCCACAAAACGGCCTGCTTCAATTTTTCCTCATTTTCCTTGTATAGCTCCATTTCGAGGTAAACGTAATCGGGCGTCTCCTAGTATGTGCTCCGATTCAGGCACGGACAGCGGAAAATGAAGTTTTCTGCAATTCTATAAACCCATAGGGTCAAACTACGAGAAAATATCAATAAAACGGCCCGCTTCAATTTTTCCCCATTTTCCTTGTATAGCTTCCTTTAGAGGTAAACGTAATCGGGCGTCTCCTGGTATCTGCTCCGATTAAGGCACGGACAACCGCAAATGAAGTTTTCTGCAATTCTATAAACCCATAGGGTCAAACTACGAGAAAATATCCACAAAACGGCCCACTTCAATTTCTCTCCATTTTCCTTGTATAGCTCCCTTTAGAGGTAAACGTAATCGGGCGCCTCCTGGTATCTTCTCCGATTCAGGCACGGACAGCCGCAAATCAAGTTTTCTGCAATTCTATAAACCCATAGGGTCAAACTACGAGAAAATATCCACAAAATGGCCCGCTTCAATTTTTCCCCATTTTCCTTGTATAGCTCCCTTTAGAGGTAAACGTAATCGGGGGCCTCCTAGTATCTGCTCCGATTCAGGCACGGACAGACCCAAATGAACTTTTCTGCAATTCTATACCATAGGGTCAAACTACGAGAAAATATCCACAAAACGGCCCACTTCAATTTCTCCCCATTTTCCTTGTATAGCTCCCTTTAGAGGTTAACGTAATCGGGCGCCTCCTAGTATCTGCTCCGATTCAGGCACGGACAGCCGCAAATGAATTTTTCTGCAACTCTATAAACCCATAGGGTCGAACTACGAGAAAATATCCACAAAACGGCCGGCTTCAATTTTTCCCCATTTTCCTTGTATAGCTCCCTTTAGAGGTAAACGTAATCGGGCGTCCCCTGGTATCTGCTCCGATTCAGGCACGGACACCCCAAATGAACTTTTCTGCAATTCTATAAACCCATAGGGTCAAACTACGAGAAAATATCCATAAAATGGCCCGCTACAATTTCTCCCCATTTTTCTTGCATAGCTCCCTTTAGAGGTAAACGTAATCGGGCGTCCCCTGGTATATGCTCCGATTCAGGCACAGACAGCCGCAAATGAAGTTTTTTGCAATTCTATAAACCCATAGGGTCAAACTACGAGAAAGTATCCACAAAACGGCCCGCTTCAATTTTTCCTCATTTTCCTTGTATAGCTCCCTTTCGAGGTAAACGTAATCGGGCTTCTCCTAGTATCTGCTCCGATTCAGGCACGGACAGCGGCAAATGAAGTTTTCTGCAATTCTATAAACCCATAGGGTCAAACTACGAGAAAATATCAATAAAACGGCCCGCTTCAATTTTTCCCCATTTTCCTTGTATAGCTCCCTTTAGAGGTAAACGTAATCGGGCACCTCCTAGTATCTGCTCCGATTCAGGAACGGACAACCGCAAATGAAGTTTTCTGCAACTCTATAAACCCATAGGGTCAAACTACGAGAAAATAACCACAAAACGGCCCGCTTCAATTTTTCCCCATTTTCCTTTTATAGCTCCCTTTAGAGGTAAACGTAATCGGGCGTCCCCTGGTATCTGCTCCGATTCAGGCACGGACACCCCAAATGAACTTTTCTATAATTCTATAAACCCATAGGGTCGAACTACGAGAAAATATCCACAAAACGGTCGGCTTCAATTTTTCCCCATTTTCCTTGTATAGCTCCCTTTAGAGGTAAACGTAATCGGGCGTCCCCTGGTATCTGCTCCGATTCAGGCACGGACACCCCAAATGAACTTTTCTGCAATTCTATAAACCCATAGGGTCAAACTACGAGAAAATATCCATAAAATGGCCCGCTACAATTTCTCCCCATTTTTCTTGCATAGCTCCCTTTAGAGGTAAACGTAATCGGGCGTCCCCTGGTATATGCTCCGATTCAGGCACAGACAGCCGCAAATGAAGTTTTTTGCAACTCTATAAACCCATAGGGTAAAACCACGAGAAAATATCCACAAAACGGCCCGCTTCAATTTTTTCTCATTTTCCTTGTATAGCTCCCTTTCAAGGTAAACGTAATCGGGCGTCTCCTAGTATCTGCTCCGATTCAGGCACGGACAGCGGCAAATGAAGTTTTCTGCAATTCTATAAACCCATAGGGTCAAACTACGAGAAAATATAAATAAAACGGCCCGCTTCAATTTTTCCCCATTTTCCTTGTATAGCTTCCTTTAGAGGTAAACGTAATCGGGCGACTCCTGGTATCTGCTCCGATTAAGGCACGGACAACCGCAAATGAAGTTTTCTGCAATTCTATAAACCCATAGGGTCAAACTACGAGAAAATATCCACAAAACGGCGCACTTCAATTTCTCCCCATTTTCCTTGTATAGCTCCCTTTAGAGGTAAACGTAATCGGGCGCCTCCTGGTATCTGATCCGATTCAGGCACGGACAGCCGCAAATCAAGTTTTCTGCAATTCTATAAACCCATAGGGTCAAACTAGGAGAAAATATCCACAAAACGGCCCGCTTCAATTTTTCCCCATTTTCCTTGTATAGCTCCCTTTAGAGGTAAACGTAATCGGGCACCTCCTAGTATCTGCTCCGATTCAGGCACGGACAACCGCAAATGAAGTTTTCTGCAACTCTATAAACCCATAGGGTCAAACTACGAGAAAATAACCACAAAACGGCCCGCTTCAATTTTTCCCCATTTTCCTTGTATAGCTCTCTTTAGAGGTAAACGTAATCGGGCGTCCCCTGGTATCTGCTCCGATTCAGGCACGGACACCCCAAATGAACTTTTCTTTAATTCTATAAACCCATAGGGTCGAACTACGAGAAAATATCCACAAAACGGCCAGCTTCAATTTTTCCCCATTTTCCTTGTATAGCTCCCTTTAGAGGTAAACGTAATCGGGCGTCCCCTGGTATCTGCTCCGATTCAGGTACGGACACCCCAAATGAACTTTTCTGCAATTCTATAAACCCATAGGGTCAAACTACGAGAAAATATCCATAAAATGGCCCGCTACAATTTCTCCCCATTTTTCTTGCATAGCTCCCTTTAGAGGTAAACGTAATCGGGCGTCCCCTGGTATATGCTCCGATTCAGGCACAGACAGCCGCAAATGAAGTTTTTTGCAACTCTATAAACCCATAGGGTCAAACCACGAGAAAATATCCACAAAACGGCCCGCTTCAATGTTTTCTCATTTTCCTTGTATAGCTCCCTTTCGAGGTAAACGTAATCGGGCGTCTCCTAGTATCTGTTCCGATTCAGGCGCGGGCAGCCGCAAATCAAGTTTTCTGCAATTCTATAAACCCATAGGGTCAAACTACGAGAAAATATCCACAAAACGGCCCGCTTCAATTTTTCCCCATTTTCCTTGTATAGCTCCCTTTAGAGGTAAACGTAATCGGGCACCTCCTAGTATCTGCTCGGATTCAGGCACGGACAACCGCAAATGAAGTTTTCTGCAACTCTATAAACCCATAGGGTCAAACTACGAGAAAATAACCACAAAACGGCCCGCTTCAATTTTTCCCCATTTTCCTTGTATAGCTCCCTTTAGAGGTAAACGTAATCGGGCGTCCCCTGGTATCTGCTCCGATTCAGGCACGGACACCCCAAATGAACTTTTCTATAATTCTATAATCCCATAGGGTCGAACTACGAGAAAATATCCACAAAACGGTCGGCTTCAATTTTTCCCCATTTTCCTTGTATAGCTCCCTTTAGAGGCAAACGTAATCGGGCGTCCCCTGGTATCTGCTCCGATTCAGGCACGGACACCCCAAATGAACTTTTCTGCAATTCTATAAACCCATAGGGTCAAACTACGAGAAAATATCCATAAAATGGCCCGCTACAATTTCTCCCCATTTTTCTTGCATAGCTCCCTTTAGAGGTAAACGTAATCGGGCGTCCCCTGGTATATGCTCCGATTCAGGCACAGACAGCCGCAAATGAAGTTTTTTGCAACTCTATAAACCCATAGGGTCAAACCACGAGAAAATATCCACAAAACGGTCCGGTTCAATTGTTTCTCATTTTCCTTGTATAGCTCCCTTTCGAGGTAAATGTAATCGGGCGTCTCCTAGTATCTGCTCCGATTCAGGCACGGACAGCGGCTAATGAAGTTTTCTGTAATTCTATAAACCCATAGGGTCAAACTACGAGAAAATATCAATAAAACGGCCCGCTTCAATTTTTCCCCATTTTCCTTGTATAGCTTCCTTTAGAGGTAAACGTAATCGGGCGACTCCTGGTATCTGCTCCGATTAAGGCACGGACAACCGCAAATGAAGTTTTCTGCAATTCTATAAACCCATAGGGTCAAACTACGAGAAAATATCCACAAAACGGCCCACTTCAATTTCTCCCCAGTTTCCTTGTATAGCTCCCTTTAGAGGTAAACGTAATCGGGCGCCTCCTGGTATCTGCTCCGATTCAGGCACGGACAGCCGCAAATCAAGTTTTCTGCAATTCTATAAACCCATAGGGTCAAACTACGAGAAAATATCCACAAAACGGCCCGCTTCAATTTTTCCCCATTTTCCTTGTATAGCTCCCTTTAGAGGTAAACGTAATCGGGCACCTCCTAGTATCTGCTCCGATTCAGGCACGGACAACCGCAAATGAAGTTTTCTGCAACTCTATAAACCCATAGGGTCAAACTATGAGAAAATAACCACAAAACGGCCCGCTTCAATTTTTCCCCATTTTCCTTTTATAGCTCCCTTTAGAGGTAAACGTAATCGGGCACCTCCTAGTGTCTGCTCCGATTCAGGAACGGACAACCGCAAATGAAGTTTTCTGCAACTCTATAAACCCATAGGGTCAAACTACGAGAAAATAACCACAAAACGGCCCGCTTCAATTTTTCCCCATTTTCCTTTTATAGCTCCCTTTAGAGGTAAACGTAATCGGGCGTCCCCTGGTATCTGCTCCGATTCAGGCACGGACACCCCAAATGAACTTTTCTATAATTCTATAAACCCATAGGGTCGAACTACGAGAAAATATCCACAAAACGGTCGGCTTCAATTTTTCCCCATTTTCCTTGTATAGCTCCCTTTAGAGGTAAACGTAATCGGGCGTCCCCTGGTATCTGCTCCGATTCAGGCACGGACACCCCAAATGAACTTTTCTGCAATTCTATAAACCCATAGGGTCAAACTACGAGAAAATATCCATAAAATGGCCCGCTACAATTTCTCCCCATTTTTCTTGCATAGCTCCCTTTAGAGGTAAACGTAATCGGGCGTCCCCTGGTATATGCTCCGATTCAGGCACAGACAGCCGCAAATGAAGTTTTTTGCAACTCTATAAACCCATAGGGTAAAACCACGAGAAAATATCCACAAAACGGCCCGCTTCAATTTTTTCTCATTTTCCTTGTATAGCTCCCTTTCAAGGTAAACGTAATCGGGCGTCTCCTAGTATCTGCTCCGATTCAGGCACGGACAGCGGCAAATGAAGTTTTCTGCAATTCTATAAACCCATAGGGTCAAACTACGAGAAAATATCAATAAAACGGCCCGCTTCAATTTTTCCCCATTTTCCTTGTATAGCTTCCTTTAGAGGTAAACGTAATCGGGCGACTCCTGGTATCTGCTCCGATTAAGGCACGGACAACCGCAAATGAAGTTTTCTGCAATTCTATAAACCCATAGGGTCAAACTACGAGAAAATATCCACAAAACGGCCCACTTCAATTTCTCCCCATTTTCCTTGTATAGCTCCCTTTAGAGGTAAACGTAATCGGGCGCCTCCTGGTATCTGCTCCGATTCAGGCACGGACAGCCGCAAATCAAGTTTTCTGCAATTCTATAAACCCATAGGGTCAAACTAGGAGAAAATATCCACAAAACGGCCCGCTTCAATTTTTCCCCATTTTCCTTGTATAGCTCCCTTTAGAGGTAAACGTAATCGGGCACCTCCTAGTATCTGCTCCGATTCAGGCACGGACAACCGCAAATGAAGTTTTCTGCAACTCTATAAACCCATAGGGTCAAACTACGAGAAAATAACCACAAAACGGCCCGCTTCAATTTTTCCCCATTTTCCTTGTATAGCTCCCTTTAGAGGTAAACGTAATCGGGCGTCCCCTGGTATCTGCTCCGATTCAGGCACGGACACCCCAAATGAACTATTCTTTAATTCTATAAACCCATAGGGTCGAACTACGAGAAAATATCCACAAAACGGCCGGCTTCAATTTTTCCCCATTTTCCTTGTATAGCTCCCTTTAGAGGTAAACGTAATCGGGCGTCCCCTGGTATCTGCTCCGATTCAGGTACGGACACCCCAAATGAACTTTTCTGCAATTCTATAAACCCATAGGGTCAAACTACGAGAAAATATCCATAAAATGGCCCGCTACAATTTCTCCCCATTTTTCTTGCATAGCTCCCTTTAGAGGTAAACGTAATCGGGCGTCCCCTGGTATATGCTCCGATTCAGGCACAGACAGCCGCAAATGAAGTTTTTTGCAACTCTATAAACCCATAGGGTCAAACCACGAGAAAATATCCACAAAACGGCCCGCTTCAATGTTTTCTCATTTTCCTTGTATAGCTCCCTTTCGAGGTAAACGTAATCGGGCGTCTCCTAGTATCTGTTCCGATTCAGGCGCGGGCAGCCGCAAATCAAGTTTTCTGCAATTCTATAAACCCATAGGGTCAAACTACGAGAAAATATCCACAAAACGGCCCGCTTCAATTTTTCCCCATTTTCCTTGTATAGCTCCCTTTAGAGGTAAACGTAATCGGGCACCTCCTAGTATCTGCTCGGATTCAGGCACGGACAACCGCAAATGAAGTTTTCTGCAACTCTATAAACCCATAGGGTCAAACTACGAGAAAATAACCACAAAACGGCCCGCTTCAATTTTTCCCCATTTTCCTTGTATAGCTCCCTTTAGAGGTAAACGTAATCGGGCGTCCCCTGGTATCTGCTCCGATTCAGGCACGGACACCCCAAATGAACTTTTCTATAATTCTATAATCCCATAGGGTCGAACTACGAGAAAATATCCACAAAACGGTCGGCTTCAATTTTTCCCCATTTTCCTTGTATAGCTCCCTTTAGAGGCAAACGTAATCGGGCGTCCCCTGGTATCTGCTCCGATTCAGGCACGGACACCCCAAATGAACTTTTCTGCAATTCTATAAACCCATAGGGTCAAACTACGAGAAAATATCCATAAAATGGCCCGCTACAATTTCTCCCCATTTTTCTTGCATAGCTCCCTTTAGAGGTAAACGTAATCGGGCGTCCCCTGGTATATGCTCCGATTCAGGCACAGACAGCCGCAAATGAAGTTTTTTGCAACTCTATAAACCCATAGGGTCAAACCACGAGAAAATATCCACAAAACGGTCCGGTTCAATTGTTTCTCATTTTCCTTGTATAGCTCCCTTTCGAGGTAAATGTAATCGGGCGTCTCCTAGTATCTGCTCCGATTCAGGCACGGACAGCGGCTAATGAAGTTTTCTGTAATTCTATAAACCCATAGGGTCAAACTACGAGAAAATATCAATAAAACGGCCCGCTTCAATTTTTCCCCATTTTCCTTGTATAGCTTCCTTTAGAGGTAAACGTAATCGGGCGACTCCTGGTATCTGCTCCGATTAAGGCACGGACAACCGCAAATGAAGTTTTCTGCAATTCTATAAACCCATAGGGTCAAACTACGAGAAAATATCCACAAAACGGCCCACTTCAATTTCTCCCCAGTTTCCTTGTATAGCTCCCTTTAGAGGTAAACGTAATCGGGCGCCTCCTGGTATCTGCTCCGATTCAGGCACGGACAGCCGCAAATCAAGTTTTCTACAATTCTATAAACCCATAGGGTCAAACTACGAGAAAATATCCACAAAACGGCCCGCTTCAATTTTTCCCCATTTTCCTTGTATAGCTCCCTTTAGAGGTAAACGTAATCGGGCACCTGGTAGTATCTGCTCCGATTCAGGCACGGACAACCGCAAATGAAGTTTTCTGCAACTCTATAAACCCATAGGGTCAAACTATGAGAAAATAACCACAAAACGGCCCGCTTCAATTTTTCCCCATTTTCCTTGTATAGCTCCCTTTAGAGGTAAACGTAATCGGGCGTCCCCTGGTATCTGCTCCGATTCAGGCACGGACACCCCAAATGAACTTTTCTGTAATTCTATAAACCTATAGGGTCAAACTACGAGAAAATATCCACAAAATGGCCCGCTACAATTTCTCCCCATTTTCCTTGTATAGCTCCCTTTAGAGGTAAACGTAATCGGGCGTCCCCTAGTATCTGCTCCGATTCAGGTACAGACAGCCGCAAATGAAGTTTTCTGTAACTCTATAAACCCACAGGGTCAAACTACGAGAAAATATCCACAAAACGGCCCGCTTCAATTTTTCCTCATTTTCCTTGTATAATATCAACAAAAAGGCCCGCTTCAATTTTTTCCCATTTTCCAAGTATAGCTCCCTTTAGAGGTAAACGTAATCGAGCGTCTCCTGGTATCTGCTCCGATTCAGGCACGGACAGCCGCAAATGAAGATTTCTGCAATTCTATAAACCCATAGGGTCAAACTACGAGAAAATATCCACAAAACGGCCCGCTTCAATTTTCCCCATTTTCCTTGTATAGCTCCCTTTAGAGGTAAAAGTAATCGGGTGTCCCCTGGTATCTGCTCTGATTCAGGCATGGACAGCCCCAAATGAACTTTTCTGCAATTCTATAAACCCATAGGGTCAAACTACGAGAAAATATCCACAAAACGGCCCGCTTCAATTTCTCCCCATTTTCCTTGTATAGTTCCCTTTAGAGGTAAACGTAATCGGGCGCCTCCTGGCATCTGCTCCGATTCAGGCACGGACAGCCGCAAATGAAGTTTTCTGCAACTCTATAAACCCATAGGGTCAAACTACGAGAAAATATCCACAAAATGGCCCGCTTTCATTTCTCCCCATTTTCCTTGTATAGCTCACTTTAGAGGTAAACGTAATCGGGCGCCTTCTGGTATCTACTCCGATTCAGGCACGGACAGCCGCAAATGAACTTTTCTGCAATTCTATAAACCCATAGGGTCAAACTACGAGAAAATATCCACAAAACGCCCAGCTTCAATTTCTCCCCATTTTCCTTGTATAGCTCCCTTTAGAGGTAAACGTAATCGAGCGTCTCCTGGTATCTGCTCCAATTCAGGCACGGACGGCCGCAAATGAAGATTTCTGCAATTCTATAAACCCATAGGGTCAACCTACGAGAAAATATCCACAAAACGGCCCGCTTCAATTTTTCCCCATTTTCCTTGTATAGCTCCCTTTAGAGGTAAACGTAATCGGGCGTCCCCTGGTATCTGCTCTGATTCAGGAATGGACAGCCCCAAATGAACTTTTCTGCAATTCTATAAACCCATAGGGTCAAACTACGAGAATATATCCACAAAACGGCCCGCTTCAATTTCTCCCCATTTTCCTTGTATAGTTCCCTTTTGAGGTAAACGTATCGGGCGCCTCCTGGCATCTGCTCCGATTCAGGCACGGACAGCCGCAAATGAAGATTTCTGCAATTCTATAAACCCATAGGGTCAAACTACGAGAAAATATCCACAAAACGGTCCGCTTCAATTTCTCCCCATTTTCCTTGTATAGTTCCCTTTAGAGGTAAACGTAATCGGGCGCCTCCTGTAATCTGCTCCGATTCAGGCACGGACAGCCGCAAACGAAGTTTTCTGCAACTCTATAAACCCATAGGGTCAAACTACGAGAAAATATCCACAAAATGGCCCGCTTCAATTTCTCCCCATTTTCCTTGTATAGCTCACTTTAGAGGTAACGTAATCGTGCGTCCCCTGGTATCAGCTCCGATTCAGGCACGGACAGCCGCAAATGAAGTTTTCGGCAATTCTATAAACCCATAGGGTCAAACTACGAGAAAATATCCACAAAACGGCCCGCTTCAATTTTTCCCCATTTTCCTTGTATAGCTCCCTTTAGAGGTAAACGTAATCGGGCGTCCCCTGGTATCTGCTCTGATTCAGGAATGGACAGCCCCAAATGAACTTTTCTGCAATTCTATAAACCCATAGGGTCAAACTACGAGAATATATCCACAAAACGGCCCGCTTCAATTTCTCCCCATTTTCCTTGTATAGCTCCCTTTAGAGGTAAACGTAATCGGGCGCCTCCTGGCATCTGCTGCGATTCAGGCACGGACAGCCGCAAATGAAGTTTTCTGCAACTCTATAAACCCATAGGGTCAAACTACGAGAAAATATCCACAAAACGCCCAGCTTCAATTTCTCCCCATTTTCCTTGTATAGCTCCCTTTAGAGGTAAACGTAATCGAGCGTCTCCTGGTATCTGCTCCGATTCAGGCACGGACAGCCGCAAATGAAGATTTCTGCAATTCTATAAACCCACAGGGTCAAACTACGAGAAAATATCCACAAAACGGCCCGCTTCAATTTTTCCCCATTTTCCTTGTACAGCTCCCTTTAGAGGTAAACGTAATCGGGCGTCCCCTGGTATCTGCTCTGATTCAGGAATGGACAGCCCCAAATGAACTTTTCTGCAATTCAATAAACCCATAGGGTCAAACTACGAGAATATATCCACAAAACGGCCCGCTTCAATTTCTCCCCATTTTCCTTGTATAGTTCCCTTTTGAGGTAAACGTAATCGGGCGCCTCCTGGCATCTGCTCCGATTCAGGCACGGACAGCCGCAAATGAAGATTTCTGCAATTCTATAAACCCATAGGGTCAAACTACGAGAAAATATCCACAAAACGGCCCGCTTCAATTTCTCCCCATTTTCCTTGTATAGCTCACTTTAGAGGTAACGTAATCGTGCGTCCCCTGGTATCAGCTCCGATTCAGGCACGGATAGCCGCAAATGAACTTTTCTGCAATTCTATAAACCCATAGGGTCAAACTACGAGAAAATATCCACAAAACGCCCAGCTTCAATTTCTCCCCATTTTCCTTGTATAGCTCCCTTTAGAGGTAAACGTAATCGGGCGCCTCTTGGTATCTTCTCCGATTCAGGCACGGACAGCCGCAAATGAAGTTTTCTACAACTCTATAAACCCACAGGGTCAAACTTCGAGAAAATATCCACAAAACAGCCCGCTTAAATTTTTCCCCATTTTCCTTGTATAGCTCCCTTTAGAGGTAAACGTAATCGGGAATCTCCTAGTATCTGCTCCGATTCAGGCACGGACAGCCACAAATAAAGTCTTCTGCAATTCTATAAACCCATAGGGTCAAACTACGAGAAAATATCCACAAACGGCCCGCTTCAATTTCTCCCGATATTCCTTGTACAGCTCCCTTTAGAGGTAAACGTAATCGGGCGTCCCCTGGTATCTGCTCCGATTTAGGCACGGACAGCCCCAAATGATCTTTTCTGCAATTCTACAAACCCATAGGGGGTCAAACTACGAGAAAATATCAACAAAACGGCACGCTTCAATTTTTCTCCATTTTCCTTGTATAGCTCCCTTTAGAGGTAAACGTAATCGGGCGTCCCCTGGTATCTGCTCCGATTCAGGCACGGACACCCCCAAATGAATTTTTCTGCAATTCGATAAACCCATAGGGTCAAACTACGAGAAAATATCCACAAAACGACCCGCTTCAATTTTTCCCCATTTTCCTTGTATAGCTCCCTTTAGAGGTAAACGTAATCGGGCGTCTCCTAGTATCTGCTCTGATTCAGGCACGGACAACTGCAACTGAAGTTTTCTGCAATTCTATAAACCCATAGGGTCAAACTACGAGAAAATATCAACAAAAAGCCCCGCTTCAATTTTTCCCCATTTTCCTTGTATAGCTCCCTTTAGAGGTAAACGTAATCGGGCGTCCCCTGGTATCTGCTCCGATTCAGGCACGGACAGCCGCAAATGAAGATTTCTGCAATTCTATAAACCCATAGGGTCAAACTACGAGAAAATATCCACAAAACGGCCCGCTTCAATTTTTCCCCATTTTCCTTGTATAGCTCCCTTTAGAGGTAAACGTAATCGGGCGTCCCCTGGTATCTGCTCTGATTCAGGCGTGGACAGCCCCAAATGAACTTTTCTGCAATTCTATAAACCCATAGGGTCAAACTACGAGAAAATATCCACAAAACGGCCCGCTTCAATTTCTCCCCATTTTCCTTGTATAGTTCCCTTTAGAGGTAAACGTAATCGGGCGCCTCCTGTAATCTGCTCCGATTCAGGCACGGACAGCCGCAAATGAAGTTTTCTGCAACTCTATAAACCCATAGGGTCAAACTACGAGAAAATATCCACAAAATGGCCCGCTTCAATTTCTCCCCATTTTCCTTGTATAGCTCACTTTAGAGGTAACGTAATCGTGCGTCCCCTGGTATCAGCTCCGATTCAGGCACGGACAGCCGCAAATGAACTTTTCTGCAATTCTATAAACCCATAGGGTCAAACTACGAGAAAATATCCACAAAACGCCCAGCTTCAATTTCTCCCCATTTTCCTTGTATAGCTCCCTTTAGAGGTAAACGTTATCGGGCGCCTCCTGGTATCTTCTCCGATTCAGGCACGGACAGCCGCAAATGAAGTTTTCTACAACTCTATAAACCCACAGGGTCAAACTTCGAGAAAATATCCACAAAACAGCCCGCTTAAATTTTTCCCCATTTTCCTTGTATAGCCCCCTTTAGAGGTAAACTTAATCGGGCGTCTCCTAGTATCTGCTCCGATTCAGGCACGGACAGCCGCAAATGAAGTTTTCGGCAATTCTATAAACCCATAGGGTCAAACTACGAGAAAATATCCACAAAACGGCCCGCTTCAATTTTTCCCCATTTTCCTTGTATAGCTCCCTTTAGAGGTAAACGTAATCGGGCGTCCCCTGGTATCTGCTCTGATTCAGGAATGGACAGCCCCAAATGAAGTTTTCTGCAATTCTATAAACCCATAGGGTCAAACTACGAGAATATATCCACAAAACGGCCCGCTTCAATTTCTCCCCATTTTCCTTGTATAGCTCCCTTTAGAGGTAAACGTAATCGGGCGCCTCGTGGCATCAGCTCCGATTCAGGCACGGACAGCCGCAAATGAAGTTTTCTGCAACTCTATAAACCCATAGGGTCAAACTACGAGAAAATATCCACAAAACGGCCAGCTTCAATTTCTCCCCATTTTCCTTGTATAGCTCCCTTTAGAGGTAAACGTAATCGGGAATCTCCTAGTATCTGCTCCGATTCAGGCACGGACAGCCACAAATAAAGTCTTCTGCAATTCTATAAACCCATAGGGTCAAACTACGAGAAAATATCCACAAACGGCCCGCTTCAATTTCTCCCGATATTCCTTGTACAGCTCCCTTTAGAGGTAAACGTAATCGGGCGTCCCCTGGTATCTGCTCCGATTTAGGCACGGACAGCCCCAAATGATCTTTTCTGCAATTCTATAAACCCATAGGGTCAAACTACGAGAAAATATCAACAAAACGGCACGCTTCAATTTTTCTCCATTTTCCTTGTATAGCTCCCTTTAGAGGTAAACGTAATCGGGCGTCCCCTGGTATCTGCTCCGATTCAGGCACGGACACCCCCAAATGAATTTTTCTGCAATTCGATAAACCCATAGGGTCAAACTACGAGAAAATATCCACAAAACGACCTGCTTCAATTTTTCCCCATTTTCCTTGTATAGCTCCCTTTAGAGGTAAACGTAATCGGGCGTCTCATAGTATCTGCTCTGATTCAGGCACGGACAACTGCAACTGAAGTTTTCTACAATTCTATAAACCCATAGGGTCAAACTACGAGAAAATATCAACAAAAAGCCCCGCTTCAATTTTTCCCCATTTTCCTTGTATAGCTCCCTTTAGAGGTAAACGTAATCGGGCGTCCCCTGGTATCTGCTCCGATTCAGGCACGGACAGCCGCAAATGAAGATTTCTGCAATTCTATAAACCCATAGGGTCAAACTACGAGAAAATATCCACAAAACGGCCCGCTTCAATTTTTCCCCATTTTCCTTGTATAGCTCCCTTTAGAGGTAAACGTAATCGGGCGTCCCCTGGTATCTGCTCTGATTCAGGCGTGGACAGCCCCAAATGAACTTTTCTGCAATTCTATAAACCCATAGGGTCAAACTACGAGAATATATCCACAAAACGGCCCGCTTCAATTTCTCCCCATTTTCCTTGTATAGTTCCCTTTAGAGGTAAACGTAATCGGGCGCCTCCTGGCATCTGCTGCGATTCAGGCACGGACAGCCGCAAATGAAGTTTTCTGCAACTCTATAAACCCATAGGGTCAAACTACGAGAAAATATCCACAAAACGGCCAGCTTCAATTTCTCCCCATTTTCCTTGTATAGCTCCCTTTAGAGGTAAACGTAATCGGGAATCTCCTAGTATCTGCTCCGATTCAGGCACGGACACCCACAAATAAAGTCTTCTGCAATTCTATAAACCCATAGGGTCAAACTACGAGAAAATATCCACAAAATGGCCCGCTTCAATTTCTCCCCATTTTCCTTTTATAGCTCCCTTTTGAGGTGAACGTAATCGGGCGCCTCCTGGTATCTGCTCCGATTCAGGCACGGACAGCCGCAAATGAAGTTTTCTGCAATTCTATAAACCCATAGGGTCAAACTACGAGAAAATATCCAAAAAACGGCCCGCTTCAATTTTTCCCCATTTTCCTTGTATATCTCCCTTTAGAGGTAAACGTAATCGGGCGCCTTCTGGTATCTGCTCCGATTCAGGCACGGACAGCCGCAAATGAACTTTTATGCAATTCTATAAACCCATAGGGTCAAACTACGAGAAAATATCCACAAAACGGCCAGCTTCAATTTCTCCCCATTTTCCTTGTATAGCTCCCTTTAGAGGTAAACGTAATCGGGCGCCTCCTGGTATCTTCTCCGATTCAGGCACGGACAGCCGCAAATGAAGTTTTCTGCAATTCTATAAACCCACGGTGTCAAACTACGAGAAAATATCAACAAAAAGGCCCGCTTCAATTTTTTCCCATTTTCCAAGTATAGCTCCCTTTAGAGGTAAACGTAATCGAGCGTCTCCTGGTATCTGCTCCGATTCAGGCACGGACAGCCGCAAATGAACTTTTCTGCAATTCTATAAACCCATAGGGTCAAACTACGAGAAAATATCCACAAAACGCCCAGCTTCAATTTCTCCCCATTTTCCTTGTATAGCTCCCTTTAGAGGTAAACGTAATCGGGCGCCTCCTGGTATCTTCTCCGATTCAGGCACGGACAGCCGCAAATGAAGTTTTCTACAACTCTATAAACCTATAGGGTCAAACTTCGAGAAAATATCCACAAAACAGCCCGCTTAAATTTTTCCCCATTTTCCTTGTATAGCCCCCTTTAGAGGTAAACTTAATCGGGCGTCTCCTAGTATCTGCTCTGATTCAGGCACGGATAGCCGCAAATGAAGTTTTCGGCAATTCTATAAACCCATAGGGTCAAACTACGAGAAAATATTCACAAAATGGCCCCCTTCAATTTCTCCCAATTTTCCTTGTATAGCTCCCTTTAGAGGTGAACGTAATCGGGCGCCTCCTGGTATCTGCTCCGATTCAGGCACGGACAGCCGCAAATGAAGTTTTCTGCAATTCTATAAACCCATAGGGTCAAACTACGAGAAAATATCCAAAAAACGGCCCGCTTCAATTTTTCCCCATTTTCCTTGTATAGCTCCCTTTAGAGGTAAACGTAATCGGGCGTCCCCTGGTATCTGCTCCGATTCAGGCACGGACAGCCCCAAATGAACTTTTCTGCAATTCTATAAACCCATAGGGTCAAACTACGAGAAAATATCCACAAAACGGCCAGCTTCAATTTCTCCCCCATTTTCCTTGTATAGCTCCCTTTAGAGGTAAACGTAATCGGGAATCTCCTAGTATCTGCTTCGATTCAGGCACGGACAGCCACAAATAAAGTCTTCTGCAATTCTATAAACCCATAGGGTCAAACTACGAGAAAATATCCACAAACGGCCCGCTTCAATTTCTCCCGATATTCCTTGTACAGCTCCCTTTAGAGGTAAACGTAATCGGGCGTCCCCTGGTATCTGCTCCGATTTAGGCACGGACAGCCCCAAATGATCTTTTCTGCAATTCTATAAACCCATAGGGTCAAACTACGAGAAAATATCAACAAAACGGCACACTTCAATTTTTCTCCATTTTCCTTGTATAGCTCCTTTTAGAGGTAAACGTAATCGGGTGTCCCCTGGTATCTGCTCCGATTCAGGCACGGACACCCCCAAATGAATTTTTCTGCAATTCGATAAACCCATAGGGTCAAACTACGAGAAAATATCCACAAAACGACCCGCTTCAATTTTTCCCCATTTTCCTTGTATAGCTCCCTTTAGAGGTAAACGTAATCGGGCGTCTCCTAGTATCTGCTCTGATTCAGGCACGGACAACTGCAACTGAAGTTTTCTGCAATTCTATAAACCCATAGGGTCAAACTACGAGAAAATATCAACAAAAAGGCCCGCTTCAATTTTTCCCCATTTTCCTTGTATAGCTAGCTCCCTTTAGAGGTAAACGTAATCGGGCGCCTCCTGGCATCTGCTCCGATTCAGGCACGGACAGCCGCAAATGAAGTTTTCTGCAACTCTATAAACCCATAGGGTCAAACTACGAGAAAATATCCACAAAACGGCCAGCTTCAATTTCTCCCCATTTTCCTTGTATAACTCCCTTTAGAGGTAAACGTAATCGGGAATCTCCTAGTATCTGCTCCGATTCAGGCACGGACAACCACAAATAAAGTCTTCTGCAATTCTATAAACCCATAGGGTCAAACTACGAGAAAATATCCACAAACGGCCCGCTTCAATTTCTCCCGATATTCCTTGTACAGCTCCCTTTAGAGGTAAACGTAATCGGGCGTTCCCTGGTATCTGCTCCGATTTAGGCACGGACAGCCCCAAACGATCTTTTCTGCAATTCTATAAACCCATAGGGTCAAACTACGAGAAAATATCAACAAAACGGCACGCTTCAATTTTTCTCCATTTTCCTTGTATAGCTCCCTTTAGAGGTAAACGTAATCGGGCGTCCCCTGGTATCTGCTCCGATTCAGGCACGGACACCCCCAAATGAATTTTTCTGCAATTCGATAAACCCATAGGGTCAAACTACGAGAAAATATCCACAAAACGACCCGCTTCAATGTTTCCCCATTTTCCTTGTATAGCTCCCTTTAGAGGTAAACGTAATCGGGCGTCTCCTAGTATCTGCTCTGATTCAGGCACGGACAACTGCAACTGAAGTTTTCTGCAATTCTATAAACCCATAGGGTCAAACTACGAGAAAATATCAACAAAAAGCCCCGCTTCAATTTTTCCCCATTTTCTTTGTATAGCTCCCTTTAGAGGTAAACGTAATCGGGCAACTCCTGGTATCTGCTCCGATTCAGGCACGGACAGCCGCAAATAAAGTTTTATGCAATTCTATAAACCCATAGGGTCAAACTACGAGAAAATATCCACAAAACGGCCAGCTTCAATTTCTCCCCATTTTCCTTGTATAGCTCCCTTTAGAGGTAAACGTAATCGGGCGCCTCCTGGTATCAGCTCCTATTCAGGCACGGACAGCCCCAAATGAACTTTTCTGCAATTCTATAAACCCATAGGGTCAAACTACGAGAAAATATCCACCAAACGGCCCGCTTCAATTTCTCCCCATTTTCCTTGTATAGCTCCCTTTAGAGGTAAACGTAATCGGGCGCCTCCTGGTATTTGCTCCGATTAAGGCACGGACAGCCGCAAATGAAGTTTTCTGCAATTCTATAAACCCACAGGGTCAAACTACGAGAAAATATCAACAAAAAGGCCCGCTTCAATTTTTTCCCATTTTCCAAGTATAGCTCCCTTTAGAGGTAAACGTAATCGACCGTCTCTTGGTATCTGCTCCGATTCAGGCACGGACAGCCGCAAATGAAGATTTCTGCAATTCTATAAACCCATAGGGTCAAACTACGAGAAAATATCCACAAAACGGCCGGCTTCAATTTTTCCCCATTTTCCTTGTATAGCTCCCTTTAGAGGTAAACGTAATCGGGCGTCCCCTGGTATCTGCTCTAATT
Source organism: Heracleum sosnowskyi (assembly GCA_030848705.1). NCBI lineage: Eukaryota > Viridiplantae > Streptophyta > Magnoliopsida > Apiales > Apiaceae > Heracleum > Heracleum sosnowskyi. The sequence continues at coordinate 65,127,814 of CM061244.1, read as the reverse complement.
CAGGCATGGACAGCCCCAAATGAACTTTTCTGCAATTCTATAAACCCATAGGGTCAAACTACGAGAATATATCCACAAAACGGCCCGCTTCAATTTCTCCCTATTTTCCTTGTATAGTTCCCTTTAGAGGTAAACGTAATCGGGCGCCTCCTGGCATCTGCTCTGATTCAGGCACGGACAGCCGCAAATGAAGTTTTCTGCAACTCTATAAATCCATAGGGTCAAACTACGAGAAAATATCCACAAAACGGCCCGCTTCAATTTCTCCCCATTTTCCTTTTATAGCTCACTTTAGAGGTAAACGTAATCGGGCGCCTTCTGGTATTTGCTCCGATTCAGGCACGGAAAGCCGCAAATGAACTTTTCTGCAATTCTATAAACCCATAGGGTCAAACTACCAGAAAATATCCACAAAACGCCCAGCTTCAATTTCTCCCCATTTTCCTTGTATAGCTCCCTTTAGAGGTAAACGTAATCGGGCGCCTCCTGGCATCTGCTCTGATTCAGGCACGGACAGCCGCAAATGAAGTTTTCTGCAACTCTATAAACCCATAGGGTCAAACTACGAGAAAATATCAACAAAACGGCCCGCTTCAATTTCTCCCCATTTTCCTTTTATAGCTCACTTTAGAGGTAAACTTAGTCGGGCGTCTCCTAGTATCTGCTCTGATTCAGGCACGGACAACTGCAACTGAAGTTTTCTGCAATTCTATAAACCCATAGGGTCAAACTACGAGAAAATATCAACAAAAAGCCCCGCTTCAATTTTTCCCCATTTTCCTTGTATAGCTCCCTTTAGAGGTAAACGTAATCGGGCGACTCCTGGTATCTGCTCCGATTCAGGCACGGACAGCCGCAAATGAAGTTTTCTGCAATTCTATAAACCCATAGGGTCAAACTACGAGAAAATATCCACAAAACGGCCCGCTTCAATTTTTCCCCATTTTCCTTGTATAGCTCCCTTTAGAGGTAACGTAATCGGGCGTCCCCTGGTATCAGCTCCTATTCAGGCACGGACAACCCCAAATGAACTTTTCTGCAATTCTATAAACCCATAGGGTCAAACTACAAGAAAATATCCACAAAACGGCCCGCTTCAATTTCTCCCCATTTTCCTTGTATAACTCCCTTTAGAGGTAAACATAATCGGGCGCCTCCTGGTATTTGCTCCGATTCAGGCACGGACAGCCGCAAATGAAGTTTTCTGCAATTCTATAAACCCACAGGGTCAAACTACGAGAAAATATCAACAAAAAGGCCCGCTTCAATTTTTTCCCATTTTCCAAGTATAGCTCCCTTTAGAGGTAAACGTAATCGAGCGTCTCCTGGTATCTGCTCCGATTCAGGCACGGACATCCGCAAATGAAGATTTCTGCAATTCTATACACCCATAGGGTCAAACTACGAGAAAATATCCACAAAACGGCCCGCTTCAATTTTTCCCCATTTTCCTTGTATAGCTCCCTTTAGAGGTAAACGTAATCGGGCGTCCCCTGGTATCTGCTCTGATTCAGGCATGGACAGCCCCAAATGAACTTTTCTGCAATTCTATAAACCCATAGGGTCAAACTACGAGAATATATCCACAAAACGGCCCGCTTCAATTTCTCCCCATTTTCCTTGTATAGTTCCCTTTAGAGGTAAACGTAATCGGGCGCCTCCTGGCATCTACTCTGATTCAGGCACGGACAGCCGCAAATGAAGTTTTCTGCAACTCTATAAACCCATAGGGTCAAACTACGAGAAAATATCCACAAAACGGCCCGCTTCAATTTCTCCCCATTTTCCTTTTATAGCTCACTTTAGAGGTAAACGTAATCGGGCGCCTTCTGGTATTTGCTCCGATTCAGGCACGGAAAGCCGCAAATGAACTTTTCTGCAATTCTATAAACCCATAGGGTCAAACTACCAGAAAATATCCACAAAACGCCCAGCTTCAATTTCTCCCCATTTTCCTTGTATAGCTCCCTTTAGAGGTAAACGTAATCGGGCGCCTCCTGGTATCTTCTCCGATTCAGGTACGGACAGCCGCAAATGAAGTTTTCTACAACTCTATAAACCCATAGGGTCAAACTTCGAGAAAATATCCACAAAACAGCCCGCTTAAATTTTTCCCCATTTTCCTTGTATAGCCCCCTTTAGAGGTAAACTTAATCGGGCGTCTCCTAGTATCTGCTCTGATTCAGGCACGGACAGCCGCAAATGAAATTTTCGGCAATTCTATAAACCCATAGGGTCAAACTACGAGAAAATATCCACAAAATGGCCCGCTTCAATTTCTCCCCATTTTCCTTGTATAGCTCCCTTTAGAGGTGAACGTAATCGGGCGCCTCCTGGTATCTGCTCCGATTCAGGCACGGACAGCCGCAAATGAAGTTTTCTGCAATTCTATAAACCCATAGGGTCAAACTACGAGAAAATATCCAAAAAATGGCCCGCTTCAATTTTTCCCCATTTTCCTTGTATAGCTCCCTTTAGAGGTAAACGTAATCGGGCGTCCCCTGGTATCTGCCCCGATTCAGGCACGGACAGCCCCAAATGAACTTTTCTGCAATTCTATAAACCCATAGGGTCAAACTACGAGAAAATATCCACAAAACGGCCAGCTTCAATTTCTCCCCCATTTTCCTTGTATAGCTCCCTTTAGAGGTAAACGTAATCGGGAATCTCCTAGTATCTGCTTCGATTCAGGCACGGACTGCCACAAATAAAGTCTTCTGCAATTCTATAAACCCATAGGGTCAAACTACGAGAAAATATCCACAAACGGCCCGCTTCAATTTCTCCCGATATTCCTTGTACAGCTCCCTTTAGAGGTAAACGTAATCGGGCGTCCCCTGGTATCTGCTCCGATTTAGGCACGGACAGCCCCAAATGATATTTTCTGCAATTCTATAAACCCATAGGGTCAAACTACGAGAAAGTATCAACAAAACGGCACGCTTCAATTTTTCTCCATTTTCCTTGTATAGCTCCCTTTAGAGGTAAACGTAATCGGGCGTCCCCTGGTATCTGCTCCGATTCAGGCACGGACACCCCCAAATGAATTTTTCTGCAATTCGATAAACCCATAGGGTCAAACTACGAGAAAATATCCACAAAACGACCCGCTTCAATTTTTCCCCATTTTCCTTGTATAGCTCCCTTTAGAGGTAAACGTAATCGGGCGTCTCCTAGTACCTGCTCTGATTCAGGCACGGACAACTGCAACTGAAGTTTTCTGCAATTCTATAAACCCATAGGGTCAAACTACGAGAAAATATCAACAAAAAGCCCCGCTTCAATTTTTCCCCATTTTCCTTGTATAGCTCCCTTTAGAGGTAAACGTAATCGGGCGACTCCTGGTATCTGCTCCGATTCAGGCACGGACAGCCGCAAATGAAGTTTTCTGCAATTCTATAAACCCATAGGGTCAAACTACGAGAAAATATCCACAAAACGGCCCGCTTCAATTTTTCCCCATTTTCCTTGTATAGCTCCCTTTAGAGGTAACATAATCGGGCGTCCCCTGGTATCAGCTCCTATTCAGGCACGGACAGCCCCAAATGAACTTTTCTGCAATTCTATAAACCCATAGGGTCAAACTACGAGAAAATATCTACAAAACGGCCCGCTTCAATTTCTCCCCATTTTCCTTGTATAGCTCCCTTTAGAGGTAAACATAATCGGGCGCCTCCTGGTATTTGCTCCGATTCAGGCACGGACAGCCGCAAATGAAGTTTTCTGCAATTCTATAAACCCACAGGGTCAAACTACGAGAAAATATCAACAAAAAGGCCCGCTTCAATTTTTTCCCATTTTCCAAGTATAGCTCCCTTTAGAGGTAAACGTAATCGACCGTCTCCTGGTATCTGCTCCGATTCAGGCACGGACAGCCGCAAATGAAGATTTCTGCAATTCTATAAACCCATAGGGTCAAACTACGAGAAAATATCCACAAAACGGCCCGCTTCAATTTTTCCCCATTTTCCTTGTATAACTCCCTTTAGAGGTAAACGTAATCGGGTGTCCCCTGGTATCTGCTCTAATTCAGGCATGGACAGCCCCAAATGAACTTTTCTGCAATTCTATAAACCCATAGGGTCAAACTACGAGAATATATCCACAAAACGGCCCGCTTCAATTTCTCCCCATTTTCCTTGTATAGTTCCCTTTAGAGGTAAACGTAATCGGGCGCCTCCTGGCATCTGCTCTGATTCAGGCACGGACAACCGCAAATGAAGTTTTCTGCAACTCTATAAACCCATAGGGTCAAACTACGAGAAAATATCCACAAAACGGCCTGCTTCAATTTCTCCCCATTTTCCTTTTATAGCTCACTTTAGAGGTAAACGTAATCGGGAATCTCCTAGTATCTGCTCCGATTCAGGCACGGACAGCCACAAATAAAGTCTTCTGCAATTCGATAAACCCATAGGGTCAAACTACGAGAAAATATCCACAAAACGACCCGCTTCAATTTTTCCCCATTTTCCTTGTATAGCTCCCTTTAGAGGTAAACGTAATCGGGCGTCTCCTAGTATCTGCTCTGATTCAGGCACGGACAACTGCAACTGAAGTTTTCTGCAATTCTTTAAACCCATAGGGTCAAACTACGAGAAAATATCAACAAAAAGCCCCGCTTCAATTTTTCCCCATTTTCCTTGTATAGCTCCCTTTAGAGGTAAACGTAATCGGGCGACTCCTGGTATCTGCTCCGATTCAGGCACGGACAGCCGCAAATGAAGTTTTCTGCAATTCTATAAACCCATAGGGTCAAACTACGAGAAAATATCCACAAAACGGCCCGCTTCAATTTTTCCCCATTTTCCTTGTATAGCTCCCTTTAGAGGTAACGTAATCGGGCGTCCCCTGGTATCTGCTCCTATTCAGGCACGGACAGCCCCAAATGAACTTTTCTGCAATTCTATAAACCCATAGGGTCAAACTACGAGAAAATATCCACAAAACGGCCCGCTTCAATTTCTCCCCATTTTCCTTGTATAGCTCCCTTTAGAGGTAAACATAATCGGGCGCCTCCTGGTATTTGCTCCGATTCAGGCACGGACAGCCGCAAATGAAGTTTTCTGCAATTCTATAAACCCACAGGGTAAAACTACGAGAAACTATCAACAAAAAGGCCCGCTTCAATTTTTTCCCATTTTCCAAGTATAGCTCCCTTTAGAGGTAAACGTAATCGAGCGTCTCCTGGTATCTGCTCCGATTCAGGCACGGACAGCCGCAAATGAAGATTTCTGCAATTCTATACACCCATAGGGTCAAACTACGAGAAAATATCCACAAAATGGCCCGCTTCAATTTTTCCCCATTTTCCTTGTATAGCTCCCTTTAGAGGTAAACGTAATCGGGCGTCCCCTGGTATCTACTCTGATTCAGGCATGGACAACCCCAAATGAACTTTTCTGCAATTCTATAAACCCATAGGGTCAAACTACGAGAATATATCCACAAAACGGCCCGCTTCAATTTCTCCCCATTTTCCTTGTATAGTTCCCTTTAGAGGTAAACGTAATCGGGCGCCTCCTGGCATCTTCTCTGATTCAGGCACGGACAACCGCAAATGAAGTTTTTTGCAACTCTATAAACCCATAGGGTCAAACTACGAGAAAATATCCACAAAACAGCCCGCTTAAATTTTTCCCCATTTTCCTTGTATAGCCCCCTTTAGAGGTAAACTTAATCGGGCGTCTCCTAGTATCTGCTCTGATTCAGGCACGGACAGCCGCAAATGAAATTTTCGGCAATTCTATAAACCCATAGGGTCAAACTACGAGAAAATATCCACAAAATGGCCCGCTTCAATTTCTCCCCATTTTCCTTGTATAGCTCCCTTTAGAGGTGAACGTAATCGGGCGCCTCCTGGTATCTGCTCCGATTCAGGCACGGACAGCCGCAAATGAAGTTTTCTGCAATTCTATAAACCCATAGGGTCAAACTACGAGAAAATATCAACAAAAAGGCCCGCTTCAATTTTTCCCCATTTTCCTTGTATAGCTAGCTCCCTTTAGAGGTAAACGTAATCGGGCGCCTCCTGGTATCTTCTCCGATTCAGGCACGGACAGCCGCAAATGAAGTTTTCTACAACTCTATAAACCCATAGGGTCAAACTTCGAGAAAATATCCACAAAATAGCCCGCTTAAATTTTTCCCCATTTTCCTTGTATAGCCCCCTTTATAGGTAAACTTAATCGGGCGTCTCCTAGTATCTGCTCTGATTCAGGCACGGACAGCCGCAAATGAAGTTTTCGGCAATTCTATAAACCCATAGGGTCAAACTACGAGAAAATATCCACAAAACGGCCAGCTTCAATTTCTCCCCATTTTCCTTGTATAGCTCCCTTTAGAGGTAAACGTAATCGGGAATCTCCTAGTATCTGCTCCGATTCAGGCACGGACAGCCACAAATAAAATCTTCTGCAATTCTATAAACCCATAGGGTCAAACTACGAGAAAATATCCACAAACGGCCCGCTTCAATTTCTCCCAATATTCCTTGTACTGCTCCCTTTAGAGGTAAACGTAATCGGGCGTCCCCTAGTATCTGCTCCGATTTAGGCAGGGACAGCCCCAAATGATCTTTTCTGCAATTCTATAAACCCATAGGGTCAAACTACGAGAAAATATCAACAAAACGGCACGCTTCAATTTTTCTCCATTTTCCTTGTATAGCTCTCTTTAGAGGTAAACGTAATCGGGCGTCCCCTCGTATCAGCTCTGATTCAGGCACAGACAGCCGCAACTGAAGTTTTCTACAATTCTATAAACCCATAGGGTCAAACTACGAGAAAATATCAACAAAAAGGCCCGCTTCAATTTTTCCCCATTTTCCTTGTATAGCTCCCTTTAGAGGTAAACGTAATCGGGAGTCTCCTGGTATCTGCTCCGATTCAGGCACGGAGAGCCGCAAATGAAGTTTTCTGCAATTCTATAAACCTATAGGGTCAAACTACGAGAAAATATCCACAAAACGGCCCGTTTCAATTTTTCCCCATTTTCCTTGTATAGCTCCCTTTAGAGGTAAACGTAATCGGGCGACTCCTGGTATCTGCTCCGATTCAGGCACGGACAGCCGCAAATGAAGTTTTCTGCAATTCTATAAACCCATAGGGTCAAACTACGAGAAAATATCCACAAAACGGCCCGCTTCAATTTTTCCCCATTTTCCTTGTATAGCTCCCTTTAGAGGTAACGTAATCGGGCGTCCCCTGGTATCAGCTCCTATTCAGGCACGGACAGCCCCAAATGAACTTTTCTGCAATTCTATAAACCCATAGGGTCAAACTATGAGAGAATATCCACAAAACGGCCCGCTTCAATTTCTCCCCATTTTCCTTGTATAGCTCCCTTTAGAGGTAAACATAATCGGGCGCCTCCTGGTATTTGCTCCGATTCAGGCACGGACAGCCGCAAATGAAGTTTTCTGCAATTCTATAAACCCACAGGGTAAAACTACGAGAAAATATCAACAAAAAGCCCCGCTTCAATTTTTTCCCATTTTCCAAGTATAGCTCCCTTTAGAGGTAAACGTAATCGAGCGTCTCCAGGTATCTGCTCCGATTCAGGCACGGACAGCCGCAAATGAAGATTTCTGCAATTCTATACACCCATAGGGTCAAACTACGAGAAAATATCCACAAAACGGCCCGCTTCAATTTTTCCCCATTTTCCTTGTATAGCTCCCTTTAGAGGTAAACGTAATCGGGCGTCCCCTGATATCTGCTCTGATTCAGGCATGGACAGCCCCAAATGAACTTTTCTGCAATTCTATAAACCCATAGGGTCAAACTACGAGAATATATCCACAAAACGGCCCGCTTCAATTTCTCCCCATTTTCCTTGTATAGTTCCCTTTAGAGGTAAACGTAATCGGGCGCCTCCTGGCATCTGCTCTGATTCAGGCACGGACAGCCGCAAATGAAGTTTTCTGCAACTCTATAAACCCATAGGGTCAAACTACGAGAAAATATCCACAAAACGACCCACTTCAATTTCTCCCCATTTTCCTTTTATAGCTCACTTTAGAGGTAAACGTAATCGGGCGCCTTCTGGTATTTGCTCCGATTCAGGCACGGAAAGCCGCAAATGAACTTTTCTGCAATTCTATAAACCCATAGGGTCAAACTACCAGAAAATATCCACAAAACGCCCAGCTTCAATTTCTCCCCATTTTCCTTGTATAGCTCCCTTTAGAGGTAAACGTAATCGGGCGCCTCTTGGTATCTTCTCCGATTCAGGCACGGACAGCCGCAAATGAAGTTTTCTACAACTCTATAAACCCATAGGGTCAAACTTCGAGAAAATATCCACAAAACAGCCCGCTTAAATTTTTCCCCATTTTCCTTGTATAGCCCCCTTTAGAGGTAAACTTAATCGGGCGTCTCCTAGTATCTGCTCTGATTCAGGCACGGACAGCCGCAAATGAAATTTTCGGCAATTCTATAAACCCATAGGGTCAAACTACGAGAAAATATCCACAAAATGGCCCGCTTCAATTTCTCCCCATTTTCCTTGTATAGCTCCCTTTAGAGGTGAACGTAATCGGGCGCCTCCTGGTATCTGCTCCGATTCAGGCACGGACAGCCGCAAATGAAGTTTTCTGCAATTCTATAAACCCATAGGGTCAAACTACGAGAAAATATCAACAAAAAGGCCCGCTTCAATTTTTCCCCATTTTCCTTGTATAGCTAGCTCCCTTTAGAGGTAAACGTAATCGGGCGCCTCCTGGTATCTTCTCCGATTCAGGCACGGACAGCCGCAAATGAAGTTTTCTACAACTCTATAAACCCATAGGGTCAAACTACGAGAAAATATCCACAAAACGGCCAGCTTCAATTTCTCCCCATTTTCCTTGTATAGCTCTCTTTAGAGGTAAACGTAATCGGGAATCTCCTAGTATCTGCTCCGATTCAGGCACGAACAGCCACAAATAAAATCTTCTGCAATTCTATAAACCCATAGGGTCAAACTACGAGAAAATATCAACAAAACGGCACGCTTCAATTTTTCTCCATTTTCCTTGTATAGCTCTCTTTAGAGGTAAACGTAATCGGGCGTCCCCTGGTATCAGCTCCGATTCAGGCACAGACAGCCGCAACTGAAGTTTTCTACAATTCTATAAACCCATAGGGTCAAACTACGAGAAAATATCAACAAAAAGGCCCGCTTCAATTTTTCCCCATTTTCCTTGTATAGCTCCCTTTAGAGGTAAACGTAATCGGGAGTCTCCTGGTATCTGCTCCGATTCAGGCACGGAGAGCCGCAAATGAAGTTTTCTGCAATTCTATAAACCCATAGGGTCAAACTACGAGAAAATATCCACAAAACGGCCCGCTTCAATTTTTCCCCATTTTCCTTGTATAGCTCCCTTTAGAGGTAACGTAATCGGGCGTCCCCTGGTATCAGCTCCGATTCAGGCACGGACAGCCCCAAATGAACTTTTCTGCAATTCTATAAACCCATAGGGTCAAACTACGAGAAAATATCCACAAAACGGCCCGCTTCAATTTCTCCCCATTTTTCTTCTATAGCTCCCTTTAGAGGTAAACATAATCGGGCGCCTCCTGGTATTTGCTCCGATTCAGGCAAGGACAGCCGCAAATGAAGTTTTCTGCAATTCTATAAACCCACAGGGTCAAACTACGAGAAAATATCAACAAAAAGGCCCGCTTCAATTTTTTCCCATTTTCCAAGTATAGCTCCCTTTAGAGGTAAACGTAATCGAGCGTCTCCTGGTATCTGCTCCGATTCAGGCACGGACAGCCGCAAATGAAGATTTCTGCAATTCTATAAACCCATAGGGTCAAACTACGAGAAAATATCCACAAAACGGCCCGCTTCAATTTTTCCCCATTTTCCTTGTATAGCTCCCTTTAGAGGTAAACGTAATCGGGCGTCCCCTGGTATCTGCTCTGATTCAGGCATGGACAGCCCCAAATGAACTTTTCTGCAATTCTATAAAGCCATAGGGTCAAACTACGAGAATATATCCACAAAATGGCCCGCTTCAATTTCTCCCCATTTTCCTTGTATAGTTCCCTTTAGAGGTAAACGTAATCGGGCGCCTCCTGGCATCTGCTCCGATTCAGGCACGGACAGCCGCAAATGAAGTTTTCTGCAACTCTATAAACCCCGGTCAAACTACGAGAAAATATCTACAAAACGGCCCGCTTCAATTTCTCCCCATTTTCCTTGTATAGCTCACTTTAGAGGTAAACGTAATCGGGCGCCTTCTGGTATCTGCTCCGATTCAGGCACGGACAGCCGCAAATGAACTTTTCTGCAATTCTATAAACCCATAGGGTCAAACTACGAGAAAATATCCACAAAACGCCCAGCTTCAATTTCTCCCCATTTTCCTTGTATAGCTCCCTTTAGAGGTAAACGTAATCGGGCGCCTCCTGGTATCTTCTCTGATTCAGGCACGGACAGCCGCAAATGAAGTTTTCTACAACTCTATAAACCCATAGGGTCAAACTTCGAGAAAATATCCACAAAACAGCCTGCTTAAATTTTTCCCCATTTTCCTTGTATAGCTCCCTTTAGAGGTAAACGTAATCGGGCGTCCCCTGGTATCTGCTCTGATTCAGGCATGGACAGCCCCAAATGAACTTTTCTGCAATTCTATAAAGCCATAGGGTCAAACTACGAGAATATATCCACAAAATGGCCCGCTTCAATTTCTCCCCATTTTCCTTGTATAGTTCCCTTTAGAGGTAAACGTAATCGGGCGACTCCTGGCATCTGCTCCGATTCAGGCACGGACAGCCGCAAATGAAGTTTTCTGCAACTCTATAAACCCCGGTCAAACTACGAGAAAATATCCACAAAACGGCCCGCTTCAATTTCTCCCCATTTTCCTTGTATAGCTCACTTTAGAGGTAAACGTAATCGGGCGCCTTCTAGTATCTGCTCCGATTCAGGCACGGACAGCCGCAAATGAACTTTTCTGCAATTCTCTAAACCCATAGGGTCAAACTACGAGAAAATATCCACAAAACGCCCAGCTTCAATTTCTCCCCATTTTCCTTGTATAGTTCCCTTTAGAGGTAAACGTAATCGGGCGCCTCCTGGTATCTTCTCTGATTCAGGCACGGACAGCCGCAAATGAAGTTTTCTACAACTCTATAAACCCATAGGGTCAAACTTCGAGAAAATATCCACAAAACAGCCCGCTTAAATTTTTCCCCATTTTCCTTGTATAGCCCCCTTTAGAGGTAAACTTAATCGGGTGTCTCCTAGTATCTGCTCTGATTCAGGCACGGACAACCGCAAATGAAGTTTTCGGCAATTCTATAAACCCATAGGGTCAAACTACGAGAATATATCCACAAAACGGCCCGCTTCAATTTCTCCCCATTTTCCTTGTATAGTTCCCTTTAGAGGTAAACGTAATCGGGCGCCTCCTGGCATCTGCTCCGATTCAGGCACGGACAGCCGCAAATGAAGTTTTCTGCAACTCTATAAACCCATAGGGTCAAACTACGAGAAAATATCCACAAAACGGCCCGCTTCAATTTCTCCCCATTTTCCTTGTATAGCTCACTTTAGAGGTGAACGTAATCGGGCGCCTCCTGGTATCTGCTCCGATTCAGGCACGGACAGCCGCAAATGAAGTTTTCTGCAATTCTATAAACCCATAGGGTCAAACTACGAGAAAATATCCAAAAAACGGCCCGCTTCAATTTTTCCCCATTTTCCTTGTATAGCTCCCTTTAAAGGTAAACGTAATCGGGCGTCCCCTGGTATCTGCTCCGATTCAGGCACGGACAGCCCCAAATGAACTTTTCTGCAATTCTATAAACCCATAGGGTCAAACTACGAGAAAATATCCACAAAACGACACGCTTCAATTTTTCTCCATTTTCCTTGTATAGCTCCCTTTAGAGGTAAACGTAATCGGGCGTCCCCTGGTATCTGCTCCGATTCAGGCACGGACACCCCCAAATGAATTTTTCTGCAATTCGATAAACCCATAGGGTCAAACTACGATAAAATATCCACAAAACGACCCGCTTCAATTTTTCCCCATTTTCCTTGTATAGCTCCCTTTAGAGGTAAACGTAATCGGGCGTCTCCTAGTATCTGCTCTGATTCAGGCACGGACAGCCGCAAATGAAGTTTTCGGCAATTCTATAAACCCATAGGGTCAAACTACGAGAAAATATCCACAAAACGGCCAGCTTCAATTTCTCCCCATTTTCCTTGTATAGCTCCCTTTAGAGGTAAACGTAATCGGGAATCTCCTAGTATCTGCTCCGATTCAGGCACGGACAGCCACAAATAAAATCTTCTGCAATTCTATAAACCCATAGGGTCAAACTACGAGAAAATATCCACAAACGGCCCGCTTCAATTTCTCCCAATATTCCTTGTACTGCTCCCTTTAGAGGTAAACGTAATCGGGCGTCCCTTGGTATCTGCTCCGATTTAGGCAGGGACAGCCCCAAATGATCTTTTCTGCAATTCTATAAACCCATAGGGTCAAACTACGAGAAAATATCAACAAAACGGCACGCTTCAATTTTTCTCCATTTTCCTTGTATAGCTCTCTTTAGAGGTAAACGTAATCGGGCGTCCCCTCGTATCAGCTCTGATTCAGGCACAGACAGCCGCAACTGAAGTTTTCTACAATTCTATAAACCCATAGGGTCAAACTACGAGAAAATATCAACAAAAAGGCCCGCTTCAATTTTTCCCCATTTTCCTTGTATAGCTCCCTTTAGAGGTAAACGTAATCGGGAGTCTCCTGGTATCTGCTCCGATTCAGGCACGGAGAGCCGCAAATGAAGTTTTCTGCAATTCTATAAACCTATAGGGTCAAACTACGAGAAAATATCCACAAAACGGCCCGTTTCAATTTTTCCCCATTTTCCTTGTATAGCTCCCTTTAGAGGTAAACGTAATCGGGCGACTCCTGGTATCTGCTCCGATTCAGGCACGGACAGCCGCAAATGAAGTTTTCTGCAATTCTATAAACCCATAGGGTCAAACTACGAGAAAATATCCACAAAACGGCCCGCTTCAATTTTTCCCCATTTTCCTTGTATAGCTCCCTTTAGAGGTAACGTAATCGGGCGTCCCCTGGTATCAGCTCCTATTCAGGCACGGACAACCCCAAATGAACTTTTCTGCAATTCTATAAACCCATAGGGTCAAACTATGAGAAAATATCCACAAAACGGCCCGCTTCAATTTCTCCCCATTTTCCTTGTATAGCTCCCTTTAGAGGTAAACATAATCGGGCGCCTCCTGGTATTTGCTCCGATTCAGGCACGGACAGCCGCAAATGAAGTTTTCTGCAATTCTATAAACCCACAGGGTAAAACTACGAGAAAATATCAACAAAAAGCCCCGCTTCAATTTTTTCCCATTTTCCAAGTATAGCTCCCTTTAGAGGTAAACGTAATCGAGCGTCTCCAGGTATCTGCTCCGATTCAGGCACGGACAGCCGCAAATGAAGATTTCTACAATTCTATACACCCATAGGGTCAAACTACGAGAAAATATCCACAAAATGGCCCGCTTCAATTTTTCCCCATTTTCCTTGTATAGCTCCCTTTAGAGGTAAACGTAATCGGGCGTCCCCTGATATCTGCTCTGATTCAGGCATGGACAGCCCCAAATGAACTTTTCTGCAATTCTATAAACCCATAGGGTCAAACTACGAGAATATATCCACAAAACGGCCCGCTTCAATTTCTCCCCATTTTCCTTGTATAGTTCCCTTTAGAGGTAAACGTAATCGGGCGCCTCCTGGCATCTGCTCTGATTCAGGCACGGACAGCCGCAAATGAAGTTTTCTGCAACTCTATAAACCCATAGGGTCAAACTACGAGAAAATATCCACAAAACGACCCGCTTCAATTTCTCCCCATTTTCCTTTTATAGCTCACTTTAGAGGTAAACGTAATCGGGCGCCTTCTGGTATTTGCTCCGATTCAGGCACGGAAAGCCGCAAATGAACTTTTCTTCAATTCTATAAACCCATAGGGTCAAACTACCAGAAAATATCCACAAAACGCCCAGCTTCAATTTCTCCCCATTTTCCTTGTATAGCTCCCTTTAGAGGTAAACGTAATCGGGCGCCTCCTGGTATCTTCTCCGATTCAGGCACGGACAGCCGCAAATGAAGTTTTCTACAACTCTATAAACCCATAGGGTCAAACTTCGAGAAAATATCCACAAAACAGCCCGCTTAAATTTTTCCCCATTTTCCTTGTATAGCCCCCTTTAGAGGTAAACTTAATCGGGCGTCTCCTAGTATCTGCTCTGATTCAGGCACGGACAGCCGCAAATGAAATTTTCGGCAATTCTATAAACCCATAGGGTCAAACTACGAGAAAATATCCACAAAATGGCCCGCTTCAATTTCTCCCCATTTTCCTTGTATAGCTCCCTTTAGAGGTGAACGTAATCGGGCGCCTCCTGGTATCTGCTCCGATTCAGGCACGGACAGCCGCAAATGAAGTTTTCTGCAATTCTATAAACCCATAGGGTCAAACTACGAGAAAATATCAACAAAAAGGCCCGCTTCAATTTTTCCCCATTTTCCTTGTATAGCTAGCTCCCTTTAGAGGTAAACGTAATCGGGCGCCTCCTGGTATCTTCTCCGATTCAGGCACGGACAGCCGCAAATGAAGTTTTCTACAACTCTATAAACCCATAGGGTCAAACTATGAGAAAATATCCACAAAACGGCCAGCTTCAATTTCTCCCCATTTTCCTTGTATAGCTCTCTTTAGAGGTAAACGTAATCGGGAATCTCCTAGTATCTGCTCCGATTCAGGCACGAACAGCCACAAATAAAATCTTCTGCAATTCTATAAACCCATAGGGTCAAACTACGAGAAAATATCAACAAAATGGCACGCTTCAATTTTTCTCCATTTTCCTTGTATAGCTCTCTTTAGAGGTAAACGTAATCGGGCGTCCCCTGGTATCAGCTCCGATTCAGGCACAGACAGCCGCAACTGAAGTTTTCTACAATTCTATAAACCCATAGGGTCAAACTACGAGAAAATATCAACAAAAAGGCCCGCTTCAATTTTTCCCCAATTTCCTTGTATAGCTCCCTTTAGAGGTAAACGTAATCGGGAGTCTCCTGGTATCTGCTCCGATTCAGGCACGGAGAGCCGCAAATGAAGTTTTCTGCAATTCTATAAACCCATAGGGTCAAACTACGAGAAAATATCCACAAAACGGCCCGCTTCAATTTTTCCCCATTTTCCTTGTATAGCTCCCTTTAGAGGTAACGTAATCGGGCGTCCCCTGGTATCAGCTCCGATTCAGGCACGGACAGCCCCAAATGAACTTTTCTGCAATTCTATAAACCCATAGGGTCAAACTACGAGAAAATATCCACAAAACGGCCCGCTTCAATTTCTCCCCATTTTTCTTCTATAGCTCCCTTTAGAGGTAAACATAATCGGGCGCCTCCTGGTATTTGCTCCGATTCAGGCAAGGACAGCCGCAAATGAAGTTTTCTGCAATTCTATAAACCCACAGGGTCAAACTACGAGAAAATATCAACAAAAAGGCCCGCTTCAATTTTTTCCCATTTTCCAAGTATAGCTCCCTTTAGAGGTAAACGTAATCGAGCGTCTCCTGGTATCTGCTCCGATTCAGGCACGGACAGCCGCGAATGAAGATTTCTGCAATTCTATAAACCCATAGGGTCAAACTACGAGAAAATATCCACAAAACGGCCCGCTTCAATTTTTCCCCATTTTCCTTGTATAGCTCCCTTTAGAGGTAAACGTAATCGGGCGTCCCCTGGTATCTGCTCTGATTCAGGCATGGACAGCCCCAAATGAACTTTTCTGCAATTCTATAAAGCCATAGGGTCAAACTACGAGAATATATCCACAAAATGGCCCGCTTCAATTTCTCCCCATTTTCCTTGTATAGTTCCCTTTAGAGGTAAACGTAATCGGGCGCCTCCTGGCATCTGCTCCGATTCAGGCACGGACAGCCGCAAATGAAGTTTTCTGCAACTCTATAAACCCCGGTCAAACTACGAGAAAATATCTACAAAACGGCCCGCTTCAATTTCTCCCCATTTTCCTTGTATAGCTCACTTTAGAGGTAAACGTAATCGGGCGCCTTCTGGTATCTGCTCCGATTCAGGCACGGACAGCCGCAAATGAACTTTTCTGCAATTCTATAAACCCATAGGGTCAAACTATGAGAAAATATCCACAAAACGCCCAGCTTCAATTTCTCCCCATTTTCCTTGTATAGCTCCCTTTAGAGGTAAACGTAATCGGGCGCCTCCTGGTATCTTCTCTGATTCAGGCATGGACAGCCGCAAATGAAGTTTTCTACAACTCTATAAACCCATAGGGTCAAACTTCGAGAAAATATCCACAAAACAGCCCGCTTAAATTTTTCCCCATTTTCCTTGTATAGCTCCCTTTAGAGGTAAACGTAATCGGGCGTCCCCTGGTATCTGCTCTGATTCAGGCATGGACAGCCCCAAATGAACTTTTCTGCAATTCTATAAAGCCATAGGGTCAAACTACGAGAATATATCCACAAAATGGCCCGCTTCAATTTCTCCCCATTTTCCTTGTATAGTTCCCTTTAGAGGTAAACGTAATCGGGCGACTCCTGGCATCTGCTCCGATTCAGGCACGGACAGCCGCAAATGAAGTTTTCTGCAACTCTATAAACCCCGGTCAAACTACGAGAAAATATCCACAAAACGGCCCGCTTCAATTTCTCCCCATTTTCCTTGTATAGCTCACTTTAGAGGTAAACGTAATCGGGCGCCTTCTAGTATCTGCTCCGATTCAGGCACGGACAGCCGCAAATGAACTTTTCTGCAATTCTCTAAACCCATAGGGTCAAACTACGAGAAAATATCCACAAAACGCCCAGCTTCAATTTCTCCCCATTTTCCTTGTATAGCTCCCTTTAGAGGTAAACGTAATCGGGCGCCTCCTGGTATCTTCTCTGATTCAGGCACGGACAGCCGCAAATGAAGTTTTCTACAACTCTATAAACCCATAGGGTCAAACTTCGAGAAAATATCCACAAAACAGCCCGCTTAAATTTTTCCCCATTTTCCTTGTATAGCCCTCTTTAGAGGTAAACTTAATCGGGTGTCTCCTAGTATCTGCTCTGATTCAGGCACGGACAACCGCAAATGAAGTTTTCGGCAATTCTATAAACCCATAGGGTCAAACTACGAGAATATATCCACAAAACGGCCCGCTTCAATTTCTCCCCATTTTCCTTGTATAGTTCCCTTTAGAGGTAAACGTAATCGGGCGCCTCCTGGCATCTGCTCCGATTCAGGCACGGACAGCCGTAAATGAAGTTTTCTGCAACTCTATAAACCCATAGGGTCAAACTACGAGAAAATATCCACAAAACGGCCCGCTTCAATTTCTCCCCATTTTCCTTGTATAGCTCACTTTAGAGGTGAACGTAATCGGGCGCCTCCTGGTATCTGCTCCGATTCAGGCACGGACAGCCGCAAATGAAGTTTTCTGCAATTCTATAAACCCATAGGGTCAAACTACGAGAAAATATCCAAAAAACGGCCCGCTTCAATTTTTCCCCATTTTCCTTGTATAGCTCCCTTTAAAGGTAAACGTAATCGGGCGTCCCCTGGTATCTGCTCCGATTCAGGCACGGACAGCCCCAAATGAACTTTTCTGCAATTCTATAAACCCATAGGGTCAAACTACGAGAAAATATCCACAAAACGGCACGCTTCAATTTTTCTCCATTTTCCATGTATAGCTCCCTTTAGAGGTAAACGTAATCGGGCGTCCCCTGGTATCTGCTCCGATTCAGGCACGGACACCCCCAAATGAATTTTTCTGCAATTCGATAAACCCATAGGGTCAAACTACGAGAAAATATCCACAAAACGACCCGCTTCAATTTTTCCCCATTTTCCTTGTATAGCTCCCTTTAGAGGTAAACGTAATCGGGCGTCTCCTAGTATCTGCTCTGATTCAGGCACGGACAACTGCAACTGAAGTTTTCTGCAATTCTATAAACCCATAGGGTCAAACTACGAGAAAATATCCACAAAACGGCCCGCTTCAATTTTTCCCCATTTTCCTTGTATAGCTCTTTAGAGGTAACGTAATCGGGCGTCCCCTGGTATCAGCTCCTATTCAGGCACGGACAGCCCCAAATGAACTTTTCTGCAATTCTATAAACCCATAGGGTCAAACTACGAGAAAATATCCACAAAACGGCCCGCTTCAATTTCTCCCCATTTTCCTTGTATAGCTCCCTTTAGAGGTAAACATAATCGGGCGCCTCCTGGTATTTGCTCCGATTCAGGCACGGACAGCCGCAAATGAAGTTTTCTGCAATTCTATAAACCCACAGGGTCAAACTACGAGAAAATATCAACAAAAAGGCCCGCTTCAATTTTTTCCCATTTTCCAAGTGTAGCTCCCTTTAGAGGTAAACGTAATCGAGCGTCTCCTGGTATCTGCTCCGATTCAGGCACGGACAGCCGCAAATGAAGTTTTCTGCAATTCTATAAACCCATAGGATCAAACTACGAGAAAATATCCACAAAACGGCCCGCTTCAATTTTTCCCCATTTTCCTTGTATAGCTCCCTTTAGAGGTAACGTAATCGGGCGTCCCCTGGTATCAGCTCCTATTCAGGCACGGACAGCCCCAAATGAACTTTTCTGCAATTCTATAAACCCATAGGGTCAAACTACGAGAAAATATCCACAAAACGGCCCGCTTCAATTTCTCCCCATTTTCCTTGTATAGCTCCCTTTAGAGGTAAACATAATCGGGCGCCTCCTGGTATTTGCTCCGATTCAGGCACGGACAGCCGCAAATGAAGTTTTCTGCAATTCTATAAACCCACAGGGTCAAACTACGAGAAAATATCAACAAAAAGGCCCGCTTCAATTTTTTCCCATTTTCCAAGTATAGCTCCCTTTAGAGGTAAACGTAATCGAGCGTCTCCTGCTATCTGCTCCGATTCAGGCACGGACAGCTGCAAATGAAGATTTCTGCAATTCTATAAACCCATAGGGTCAAACTACGAGAAAATATCCACAAAACGGCCCGCTTCAATTTTTCCCCATTTTCCTTGTATAGCTCCCTTTAGAGGTAAACGTAATCGGGCGTCCCCTGGTATCTGCTCTGATTCAGGCATGGACAGCCGCAAATGAAGTTTTCTGCAACTCTATAAACCCATAGGGTCAAACTACGAGAAAATATCCACAAAATGGCCCGCTTCAATTTCTCCCCATTTTCCTTTTATAGCTCACTTTAGAGGTAAACGTAATCGGGCGCCTTCTGGTATCTGCTCCGATTCAGGCACGGAAAGCCGCAAATGAACTTTTCTGCAATTGTATAAACCCATAGGGTCAAACTACCAGAAAATATCCACAAAACGCCCAGCTTCAATTTCTCCCCATTTTCCTTGTATAGCTCCCTTTAGAGGTAAACGTAATCGGGCGTCTCCTGGTATCTTCTCCGATTCAGGCACGGACAGCCGCAAATGAAGTTTTCTACAACTCTATAAACCCATAGTGTCAAACGTCGAGAAAATATCCACAAAACAGCCCGCTTAAATTTTTCCCCATTTTCCTTGTATAGCCCCCTTTAGAGGTAAACTTAATCGGGCGTCTCCTAGTATCTGCTCTGATTCAGGCACGGACAGCCGCAAATGAAATTTTCGGCAATTCTATAAACCCATAGGGTCAAACTACGAGAAAATATCCACAAAATGGCCCGCTTCAATTTCTCCCCATTTTCCTTGTATAGCTCCCTTTAGAGGTGAACGTAATCGGGCGCCTCCTGGTATCTGCTCCGATTCTGGCACGGACAGCCGCAAATGAAGTTTTCTGCAATTCTATAAACCCATATGGTCAAACTACGAGAAAATATCAACAAAAAGGCCCGCTTCAATTTTTCCCCATTTTCCTTGTATAGTTAGCTCCCTTTAGAGGTAAACGTAATCGGGCGCCTCCTGGTATCTTCTCCGATTCAGGCACGGACAGCCGCAAATGAAGTTTTCTACAACTCTATAAACCCATAGGGTCAAACTTCGAGAAAATTTCCACAAAATAGCCCGCTTAAATTTTTCCCCATTTTCCTTGTATAGCCCCCTTTATAGGTAAACTTAATCGGGCGTCTCCTAGTATCTGCTCTGATTCAGGCACGGACAGCCGCAAATGAAGTTTTCGGCAATTCTATAAACCCATAGGGTCAAACTACGAGAAAATATCCACAAAACGGCCAGCTTCAATTTCTCCCCATTTTCCTTGTATAGCTCCCTTTAGAGGTAAACGTAATCGGGAATCTCCTAGTATCTGCTCCGATTCAGGCACGGACAGCCACAAATAAAATCTTCTGCAATTCTATAAACCCATAGGGTCAAACTACGAGAAAATATCCACAAACGGCCCGCTTCAATTTCTCCCCATTTTCCTTGTATAGCTCCCTTTAGAGGTAAACATAATCGGGCGCCTCCTGGTATTTGCTCCGATTCAGGCACGGACAGCCGCAAATGAAGTTTTCTGCAATTCTATAAACCCACAGGGTCAAACTACGAGAAAATATCAACAAAAAGGCCCGCTTCAATTTTTTCCCATTTTCCAAGTATAGCTCCCTTTAGAGGTAAACGTAATCGAGCGTCTCCTGGTATCTGCTCCGATTCAGGCACGGACAGCCGCAAATGAAGTTTTCTGCAATTCTATAAACCCATAGGATCAAACTACGAGAAAATATCCACAAAACGGCCCGCTTCAATTTTTCCCCATTTTCCTTGTATAGCTCCCTTTAGAGGTAACGTAATCGGGCGTCCCCTGGTATCAGCTCCTATTCAGGCACGGACAGCCCCAAATGAACTTTTCTGCAATTCTATAAACCCATAGGGTCAAACTACGAGAAAATATCCACAAAACGGCCCGCTTCAATTTCTCCCCATTTTCCTTGTATAGCTCACTTTAGAGGTAAACGTAATCGGGCGCCTTCTAGTATCTGCTCCGATTCAGGCACGGACAGCCGCAAATGAACTTTTCTGCAATTCTCTAAACCCATAGGGTCAAACTACGAGAAAATATCCACAAAACGCCCAGCTTCAATTTCTCCCCATTTTCCTTGTATAGCTCCCTTTAGAGGTAAACGTAATCGGGCGCCTCCTGGTATCTTCTCTGATTCAGGCACGGACAGCCGCAAATGAAGTTTTCTACAACTCTATAAACCCATAGGGTCAAACTTCGAGAAAATATCCACAAAACAGCCCGCTTAAATTTTTCCCCATTTTCCTTGTATAGCCCTCTTTAGAGGTAAACTTAATCGGGTGTCTCCTAGTATCTGCTCTGATTCAGGCACGGACAACCGCAAATGAAGTTTTCGGCAATTCTATAAACCCATAGGGTCAAACTACGAGAATATATCCACAAAACGGCCCGCTTCAATTTCTCCCCATTTTCCTTGTATAGTTCCCTTTAGAGGTAAACGTAATCGGGCGCCTCCTGGCATCTGCTCCGATTCAGGCACGGACAGCCGTAAATGAAGTTTTCTGCAACTCTATAAACCCATAGGGTCAAACTACGAGAAAATATCCACAAAACGGCCCGCTTCAATTTCTCCCCATTTTCCTTGTATAGCTCACTTTAGAGGTGAACGTAATCGGGCGCCTCCTGGTATCTGCTCCGATTCAGGCACGGACAGCCGCAAATGAAGTTTTCTGCAATTCTATAAACCCATAGGGTCAAACTACGAGAAAATATCCAAAAAACGGCCCGCTTCAATTTTTCCCCATTTTCCTTGTATAGCTCCCTTTAAAGGTAAACGTAATCGGGCGTCCTCTGGTATCTGCTCCGATTCAGGCACGGACAGCCCCAAATGAACTTTTCTGCAATTCTATAAACCCATAGGGTCAAACTACGAGAAAATATCCACAAAACGGCACGCTTCAATTTTTCTCCATTTTCCATGTATAGCTCCCTTTAGAGGTAAACGTAATCGGGCGTCCCCTGGTATCTGCTCCGATTCAGGCACGGACACCCCCAAATGAATTTTTCTGCAATTCGATAAACCCATAGGGTCAAACTACGAGAAAATATCCACAAAATGACCCGCTTCAATTTTTCCCCATTTTCCTTGTATAGCTCCCTTTAGAGGTAAACGTAATCGGGCGTCTCCTAGTATCTGCTCTGATTCAGGCACGGACAACTGCAACTGAAGTTTTCTGCAATTCTATAAACCCATAGGGTCAAACTACGAGAAAATATCCACAAAACGGCCCGCTTCAATTTTTCCCCATTTTCCTTGTATAGCTCTTTAGAGGTAACGTAATCGGGCGTCCCCTGGTATCAGCTCCTATTCAGGCACGGACAGCCCCAAATGAACTTTTCTGCAATTCTATAAACCCATAGGGTCAAACTACGAGAAAATATCCACAAAACGGCCCGCTTCAATTTCTCCCCATTTTCCTTGTATAGCTCCCTTTAGAGGTAAACATAATCGGGCGCCTCCTGGTATTTGCTCCGATTCAGGCACGGACAGCCGCAAATGAAGTTTTCTGCAATTCTATAAACCCACAGGGTCAAACTACGAGAAAATATCAACAAAAAGGCCCGCTTCAATTTTTTCCCATTTTCCAAGTATAGCTCCCTTTAGAGGTAAACGTAATCGAGCGTCTCCTGGTATCTGCTCCGATTCAGGCACGGACAGCCGCAAATGAAGTTTTCTGCAATTCTATAAACCCATAGGATCAAACTACGAGAAAATATCCAAAAAACGGCCCGCTTCAATTTTTCCCCATTTTCCTTGTATAGCTCCCTTTAGAGGTAACGTAATCGGGCGTCCCCTGGTATCAGCTCCTATTCAGGCACGGACAGCCCCAAATGAACTTTTCTGCAATTCTATAAACCCATAGGGTCAAACTACGAGAAAATATCCACAAAACGGCCCGCTTCAATTTCTCCCCATTTTCCTTGTATAGCTCCCTTTAGAGGTAAACATAATCGGGCGCCTCCTGGTATTTGCTCCGATTCAGGCACGGACAGCCGCAAATGAAGTTTTCTGCAATTCTATAAACCCACAGGGTCAAACTACGAGAAAATATCAACAAAAAGGCCCGCTTCAATTTTTTCCCATTTTCCAAGTATAGCTCCCTTTAGAGGTAAACGTAATCGAGCGTCTCCTGCTATCTGCTCCGATTCAGGCACGGACAGCTGCAAATGAAGATTTCTGCAATTCTATAAACCCATAGGGTCAAACTACGAGAAAATATCCACAAAACGGCCCGCTTCAATTTTTCCCCATTTTCCTTGTATAGCTCCCTTTAGAGGTAAACGTAATCGGGCGTCCCCTGGTATCTGCTCTGATTCAGGCATGGACAGCCGCAAATGAAGTTTTCTGCAACTCTATAAACCCATAGGGTCAAACTACGAGAAAATATCCACAAAATGGCCCGCTTCAATTTCTCCCCATTTTCCTTTTATAGCTCACTTTAGAGGTAAACGTAATCGGGCGCCTTCTGGTATCTGCTCCGATTCAGGCACGGAAAGCCGCAAATGAACTTTTCTGCAATTGTATAAACCCATAGGGTCAAACTACCAGAAAATATCCACAAAACGCCCAGCTTCAATTTCTCCCCATTTTCCTTGTATAGCTCCCTTTAGAGGTAAACGTAATCGGGCGTCTCCTGGTATCTTCTCCGATTCAGGCACGGACAGCCGCAAATGAAGTTTTCTACAACTCTATAAACCCATAGTGTCAAACGTCGAGAAAATATCCACAAAACAGCCCGCTTAAATTTTTCCCCATTTTCCTTGTATAGCCCCCTTTAGAGGTAAACTTAATCGGGCGTCTCCTAGTATCTGCTCTGATTCAGGCACGGACAGCCGCAAATGAAATTTTCGGCAATTCTATAAACCCATAGGGTCAAACTACGAGAAAATATCCACAAAATGGCCCGCTTCAATTTCTCCCCATTTTCCTTGTATAGCTCCCTTTAGAGGTGAACGTAATCGGGCGCCTCCTGGTATCTGCTCCGATTCTGGCACGGACAGCCGCAAATGAAGTTTTCTGCAATTCTATAAACCCATATGGTCAAACTACGAGAAAATATCAACAAAAAGGCCCGCTTCAATTTTTCCCCATTTTCCTTGTATAGTTAGCTCCCTTTAGAGGTAAACGTAATCGGGCGCCTCCTGGTATCTTCTCCGATTCAGGCACGGACAGCCGCAAATGAAGTTTTCTACAACTCTATAAACCCATAGGGTCAAACTTCGAGAAAATTTCCACAAAATAGCCCGCTTAAATTTTTCCCCATTTTCCTTGTATAGCCCCCTTTATAGGTAAACTTAATCGGGCGTCTCCTAGTATCTGCTCTGATTCAGGCACGGACAGCCGCAAATGAAGTTTTCGGCAATTCTATAAACCCATAGGGTCAAACTACGAGAAAATATCCACAAAACGGCCAGCTTCAATTTCTCCCCATTTTCCTTGTATAGCTCCCTTTAGAGGTAAACGTAATCGGGAATCTCCTAGTATCTGCTCCGATTCAGGCACGGACAGCCACAAATAAAATCTTCTGCAATTCTATAAACCCATAGGGTCAAACTACGAGAAAATATCCACAAACGGCCCGCTTCAATTTCTCCCCATTTTCCTTGTATAGCTCCCTTTAGAGGTAAACATAATCGGGCGCCTCCTGGTATTTGCTCCGATTCAGGCACGGACAGCCGCAAATGAAGTTTTCTGCAATTCTATAAACCCACAGGGTCAAACTACGAGAAAATATCAACAAAAAGGCCCGCTTCAATTTTTTCCCATTTTCCAAGTATAGCTCCCTTTAGAGGTAAACGTAATCGAGCGTCTCCTGGTATCTGCTCCGATTCAGGCACGGACAGCCGCAAATGAAGTTTTCTGCAATTCTATAAACCCATAGGATCAAACTACGAGAAAATATCCACAAAACGGCCCGCTTCAATTTTTCCCCATTTTCCTTGTATAGCTCCCTTTAGAGGTAACGTAATCGGGCGTCCCCTGGTATCAGCTCCTATTCAGGCACGGACAGCCCCAAATGAACTTTTCTGCAATTCTATAAACCCATAGGGTCAAACTACGAGAAAATATCCACAAAACGGCCCGCTTCAATTTCTCCCCATTTTCCTTGTATAGCTCACTTTAGAGGTAAACGTAATCGGGCGCCTTCTAGTATCTGCTCCGATTCAGGCACGGACAGCCGCAAATGAACTTTTCTGCAATTCTCTAAACCCATAGGGTCAAACTACGAGAAAATATCCACAAAACGCCCAGCTTCAATTTCTCCCCATTTTCCTTGTATAGCTCCCTTTAGAGGTAAACGTAATCGGGCGCCTCCTGGTATCTTCTCTGATTCAGGCACGGACAGCCGCAAATGAAGTTTTCTACAACTCTATAAACCCATAGGGTCAAACTTCGAGAAAATATCCACAAAACAGCCCGCTTAAATTTTTCCCCATTTTCCTTGTATAGCCCTCTTTAGAGGTAAACTTAATCGGGTGTCTCCTAGTATCTGCTCTGATTCAGGCACGGACAACCGCAAATGAAGTTTTCGGCAATTCTATAAACCCATAGGGTCAAACTACGAGAATATATCCACAAAACGGCCCGCTTCAATTTCTCCCCATTTTCCTTGTATAGTTCCCTTTAGAGGTAAACGTAATCGGGCGCCTCCTGGCATCTGCTCCGATTCAGGCACGGACAGCCGTAAATGAAGTTTTCTGCAACTCTATAAACCCATAGGGTCAAACTACGAGAAAATATCCACAAAACGGCCCGCTTCAATTTCTCCCCATTTTCCTTGTATAGCTCACTTTAGAGGTGAACGTAATCGGGCGCCTCCTGGTATCTGCTCCGATTCAGGCACGGACAGCCGCAAATGAAGTTTTCTGCAATTCTATAAACCCATAGGGTCAAACTACGAGAAAATATCCAAAAAACGGCCCGCTTCAATTTTTCCCCATTTTCCTTGTATAGCTCCCTTTAAAGGTAAACGTAATCGGGCGTCCTCTGGTATCTGCTCCGATTCAGGCACGGACAGCCCCAAATGAACTTTTCTGCAATTCTATAAACCCATAGGGTCAAACTACGAGAAAATATCCACAAAACGGCACGCTTCAATTTTTCTCCATTTTCCATGTATAGCTCCCTTTAGAGGTAAACGTAATCGGGCGTCCCCTGGTATCTGCTCCGATTCAGGCACGGACACCCCCAAATGAATTTTTCTGCAATTCGATAAACCCATAGGGTCAAACTACGAGAAAATATCCACAAAATGACCCGCTTCAATTTTTCCCCATTTTCCTTGTATAGCTCCCTTTAGAGGTAAACGTAATCGGGCGTCTCCTAGTATCTGCTCTGATTCAGGCACGGACAACTGCAACTGAAGTTTTCTGCAATTCTATAAACCCATAGGGTCAAACTACGAGAAAATATCCACAAAACGGCCCGCTTCAATTTTTCCCCATTTTCCTTGTATAGCTCTTTAGAGGTAACGTAATCGGGCGTCCCCTGGTATCAGCTCCTATTCAGGCACGGACAGCCCCAAATGAACTTTTCTGCAATTCTATAAACCCATAGGGTCAAACTACGAGAAAATATCCACAAAACGGCCCGCTTCAATTTCTCCCCATTTTCCTTGTATAGCTCCCTTTAGAGGTAAACATAATCGGGCGCCTCCTGGTATTTGCTCCGATTCAGGCACGGACAGCCGCAAATGAAGTTTTCTGCAATTCTATAAACCCACAGGGTCAAACTACGAGAAAATATCAACAAAAAGGCCCGCTTCAATTTTTTCCCATTTTCCAAGTATAGCTCCCTTTAGAGGTAAACGTAATCGAGCGTCTCCTGGTATCTGCTCCGATTCAGGCACGGACAGCCGCAAATGAAGTTTTCTGCAATTCTATAAACCCATAGGATCAAACTACGAGAAAATATCCAAAAAACGGCCCGCTTCAATTTTTCCCCATTTTCCTTGTATAGCTCCCTTTAGAGGTAACGTAATCGGGCGTCCCCTGGTATCAGCTCCTATTCAGGCACGGACAGCCCCAAATGAACTTTTCTGCAATTCTATAAACCCATAGGGTCAAACTACGAGAAAATATCCACAAAACGGCCCGCTTCAATTTCTCCCCATTTTCCTTGTATAGCTCCCTTTAGAGGTAAACATAATCGGGCGCCTCCTGGTATTTGCTCCGATTCAGGCACGGACAGCCGCAAATGAAGTTTTCTGCAATTCTATAAACCCACAGGGTCAAACTACGAGAAAATATCAACAAAAAGGCCCGCTTCAATTTTTTCCCATTTTCCAAGTATAGCTCCCTTTAGAGGTAAACGTAATCGAGCGTCTCCTGCTATCTGCTCCGATTCAGGCACGGACAGCTGCAAATGAAGATTTCTGCAATTCTATAAACCCATAGGGTCAAACTACGAGAAAATATCCACAAAACGGCCCGCTTCAATTTTTCCCCATTTTCCTTGTATAGCTCCCTTTAGAGGTAAACGTAATCGGGCGTCCCCTGGTATCTGCTCTGATTCAGGCATGGACAGCCGCAAATGAAGTTTTCTGCAACTCTATAAACCCATAGGGTCAAACTACGAGAAAATATCCACAAAACGGCCCGCTTCAATTTCTCCCCATTTTCCTTTTATAGCTCACTTTAGAGGTAAACGTAATCGGGCGCCTTCTGGTATCTGCTCCGATTCAGGCACGGAAAGCCGCAAATGAACTTTTCTGCAATTCTATAAACCCATAGGGTCAAACTACCAGAAAATATCCACAAAACGCCCAGCTTCAATTTCTCCCCATTTTCCTTGTATAGCTCCCTTTAGAGGTAAACGTAATCGGGCGTCTCCTGGTATCTTCTCCGATTCAGGCACGGACAGCCGCAAATGAAGTTTTCTACAACTCTATAAACCCATAGTGTCAAACGTCGAGAAAATATCCACAAAACAGCCCTCTTAAATTTTTCCCCATTTTCCTTGTATAGCCCCCTTTAGAGGTAAACTTAATCGGGCGTCTCCTAGTATCTGCTCTGATTCAGGCACGGACAGCCGCAAATGAAATTTTCGGCAATTCTATAAACCCATAGGGTCAAACTACGAGAAAATATCCACAAAATGGCCCGCTTCAATTTCTCCCCATTTTCCTTGTATAGCTCCCTTTAGAGGTGAACGTAATCGGGCGCCTCCTGGTATCTGCTCCGATTCTGGCACGGACAGCCGCAAATGAAGTTTTCTGCAATTCTATAAACCCATATGGTCAAACTACGAGAAAATATCAACAAAAAGGCCCGCTTCAATTTTTCCCCATTTTCCTTGTATAGTTAGCTCCCTTTAGAGGTAAACGTAATCGGGCGCCTCCTGGTATCTTCTCCGATTCAGGCACGGACAGCCGCAAATGAAGTTTTCTACAACTCTATAAACCCATAGGGTCAAACTTCGAGAAAATTTCCACAAAATAGCCCGCTTAAATTTTTCCCCATTTTCCTTGTATAGCCCCCTTTATAGGTAAACTTAATCGGGCGTCTCCTAGTATCTGCTCTGATTCAGGCACGGACAGCCGCAAATGAAGTTTTCGGCAATTCTATAAACCCATAGGGTCAAACTACGAGAAAATATCCACAAAACGGCCAGCTTCAATTTCTCCCCATTTTCCTTGTATAGCTCCCTTTAGAGGTAAACGTAATCGGGAATCTCCTAGTATCTGCTCCGATTCAGGCACGGACAGCCACAAATAAAATCTTCTGCAATTCTATAAACCCATAGGGTCAAACTACGAGAAAATATCCACAAACGGCCCGCTTCAATTTCTCCCCATTTTCCTTGTATAGCTCCCTTTAGAGGTAAACATAATCGGGCGCCTCCTGGTATTTGCTCCGATTCAGGCACGGACAGCCGCAAATGAAGTTTTCTGCAATTCTATAAACCCACAGGGTCAAACTACGAGAAAATATCAACAAAAAGGCCCGCTTCAATTTTTTCCCATTTTCCAAGTATAGCTCCCTTTAGAGGTAAACGTAATCGAGCGTCTCCTGGTATCTGCTCCGATTCAGGTACGGACAGCCGCAAATGAAGTTTTCTGCAATTCTATAAACCCATAGGATCAAACTACGAGAAAATATCCACAAAACGGCCCGCTTCAATTTTTCCCCATTTTCCTTGTATAGCTCCCTTTAGAGGTAACGTAATCGGGCGTCCCCTGGTATCAGCTCCTATTCAGGCACGGACAGCCCCAAATGAACTTTTCTGCAATTCTATAAACCCATAGGGTCAAACTACGAGAAAATATCCACAAAACGGCCCGCTTCAATTTCTCCCCATTTTCCTTGTATAGCTCCCTTTAGAGGTAAACATAATCGGGCGCCTCCTGGTATTTGCTCCGATTCAGGCATGGACAGCCGCAAATGAAGTTTTCTGCAATTCTATAAACCCACAGGGTCAAACTACGAGAAAATATCAACAAAAAGGCCCGCTTCAATTTTTTCCCATTTTCCAAGTATAGCTCCCTTTAGAGGTAAACGTAATCGAGCGTCTCCTGGTATCTGCTCCGATTCAGGCACGGACAGCCGCAAATGAAGTTTTCTGCAATTCTATAAACCCATAGGATCAAACTACGAGAAAATATCCACAAAACGGCCCGCTTCAATTTTTCCCCATTTTCCTTGTATAGCTCCCTTTAGAGGTAACGTAATCGGGCGTCCCCTGGTATCAGCTCCTATTCAGGCACGGACAGCCCCAAATGAACTTTTCTGCAATTCTATAAACCCATAGGGTCAAACTACGAGAAAATATCCACAAAACGGCCCGCTTCAATTTCTCCCCATTTTCCTTGTATAGCTCCCTTTAGAGGTAAACATAATCGGGCGCCTCCTGGTATTTGCTCCGATTCAGGCACGGACAGCCGCAAATGAAGTTTTCTGCAATTCTATAAACCCACAGGGTCAAACTACGAGAAAATATCAACAAAAAGGCCCGCTTCAATTTTTTCCCATTTTCCAAGTATAGCTCCCTTTAGAGGTAAACGTAATCGAGCGTCTCCTGCTATCTGCTCCGATTCAGGCACGGACAGCTGCAAATGAAGATTTCTGCAATTCTATAAACCCATAGGGTCAAACTACGAGAAAATATCCACAAAACGGCCCGCTTCAATTTTTCCCCATTTTCCTTGTATAGCTCCCTTTAGAGGTAAACGTAATCGGGCGTCCCCTGGTATCTGCTCTGATTCAGGCATGGACAGCCGCAAATGAAGTTTTCTGCAACTCTATAAACCCATAGGGTCAAACTACGAGAAAATATCCACAAAACGGCCCGCTTCAATTTCTCCCCATTTTCCTTTTATAGCTCACTTTAGAGGTAAACGTAATCGGGCGCCTTCTGGTATCTGCTCCGATTCAGGCACGGAAAGCCGCAAATGAACTTTTCTGCAATTCTATAAACCCATAGGGTCAAACTACCAGAAAATATCCACAAAACGCCCAGCTTCAATTTCTCCCCATTTTCCTTGTATAGCTCCCTTTAGAGGTAAACGTAATCGGGCGTCTCCTGGTATCTTCTCCGATTCAGGCACGGACAGCCGCAAATGAAGTTTTCTACAACTCTATAAACCCATAGTGTCAAACGTCGAGAAAATATCCACAAAACAGCCCGCTTAAATTTTTCCCCATTTTCCTTGTATAGCCCCCTTTAGAGGTAAACTTAATCGGGCGTCTCCTAGTATCTGCTCTGATTCAGGCACGGACAGCCGCAAATGAAATTTTCGGCAATTCTATAAACCCATAGGGTCAAACTACGAGAAAATATCCACAAAATGGCCCGCTTCAATTTCTCCCCATTTTCCTTGTATAGCTCCCTTTAGAGGTGAACGTAATCGGGCGCCTCCTGGTATCTGCTCCGATTCTGGCACGGACAGCCGCAAATGAAGTTTTCTGCAATTCTATAAACCCATATGGTCAAACTACGAGAAAATATCAACAAAAAGGCCCGCTTCAATTTTTCCCCATTTTCCTTGTATAGTTAGCTCCCTTTAGAGGTAAACGTAATCGGGCGCCTCCTGGTATCTTCTCCGATTCAGGCACGGACAGCCGCAAATGAAGTTTTCTACAACTCTATAAACCCATAGGGTCAAACTTCGAGAAAATTTCCACAAAATAGCCCGCTTAAATTTTTCCCCATTTTCCTTGTATAGCCCCCTTTATAGGTAAACTTAATCGGGCGTCTCCTAGTATCTGCTCTGATTCAGGCACGGACAGCCGCAAATGAAGTTTTCGGCAATTCTATAAACCCATAGGGTCAAACTACGAGAAAATATCCACAAAACGGCCAGCTTCAATTTCTCCCCATTTTCCTTGTATAGCTCCCTTTAGAGGTAAACGTAATCGGGAATCTCCTAGTATCTGCTCCGATTCAGGCACGGACAGCCACAAATAAAATCTTCTGCAATTCTATAAACCCATAGGGTCAAACTACGAGAAAATATCCACAAACGGCCCGCTTCAATTTCTCCCAATATTCCTTGTACTGCTCCCTTTAGAGGTAAACGTAATCGGGCGTCCCCTGGTATCTGCTCCGATTTAGGCACGGACAGCCCCAAATGATCTTTTCTGCAATTCTATAAACCCATAGGGTCAAACTACGAGAATATATCCACAAAATGGCCCGCTTCAATTTCTCCCCATTTTCCTTGTATAGTTCCCTTTAGAGGTAAACGTAATCGGGCGCCTCCTGGCATCTGCTCCGATTCAGGCACGGACAGCCGCAAATGAAGTTTTCTACAACTCTATAAACCCATAGGGTCAAACTTCGAGAAAATATCCACAAAACAGCCCGCTTAAATTTTTCCCCATTTTCCTTGTATAGCCCCCTTTAGAGGTAAACTTAATCGGGCGTCTCCTAGTATCTGCTCTGATTCAGGCACGGACAGCCGCAAATGAAATTTTCGGCAATTCTATAAACCCATAGGGTCAAACTACGAGAAAATATCCACAAAATGGCCCGCTTCAATTTCTCCCCATTTTCCTTGTATAGCTCCCTTTAGAGGTGAACGTAATCGGGCGCCTCCTGGTATCTGCTCCGATTCTGGCACGGACAGCCGCAAATGAAGTTTTCTACAATTCTATAAACCCATATGGTCAAACTACGAGAAAATATCAACAAAAAGGCCCGCTTCAATTTTTCCCCATTTTCCTTGTATAGTTACCTCCCTTTAGAGGTAAACGTAATCGGGCGCCTCCTGGTATCTTCTCCGATTCAGGCACGGACAGCCGCAAATGAAGTTTTCTACAACTCTATAAACCCATAGGGTCAAACTTCGAGAAAATTTCCACAAAATAGCCCGCTTAAATTTTTCCCCATTTTCCTTGTATAGCCCCCTTTATAGGTAAACTTAATCGGGCGTCTCCTAGTATCTGCTCTGATTCAGGCACGGACAGCCGCAAATGAAGTTTTCGGCAATTCTATAAACCCATAGGGTCAAACTACAAGAAAATATCCACAAAACGGCCAGCTTCAATTTCTCCCCATTTTCCTTGTATAGCTCCCTTTAGAGGTAAACGTAATCGGGAATCTCCTAGTATCTGCTCCGATTCAGGCACGAACAGCCACAAATAAAATCTTCTGCAATTCTATAAACCCATAGGGTCAAACTACGAGAAAATATCCACAAACGGCCCGCTTCAATTTCTCCCAATATTCCTTGTACTGCTCCCTTTAGAGGTAAACGTAATCAGGCGTCCCCTGGTATCTGCTCCGATTTAGGCACGGACAGCCCCAAATGATCTTTTCTGCAATTCTATAAACCCATAGGGTCAAACTACGAGAATATATCCACAAAATGGCCCGCTTCAATTTCTCCCCATTTTCCTTGTATAGTTGCCTTTAGAGGTAAACGTAATCGGGCGCCTCCTGGCATCTGCTCCGATTCAGGCACGGACAGCCGCAAATGAAGTTTTCTGCAACTCTATAAACCCATAGGGTCAAACTACGAGAAAATATCCACAAAACGGCCCGCTTCAATTTCTCCCCATTTTCCTTGTATAGCTCACTTTAGAGGTAAACGTAATCGGGCGCCTTCTGGTATCTGCTCCGATTCAGGCACGGACAGCCGCAAATGAACTTTTCTGCAATTCTATAAACCCATAGGGTCAAACTACGAGAAAATATCCACAAAATGGCCCGCTTCAATTTCTCCCCATTTTCCTTGTATAGCTCCCTTTAGAGGTGAACGTAATCGGGCGCCTCCTGGTATCTGCTCCGATTCTGGCACGGACAGCCGCAAATGAAGTTTTCTACAACTCTATAAACCCATAGGGTCAAACTTCGAGAAAATTTCCACAAAATAGCCCGCTTAAATTTTTCCCCATTTTCCTTGTATAGCCCCCTTTATAGGTAAACTTAATCGGGCGTCTCCTAGTATCTGCTCTGATTCAGGCACGGACAGCCGCAAATGAAGTTTTCGGCAATTCTATAAACCCATAGGGTCAAACTACGAGAAAATATCCACAAAACGGCCAGCTTCAATTTCTCCCCATTTTCCTTGTATAGCTCCCTTTAGAGGTAAACGTAATCGGGAATCTCCTAGTATCTGCTCCGATTCAGGCACGGACAGCCACAAATAAAATCTTCTGCAATTCTATAAACCCATAGGGTCAAACTACGAGAAAATATCCACAAACGGCCCGCTTCAATTTCTCCCAATATTCCTTGTACTGCTCCCTTTAGAGGTAAACGTAATCGGGCGTCCCCTGGTATCTGCTCCGATTTAGGCACAGACAGCCCCAAATGATCTTTTCTGCAATTCTATAAACCCATAGGGTCAAACTACTAGAATATATCCACAAAATGGCCCGCTTCAATTTCTCCCCATTTTCCTTGTATAGTTGCCTTTAGAGGTAAACGTAATCGGGCGCCTCCTGGCATCTGCTCCGATTCAGGCACGGACAGCCGCAAATGAAGTTTTCTGCAACTCTATAAACCCATAGGGTCAAACTACGAGAAAATATCCACAAAACGGCCCGCTTCAATTTCTCCCCATTTTCCTTGTATAGCTCACTTTAGAGGTAAACGTAATCGGGCGCCTTCTGGTATCTGCTCCGATTCAGGCACGGACAGCCGCAAATGAACTTTTCTGCAATTCTATAAACCCATAGGGTCAAACTACGAGAAAATATCCACAAAACGGCCAGCTTCAATTTCTCCCCATTTTCCTTGTATAGCTCCCTTTAGAGGTAAACGTAATCGGGAATCTCCTAGTATCTGCTCCGATTCAGGCATGGACAGCCACAAATAAAATCTTCTGCAATTCTATAAACCCATAGGGTCAAACTACGAGAAAATATCCACAAACGGCCCGCTTCAATTTCTCCCAATATTCCTTGTATTGTTCCCTTTAGAGGTAAACGTAATCAGGCGTCCCCTGGTATCTGCTCCGATTTAGGCACGGACAGCCCCAAATGATCTTTTCTGCAATTCTATAAACCCATAGGGTCAAACTACGAGAATATATCCACAAAATGGCCTGCTTCAATTTCTCCCCATTTTCCTTGTATAGTTGCCTTTAGAGGTAAACGTAATCGGGCGCCTCCTGGCATCTGCTCCGATTCAGGCACGGACAGCCGCAAATGAAGTTTTCTGCAACTCTATAAACCCATAGGGTCAAACTACGAGAAAATATCCACAAAACGGCCCGCTTCAATTTCTCCCCATTTTCCTTGTATAGCTCACTTTAGAGGTAAACGTAATCGGGCGCCTTCTGGTATCTGCTCCGATTCAGGCACGGACAGCCGCAAATGAACTTTTCTGCAATTCTATAAACCCATAGGGTCAAACTACGAGAAAATATCTACAAAATGGCCCGCTTCAATTTCTCCCCATTTTCCTTGTATAGCTCCCTTTAGAGGTGAACGTAATCGGGCGCCTCCTGGTATCTGCTCCGATTTTGGCACGGACAGCCGCAAATGAAGTTTTCTACAACTCTATAAACCCATAGGGTCAAACTTCGAGAAAATTTCCACAAAATAGCCCGCTTAAATTTTTCCCCATTTTCCTTGTATAGCCCCCTTTATAGGAAAACTTAATCGGGCGTCTCCTAGTATCTGCTCTGATTCAGGCACGGACAGCCGCAAATGAAGTTTTCGGCAATTCTATAAACCCATAGGGTCAAACTACGAGAAAATATCCACAAAACGGCCAGCTTCAATTTCTCCCCATTTTCCTTGTATAGCTCCCTTTAGAGGTAAACGTAATCGGGAATCTCCTAGTATCTGCTCCGATTCAGGCACGGACAGCCACAAATAAAATCTTCTGCAATTCTATAAACCCATAGGGTCAAACTACGAGAAAATATCCACAAACGGCCCGCTTCAATTTCTCCCAATATTCCTTGTACTACTCCCTTTAGAGGTAAACGTAATCGGGCGTCCCCTGGTATCTGCTCCGATTTAGGCACAGACAGCCCCAAATGATCTTTTCTGCAATTCTATAAACCCATAGGGTCAAACTACGAGAATATATCCACAAAATGGCCCGCTTCAATTTCTCCCCATTTTCCTTGTATAGTTGCCTTTAGAGGTAAACGTAATCGGGCGCCTCCTGGCATCTGCTCCGATTCAGGCACGGACAGCCGCAAATGAAGTTTTCTGCAACTCTATAAACCCATAGGGTCAAACTACGAGAAAATATCCACAAAACGGCCCGCTTCAATTTCTCCCCATTTTCCTTGTATAGCTCACTTTAGAGGTAAACGTAATCGGGCGCCTTCTGGTATCTGCTCCGATTCAGGCACGGACAGCCGCAAATGAACTTTTCTGCAATTCTATAAACCCATAGGGTCAAACTACGAGAAAATATCCACAAAACGCCCAGCTTCAATTTCTCCCCATTTTCCTTGTATAGCTCCCTTTAGAGGTAAACGTAATCGGGCGCCTCCTGGTATCTTCTCTAATTCAGGCACGGACAGCCGCAAATGAAGTTTTCTACAACTCTATAAACCCATAGGGTCAAACTTCGAGAAAATATCCACAAAACAGCCCGCTTAAATTTTTTCCCATTTTCCTTGTATAGCCCCCTTTAGAGGTAAACTTAATCGGGCGTCTCCTAGTATCTGCTCTGATTCAGGCACGGACAACCGCAAATGAAGTTTTCGGCAATTCTATAAACCCATAGGGTCAAACTACGAGAATATATCCACAAAACGGCCCGCTTCAATTTCTCCCCATTTTCCTTGTATAGTTCCCTTTAGAGGTAAACGTAATCGGGCGCCTCCTGGCATCTGCTCCGATTCAGGCACGGACAGCCGCAAATGAAGTTTTCTGCAACTCTATAAACCCATAGGGTCAAACTACGAGAAAATATCCACAAAACGGCCCGCTTCAATTTCTCCCCATTTTCCTTGTATAGCTCACTTTAGAGGTGAACGTAATCGGGCGCCTCCTGGTATCTGCTCCGATTCAGGCACGGACAGCCGCAAATGAAGTTTTCTGCAATTCTATAAACCCATAGGGTCAAACTACGAGAAAATATCCAAAAAACGGCCCGCTTCAATTTTTCCCCATTTTCCTTGTATAGCTCCCTTTAAAGGTAAACGTAATCGGGCGTCCCCTGGTATCTGCTCCGATTCAGGCACGGACAGCCCCAAATGAACTTTTCTGCAATTCTATAAACCCATAGGGTCAAACTACAAGAAAATATCCACAAAATGGCCAGCTTCAATTTCTCCCCATTTTCCTTGTATAGCTCCCTTTAGAGGTAAACGTAATCGGGAATCTCCTAGTATCTGCTCCGATTCAGGCACGGACAGCCACAAATAAAGTCTTCTGCAATTCTATAAACCCATAGGGTCAAACTACGAGAAAATATCAACAAAAAGGCCCGCTTCAATTTTTCCCCATTTTCCTTGTATAGCTCCCTTTAGAGGTAAACGTAATCGGGCGTCTCCTGGTATCTTCTCCGATTCAGGCACGGACAACCGCAAATGAAGTTTTCTACAACTCTATAAACCCATAGGGTCAAACTTCGAGAAAATTTCCACAAAATAGCCCGCTTAAATTTTTCCCCATTTTCCTTGTATAGCCCCCTTTATAGGTAAACTTAATCGGGCGTCTCCTAGTATCTGCTCTGATTCAGGCACGGACAGCCGCAAATGAAGTTTTCGGCAATTCTATAAACCCATAGGGTCAAACTACGAGAAAATATCCACAAAACGGCCAGCTTCAATTTCTCCCCATTTTCCTTGTATAGCTCCCTTTAGAGGTAAACGTAATCGGGAATCTCCTAGTATCTGCTCCGATTCAGGCACGGACAGCCACAAATAAAATCTTCTGCAATTCTATAAACCCATAGGGTCAAACTACGAGAAAATATCCACAAACGGCCCGCTTCAATTTCTCCCAATATTCCTTGTACTGCTCCCTTTAGAGGTAAACGTAATCGGGCGTCCCCTGGTATCTGCTCCGATTTAGGCACGGACAGCCCCAAATGATCTTTTCTGCAATTCTATAAACCCATAGGGTCAAACTACGAGAATATATCCACAAAATGGCCCGCTTCAATTTCTCCCCATTTTCCTTGTATAGTTGCCTTTAGAGGTAAACGTAATCGGGCGCCTCCTGGCATCTGCTCCGATTCAGGCACGGACAGCCGCAAATGAAGTTTTCTGCAACTCTATAAACCCATAGGGTCAAACTACGAGAAAATATCCACAAAACGGCCCGCTTCAATTTCTCCCCATTTTCCTTGTATAGCTCACTTTAGAGGTAAACGTAATCGGGCGCCTTCTGGTATCTGCTCCGATTCAGGCACGGACAGCCGCAAATGAACTTTTCTGCAATTCTATAAACCCATAGGGTCAAACTACGAGAAAATATCCACAAAACGCCCAGCTTCAATTTCTCCCCATTTTCCTTGTATAGCTCCCTTTAGAGGTAAACGTAATCGGGCGCCTCCTGGTATCTTCTCTGATTCAGGCACGGACAGCCGCAAATGAAGTTTTCTACAACTCTATAAACCCATAGGGTCAAACTTCGAGAAAATATCCACAAAACAGCCCGCTTAAATTTTTTCCCATTTTCCTTGTATAGCCCCCTTTAGAGGTAAACTTAATCGGGCGTCTCCTAGTATCTGCTCTGATTCAGGCACGGACAACCGCAAATGAAGTTTTCGGCAATTCTATAAACCCATAGGGTCAAACTACGAGAATATATCCACAAAACGGCCCGCTTCAATTTCTCCCCATTTTCCTTGTATAGTTCCCTTTAGAGGTAAACGTAATCGGGCGCCTCCTGGCATCTGCTCCGATTCAGGCACGGACAGCCGCAAATGAAGTTTTCTGCAACTCTATAAACCCATAGGGTCAAACTACGAGAAAATATCCACAAAACGGCCCGCTTCAATTTCTCCCCATTTTCCTTGTATAGCTCACTTTAGAGGTGAACGTAATCGGGCGCCTCCTGGTATCTGCTCCGATTCAGGCACGGACAGCCGCAAATGAAGTTTTCTGCAATTCTATAAACCCATAGGGTCAAACTACGAGAAAATATCCAAAAAACGGCCCGCTTCAATTTTTCCCCATTTTCCTTGTATAGCTCCCTTTAAAGGTAAACGTAATCGGGCGTCCCCTGGTATCTGCTCCGATTCAGGCACGGACAGCCCCAAATGAACTTTTCTGCAATTCTATAAACCCATAGGGTCAAACTACAAGAAAATATCCACAAAATGGCCAGCTTCAA
Source organism: Heracleum sosnowskyi (assembly GCA_030848705.1). Lineage (NCBI taxonomy): Eukaryota > Viridiplantae > Streptophyta > Magnoliopsida > Apiales > Apiaceae > Heracleum > Heracleum sosnowskyi. The sequence continues at coordinate 65,089,095 of CM061244.1, read as the reverse complement.
TTTCTCCCCATTTTCCTTGTATAGCTCCCTTTAGAGGTAAACGTAATCGGGAATCTCCTAGTATCTGCTCCGATTCAGGCACGGACAGCCACAAATAAAGTCTTCTGCAATTCTATAAACCCATAGGGTCAAACTACGAGAAAATATCAACAAAAAGGCCCGCTTCAATTTTTCCCCATTTTCCTTGTATAGCTCCCTTTAGAGGTAAACGTAATCGGGCGTCTCCTGGTATCTTCTCCGATTCAGGCACGGACAGCCGCAAATGAAGTTTTCTACAACTCTATAAACCCATAGGGTCAAACTTCGAGAAAATTTCCACAAAATAGCCCGCTTAAATTTTTCCCCATTTTCCTTGTATAGCCCCCTTTATAGGTAAACTTAATCGGGCGTCTCCTAGTATCTGCTCTGATTCAGGCACGGACAGCCGCAAATGAAGTTTTCGGCAATTCTATAAACCCATAGGGTCAAACTACGAGAAAATATCCACAAAACGGCCAGCTTCAATTTCTCCCCATTTTCCTTGTATAGCTCCCTTTAGAGGTAAACGTAATCGGGAATCTCCTAGTATCTGCTCCGATTCAGGCACGGACAGCCACAAATAAAATCTTCTGCAATTCTATAAACCCATAGGGTCAAACTACGAGAAAATATCCACAAACGGCCCGCTTCAATTTCTCCCAATATTCCTTGTACTGCTCCCTTTAGAGGTAAACGTAATCGGGCGTCCCCTGGTATCTGCTCCGATTTAGGCACGAACAGCCCCAAATGATCTTTTTTGCAATTCTATAAACCCATAGGGTCAAACTACGAGAATATATCCACAAAATGGCCCGCTTCAATTTCTCCCCATTTTCCTTGTATAGTTGCCTTTAGAGGTAAACGTAATCGGGCGCCTCCTGGCATCTGCTCCGATTCAGGCACGGACAGCCGCAAATGAAGTTTTCTGCAACTCTATAAACCCATAGGGTCAAACTACGAGAAAATATCCACAAAACGGCCCGCTTCAATTTCTCCCCATTTTCCTTGTATAGCTCACTTTAGAGGTAAACGTAATCGGGCGCCTTCTGGTATCTGCTCCGATTCAGGCACGGACAGCCGCAAATGAACTTTTCTGCAATTCTATAAACCCATAGGGTCAAACTACGAGAAAATATCCACAAAACGCCCAGCTTCAATTTCTCCCCATTTTCCTTGTATAGCTCCCTTTAGAGGTAAACGTAATCGGGCGCCTCCTGGTATCTTCTCTGATTCAGGAACGGACAGCCGCAAATGAAGTTTTCTACAACTCTATAAACCCATAGGGTCAAACTTCGAGAAAATATCCACAAAACAGCCCGCTTAAATTTTTTCCCATTTTCCTTGTATAGCCCCCTTTAGAGGTAAACTTAATCGGGCGTCTCCTAGTATCTGCTCTGATTCAGGCACGGACAACCGCAAATGAAGTTTTCGGCAATTCTATAAACCCATAGGGTCAAACTACGAGAATATATCCACAAAACGGCCCGCTTCAATTTCTCCCCATTTTCCTTGTATAGTTCCCTTTAGAGGTAAACGTAATCGGGCGCCTCCTGGCATCTGCTCCGATTCAGGCACGGACAGCCGCAAATGAAGTTTTCTGCAACTCTATAAACCCATAGGGTCAAACTACGAGAAAATATCCACAAAACGGCCCGCTTCAATTTCTCCCCATTTTCCTTGTATAGCTCACTTTAGAGGTGAACGTAATCGGGCGCCTCCTGGTATCTGCTCCGATTCAGGCACGGACAGCCGCAAATGAAGTTTTCTGCAATTCTATAAACCCATAGGGTCAAACTACGAGAAAATATCCAAAAAACGGCCCGCTTCAATTTTTCCCCATTTTCCTTGTATAGCTCCCTTTAAAGGTAAACGTAATCGGGCGTCCCCTGGTATCTGCTCCGATTCAGGCACGGACAGCCCCAAATGAACTTTTCTGCAATTCTATAAACCCATAGGGTCAAACTACAAGAAAATATCCACAAAATGGCCAGCTTCAATTTCTCCCCATTTTCCTTGTATAGCTCCCTTTAGAGGTAAACGTAATCGGGAATCTCCTAGTATCTGCTCCGATTCAGGCACGGACAGCCACAAATAAAGTCTTCTGCAATTCTATAAACCCATAGGGTCAAACTACGAGAAAATATCAACAAAAAGGCCCGCTTCAATTTTTCCCCATTTTCCTTGTATAGCTCCCTTTAGAGGTAAACGTAATCGGGCGTCTCCTGGTATCTTCTCCGATTCAGGCACGGACAGCCGCAAATGAAGTTTTCTACAACTCTATAAACCCATAGGGTCAAACTTCGAGAAAATTTCCACAAAATAGCCCGCTTATATTTTTCCCCATTTTCCTTGTATAGCCCCCTTTATAGGTAAACTTAATCGGGCGTCTCCTAGTATCTGCTCTGATTCAGGCACGGACAGCCGCAAATGAAGTTTTCGGCAATTCTATAAACCCATAGGGTCAAACTACGAGAAAATATCCACAAAACGGCCAGCTTCAATTTCTCCCCATTTTCCTTGTATAGCTCCCTTTAGAGGTAAACGTAATCGGGAATCTCCTAGTATCTGCTCCGATTCAGGCACGGACAGCCACAAATAAAATCTTCTGCAATTCTATAAACCCATAGGGTCAAACTACGAGAAAATATCCACAAACGGCCCGCTTCAATTTCTCCCAATATTCCTTGTACTGCTCCCTTTAGAGGTAAACGTAATCGGGCGTCCCCTGGTATCTGCTCCGATTTAGGCACGAACAGCCCCAAATGATCTTTTTTGCAATTCTATAAACCCATAGGGTCAAACTACGAGAATATATCCACAAAATGGCCCGCTTCAATTTCTCCCCATTTTCCTTGTATAGTTGCCTTTAGAGGTAAACGTAATCGGGCGCCTCCTGGCATCTGCTCCGATTCAGGCACGGACAGCCGCAAATGAAGTTTTCTGCAACTCTATAAACCCATAGGGTCAAACTACGAGAAAATATCCACAAAACGGCCCGCTTCAATTTCTCCCCATTTTCCTTGTATAGCTCACTTTAGAGGTAAACGTAATCGGGCGCCTTCTGGTATCTGCTCCGATTCAGGCACGGACAGCCGCAAATGAACTTTTCTGCAATTCTATAAACCCATAGGGTCAAACTACGAGAAAATATCCACAAAACGCCCAGCTTCAATTTCTCCCCATTTTCCTTGTATAGCTCCCTTTAGAGGTAAACGTAATCGGGCGCCTCCTGGTATCTTCTCTGATTCAGGCACGGACAGCCGCAAATGAAGTTTTCTACAACTCTATAAACCCATAGGGTCAAACTTCGAGAAAATATCCACAAAACAGCCCGCTTAAATTTTTTCCCATTTTCCTTGTATAGCCCCCTTTAGAGGTAAACTTAATCGGGCGTCTCCTAGTATCTGCTCTGATTCAGGCACGGACAACCGCAAATGAAGTTTTCGGCAATTCTATAAACCCATAGGGTCAAACTACGAGAATATATCCACAAAACGGCCCGCTTCAATTTCTCCCCATTTTCCTTGTATAGTTCCCTTTAGAGGTAAACGTAATCGGGCGCCTCCTGGCATCTGCTCCGATTCAGGCACGGACAGCCGCAAATGAAGTTTTCTGCAACTCTATAAACCCATAGGGTCAAACTACGAGAAAATATCCACAAAACGGCCCGCTTCAATTTCTCCCCATTTTCCTTGTATAGCTCACTTTAGAGGTGAACGTAATCGGGCGCCTCCTGGTATCTGCTCCGATTCAGGCACGGACAGCCGCAAATGAAGTTTTCTGCAATTCTATAAACCCATAGGGTCAAACTATGAGAAAATATCCAAAAAACGGCCCGCTTCAATTTTTCCCCATTTTCCTTGTATAGCTCCCTTTAAAGGTAAACGTAATCGGGCGTCCCCTGGTATCTGCTCCGATTCAGGCACGGACAGCCCCAAATGAACTTTTCTGCAATTCTATAAACCCATAGGGTCAAACTACAAGAAAATATCCACAAAATGGCCAGCTTCAATTTCTCCCCATTTTCCTTGTATAGCTCCCTTTAGAGGTAAACGTAATCGGGAATCTCCTAGTATCTGCTCCGATTCAGGCACGGACAGCCACAAATAAAGTCTTCTGCAATTCTATAAACCCATAGGGTCAAACTACGAGAAAATATCAACAAAAAGGCCCGCTTCAATTTTTCCCCATTTTCCTTGTATAGCTCCCTTTAGAGGTAAACGTAATCGGGCGTCTCCTGGTATCTTCTCCGATTCAGGCACGGACAGCCGCAAATGAAGTTTTCTACAACTCTATAAACCCATAGGGTCAAACTTCGAGAAAATTTCCACAAAATAGCCCGCTTATATTTTTCCCCATTTTCCTTGTATAGCCCCCTTTATAGGTAAACTTAATCGGGCGTCTCCTAGTATCTGCTCTGATTCAGGCACGGACAGCCGCAAATGAAGTTTTCGGCAATTCTATAAACCCATAGGGTCAAACTACGAGAAAATATCCACAAAACGGCCAGCTTCAATTTCTCCCCATTTTCCTTGTATAGCTCCCTTTAGAGGTAAACGTAATCGGGAATCTCCTAGTATCTGCTCCGATTCAGGCACGGACAGCCACAAATAAAATCTTCTGCAATTCTATAAACCCATAGGGTCAAACTACGAGAAAATATCCACAAACGGCCCGCTTCAATTTCTCCCAATATTCCTTGTACTGCTCCCTTTAGAGGTAAACGTAATCGGGCGTCCCCTGGTATCTGCTCCGATTTAGGCACGAACTGCCCCAAATGATCTTTTTTGCAATTCTATAAACCCATAGGGTCAAACTACGAGAATATATCCACAAAATGGCCCGCTTCAATTTCTCCCCATTTTCCTTGTATAGTTGCCTTTAGAGGTAAACGTAATCGGGCGCCTCCTGGCATCTGCTCCGATTCAGGCACGGACAGCCGCAAATGAAGTTTTCTGCAACTCTATAAACCCATAGGGTCAAACTACGAGAAAATATCCACAAAACGGCCCGCTTCAATTTCTCCCCATTTTCCTTGTATAGCTCACTTTAGAGGTAAACGTAATCGGGCGCCTTCTGGTATCTGCTCCGATTCAGGCACGGACAGCCGCAAATGAACTTTTCTGCAATTCTATAAACCCATAGGGTCAAACTACGAGAAAATATCCACAAAACGCCCAGCTTCAATTTCTCCCCATTTTCCTTGTATAGCTCCCTTTAGAGGTAAACGTAATCGGGCGCCTCCTGGTATCTTCTCTGATTCAGGCACGGACAGCCGCAAATGAAGTTTTCTACAACTCTATAAACCCATAGGGTCAAACTTCGAGAAAATATCCACAAAACAGCCCGCTTAAATTTTTTCCCATTTTCCTTGTATAGCCCCCTTTAGAGGTAAACTTAATCGGGCGTCTCCTAGTATCTGCTCTGATTCAGGCACGGACAACCGCAAATGAAGTTTTCGGCAATTCTATAAACCCATAGGGTCAAACTACGAGAATATATCCACAAAACGGCCCGCTTCAATTTCTCCCCATTTTCCTTGTATAGTTCCCTTTAGAGGTAAACGTAATCGGGCGCCTCCTGGCATCTGCTCCGATTCAGGCACGGACAGCCGCAAATGAAGTTTTCTGCAACTCTATAAACCCATAGGGTCAAACTACGAGAAAATATCCACAAAACGGCCCGCTTCAATTTCTCCCCATTTTCCTTGTATAGCTCACTTTAGAGGTGAACGTAATCGGGCGCCTCCTGGTATCTGCTCCGATTCAGGCACGGACAGCCGCAAATGAAGTTTTCTGCAATTCTATAAACCCATAGGGTCAAACTACGAGAAAATATCCAAAAAACGGCCCGCTTCAATTTTTCCCCATTTTCCTTGTATAGCTCCCTTTAAAGGTAAACGTAATCGGGCGTCCCCTGGTATCTGCTCCGATTCAGGCACGGACAGCCCCAAATGAACTTTTCTGCAATTCTATAAACCCATAGGGTCAAACTACAAGAAAATATCCACAAAATGGCCAGCTTCAATTTCTCCCCATTTTCCTTGTATAGCTCCCTTTAGAGGTAAACGTAATCGGGAATCTCCTAGTATCTGCTCCGATTCAGGCACGGACAGCCACAAATAAAGTCTTCTGCAATTCTATAAACCCATAGGGTCAAACTACGAGAAAATATCAACAAAAAGGCCCGCTTCAATTTTTCCCCATTTTCCTTGTATAGCTCCCTTTAGAGGTAAACGTAATCGGGCGTCTCCTGGTATCTTCTCCGATTCAGGCACGGACAGCCGCAAATGAAGTTTTCTACAACTCTATAAACCCATAGGGTCAAACTTCGAGAAAATTTCCACAAAATAGCCCGCTTAAATTTTTCCCCATTTTCCTTGTATAGCCCCCTTTATAGGTAAACTTAATCGGGCGTCTCCTAGTATCTGCTCTGATTCAGGCACGGACAGCCGCAAATGAAGTTTTCGGCAATTCTATAAACCCATAGGGTCAAACTACGAGAAAATATCCACAAAACGGCCAGCTTCAATTTCTCCCCATTTTCCTTGTATAGCTCCCTTTAGAGGTAAACGTAATCGGGAATCTCCTAGTATCTGCTCCGATTCAGGCACGGACAGCCACAAATAAAATCTTCTGCAATTCTATAAACCCATAGGGTCAAACTACGAGAAAATATCCACAAACGGCCCGCTTCAATTTCTCCCAATATTCCTTGTACTGCTCCCTTTAGAGGTAAACGTAATCGGGCGTCCCCTGGTATCTGCTCCGATTTAGGCACGAACAGCCCCAAATGATCTTTTTTGCAATTCTATAAACCCATAGGGTCAAACTACGAGAATATATCCACAAAATGGCCCGCTTCAATTTCTCCCCATTTTCCTTGTATAGTTGCCTTTAGAGGTAAACGTAATCGGGCGCCTCCTGGCATCTGCTCCGATTCAGGCACGGACAGCCGCAAATGAAGTTTTCTGCAACTCTATAAACCCATAGGGTCAAACTACGAGAAAATATCCACAAAACGGCCCGCTTCAATTTCTCCCCATTTTCCTTGTATAGCTCACTTTAGAGGTAAACGTAATCGGGCGCCTTCTAGTATCTGCTCCGATTCAGGCACGGACAGCCGCAAATGAACTTTTCTGCAATTCTATAAACCCATAGGGTCAAACTACGAGAAAATATCCACAAAACACCCAGCTTCAATTTCTCCCCATTTTCCTTGTATAGCTCCCTTTAGAGGTAAACGTAATCGGGCGCCTCCTGGTATCTTCTCTGATTCAGGCTCGGACAGCCGCAAATGAAGTTTTCTACAACTCTATAAACCCATAGGGTCAAACTTCGAGAAAATATCCACAAAACAGCCCGCTTAAATTTTTCCCCATTTTCCTTGTATAGCCCCCTTTAGAGGTAAACTTAATCGGGCGTCTCCTAGTATCTGCTCTGATTCAGGCACGGACAACCGCAAATGAAGTTTTCGGCAATTCTATAAATCCATAGGGTCAAACTACGAGAATATATCCACAAAACGGCCCGCTTCAATTTCTCCCCATTTTCCTTGTATAGTTCCCGTTAGAGGTAAACGTAATCGGGCGCCTCCTGGCATCTGCTCCGATTCAGGCACGGACAGCCGCAAATGAAGTTTTCTGCAACTCTATAAACCCATAGGGTCAAACTACGAGAAAATATCCACAAAACGGCCCGCTTCAATTTCTCCCCATTTTCCTTGTATAGCTCACTTTAGAGGTGAACGTAATCGGGCGCCTCCTGGTATCTGCTCCGATTCAGGCACGGACAGCCGCAAATGAAGTTTTCTGCAATTCTATAAACCCATAGGGTCAAACTACGAGAAAATATCCAAAAAACGGCCCGCTTCAATTTTTCCCCATTTTCCTTGTATAGCTCCCTTTAAAGGTAAACGTAATCGGGCGTCCCCTGGTATCTGCTCCGATTCAGGCACGGACAGCCCCAAATGAACTTTTCTGCAATTCTATAAACCCATAGGGTCAAACTACAAGAAAATATCCACAAAACGGCCAGCTTCAATTTCTCCCCATTTTCCTTGTATAGCTCCCTTTAGAGGTAAACGTAATCGGGAATCTCCTAGTATCTGCTCCGATTCAGGCACGGACAGCCACAAATAAAGTCTTCTGCAATTCTATAAACCCATAGGGTCAAACTACGAGAAAATATCAACAAAAAGGCCCGCTTCAATTTTTCCCCATTTTCCTTGTATAGCTCCCTTTAGAGGTAAACGTAATCGGGCGTCTCCTGGTATCTGCTCCGATTCAGGCACGGACAGCCGCAAATGAAGTTTTCTGCAATTCTATAAACTCATAGGGTCAAACTACGAGAAAATATCCACAAAACGGACCGCTTCAATTTTTCCCCATTTTCCTTGTATAGCTCCCTTTAGAGGTAACGTAATCTGGCGTCCCCTGGTATCAGCTCCGATTCAGGCACGGACAGCCCCAAATGAACTTTTCTGCAATTCTATAAACCCATAGGGTCAAACTACGAGAAAATATCCACAAAACGGCCCGCTTTAATTTCTCCCCATTTTCCTTGTATAGCTCCCTTTAGAGGTAAACATAATCGGGCGCCTCCTGGTATCTGCTCCGATTCAGGCACGGACAGCCGCAAATGAAGTTTTATGCAATTCTATAAACCCACAAGTTCAAACTACGAGAAAATATCAACAAAAAGGCCCGCTTCAATTTTTTCCCATTTTCCAAGTATAGCTCCCTTTAGAGTTAAACGTAATCGAGCGTCTCCTGGTATCTACTCCGATTCAGGCACGGACAGCCGCAAATGAAGATTTCTGCAATTCTATAAACCCATAGGGTCAAACTACGAGAAAATGTCCACAAAATGGCCCGCTTCAATTTTTCCCCATTTTCCTTGTATAGCTCCCTTTAGAGGTAAACGTAATCGGGCGTCCCCTGGTATCTGCTCTGATTCAGGTACGGACAACCGCAAATGAAGTAAACGTAATCGGGTGCCTCCTAGCATCTGCTCCGATTCAGACACGGACATCCGCAAATGAAGTTTTCTGCAACTCTATAAACCCATAGGGTCAAACTACGAGAAAATATCCACAAAACGGCCAGCTTCAATTTCTCCCCATTTTCCTTGTATAGCTCCCTTTAGAGGTAAACATAATCGGGAATCTCCTAGTATCTGCTCCGATTCAGGCACGGACAGCCACAAATAAAGTCTTCTGCAATTCTATAAACCCATAGGGTCAAACTACGAGAAAATATCAACAAAAAGGCCCGCTTCAATTTTTCCCCATTTTCCTTGTATAGCTCCCTTTAGAGGTAAACGTAATCGGGCGTCTCCTGGTATCTGCTCCGATTCAGGCACGGACAGCCGCAAATGAAGTTTTCTGCAATTCTATAAACTCATAGGGTCAAACTACGAGAAAATATCCATAAAACGGACCGCTTCAATTTTTCCCCATTTTCCTTGTATAGCTCCCTTTAGAGGTAACGTAATCGGGCGTCCCCTGGTATCAGCTCCGATTCAGGCACGGACAGCCCCAAATGAACTTTTCTGCAATTCTATAAACCCATAGGGTCAAACTACGAGAAAATATCCACAAAACGGCCCGCTTTAATTTCTCCCCATTTTCCTTGTATAGCTCCCTTTAGAGGTAAACATAATCGGGCGCCTCCTGGTATCTGCTCCGATTCAGGCACGGACAGCCGCAAATGAAGTTTTCTGCAATTCTATAAACCCACAAGTTCAAACTACGAGAAAATATCAACAAAAAGGCCCGCTTCAATTTTTCCCCATTTTCCTTGTATAGCTCCCTTTAGAGGTAAACGTAATCGGGCGTCTCCTGGTATCTGCTCCGATTCAGGCACGGACAGCCGCAAATGAAGTTTTCTGCAATTCTATAAACTCATAGGGTCAAACTACGAGAAAATATCCATAAAACGGACCCCTTCAATTTTTCCTCATTTTCCTTGTATAGCTCCCTTTAGAGGTAACGTAATCGGGCGTCCCCTGGTATCAGCTCCGATTCAGGCACGGACAGCCCCAAATGAACTTTTCTGCAATTCTATAAACCCATAGGGTCAAACTACGAGAAAATATCCACAAAACGGACCGCTTTAATTTCTCCCCATTTTCCTTGTATAGCTCCCTTTAGAGGTAAACATAATCGGGCGCCTCCTGGTATCTGCTCCGATTCAGGCACGGACAGCCGCAAATGAAGTTTTCTGCAATTCTATAAACCCACAAGTTCAAACTACGAGAAAATATCAACAAAAAGGCCCGCTTCAATTTTTTCCCATTTTCCAAGTATAGCTCCCTTTAGAGTTAAACGTAATCGAGCGTCTGCTGGTATCTGCTCCGATTCAGGCACGGTCAGCCGCAAATGAAGATTTCTGCAATTCTATAAACCCATAGGGTCAAACTACGAGAAAATGTCCACAAAATGGCCCGCTTCAATTTTTCCCCATTTTCCTTGTATAGCTCCCTTTAGAGGTAAACGTAATCGGGCGTCCCCTGGTATCTGCTCTGATTCAGGCACGGACAACCGCAAATGAAGTAAATGTAATCGGGCGCCTCTTGGCATCTGCTCCGATTCAGGCACGGACAGCCGCAAATGAAGTTTTCTGCAACTCTATAAACCCATAGGGTCAAACTACGAGAAAATATCCACAAAACGGCCCGCTTCAATTTCTCCCCATTTTCCTTGTATAGCTCACTTTAGAGGTGAACGTAATCGGGCGCCTCCTGGTATCTGCTCCGATTCAGGCACGGACAGCCGCAAATGAAGTTTTCTGCAATTCTATAAACCCATAGGGTCAAACTACGAGAAAATATCCAAAAAACGGCCCGCTTCAATTTTTCCCCATTTTCCTTGTATAGCTCCCTTTAAAGGTAAACGTAATCGGGCGTCCCCTGTTATCTGCTCCGATTCAGGCACGGACAGCCCCAAATGAACTTTTCTGCAATTCTATAAACCCATAGGGTCAAACTACAAGAAAATATCCACAAAACGGCCAGCTTCAATTTCTCCCCATTTTCCTTGTATAGCTCCCTTTAGAGGTAAACGTAATCGGGAATCTCCTAGTATCTGCTCCGATTCAGGCACGGACAGCCACAAATAAAGTCTTCTGCAATTCTAGAAACCCATAGGGTCAAACTACGAGAAAATATCAACAAAAAGGCCCGCTTCAATTTTTCCCCATTTTCCTTGTATAGCTCCCTTTAGAGGTAAACGTAATCGGGCGTCTCCTGGTATCTGCTCCGATTCAGGCACGGACAGCCGCAAATGAAGTTTTCTGCAATTCTATAAACTCATAGGGTCAAACTACGAGAAAATATCCACAAAACGGACCGCTTCAATTTTTCCCCATTTTCCTTGTATAGCTCCCTTTAGAGGTAACGTAATCGGGCGTCCCCTGGTATCAGCTCTGATTCAGGCACGGACAGCCCCAAATGAACTTTTCTGCAATTCTATAAACCCATAGGGTCAAACTACGAGAAAATATCCACAAAACGGCCCGCTTTAATTTCTTCCCATTTTCCTTGTATAGCTCCCTTTAGGGGTAAACATAATCGGGCGCCTCCTGGTATCTGCTCCGATTCAGGCACGGAAAGCCGCAAATGAAGTTTTCTGCAATTCTATAAACCCACAAGTTCAAACTACGAGAAAATATCAACAAAAAGGCCCGCTTCAATTTTTTCCCATTTTCCAAGTATAGCTCCCTTTAGAGTTAAACGTAATCGAGCGTCTCCTGGTATCTGCTCCGATTCAGGCACGGACAGCCGCAAATGAAGATTTCTGCAATTCTATAAACCCATAGGGTCAAACTACGAGAAAATGTCCACAAAATGGCCCGCTTCAATTTTTCCCCATTTTCCTTGTATAGCTCCCTTTAGAGGTAAACGTAATCGGGCGTCCCCGGGTATCTGCTCTGATTCAGGCATGGACAGCCCCAAATGAACTTTTCTGCAATTCTATAAACCCATAGGGTCAAACTACGAGAAAATATCCACAAAACGGCCCGCTTCAATTTCTCCCCATTTTCCTTGTATAGTTCCCTTTAGAGGTAAACGTAATCGGGCGCCTCCTGGCATCTGCTTCGATTCAGGCACGGACATCCGCAAATGAAGTTTTCTGCAACTCCATAAACCCATAGGGTTAAACTACAAGAAAATATCCACAAAACGGCCAGCTTCAATTTCTCCCCATTTTCCTTGTATAGCTCCTTTTAGAGGTAAACGTAATCGGGAATCTCCTAGTATCTGCTCCGATTCAGGCACGGACAGCCACAAATAAAGTCTTCTACAATTCTAGAAACCCATAGGGTCAAACTACGAGAAAATATCAACAAAAAGGCCCGCTTCAATTTTTCCCCATTTTCCTTGTATAGCTCCCTTTAGAGGTAAACGTAATCGGGCGTCTACTGGTATCTGCTCCGATTCAGGCACGGACAGCCGCAAATGAAGTTTTCTACAATTCTATAAACTCATAGGGTCAAACTACGAGAAAATATCCACAAAACGGACCGCTTCAATTTTTCCCCATTTTCCTTGTATAGCTCCCTTTAGAGGTAACGTAATCGGGCGTCCCCTAGTATCAGCTCTGATTCAGGCACGGACAGCCCCAAATGAACTTTTCTGCAATTCTATAAACCCATAGGGTCAAACTACGAGAAAATATCCACAAAACGGCCAGCTTCAATTTCTCCCCATTTTCCTTGTATAGCTCCCTTTAGAGGTAAACGTAATCGGGAATCTCCTAATATCTGCTCCGATTCAGGCACGGACAGCCACAAATAAAATCTTCTGCAATTCTATAAACCCATAGGGTCAAACTACGAGAAAATATCCACAAACGGCCCGCTTCAATTTCTCCCAATATTCCTTGTACTGCTCCCTTTAGAGGTAAACGTAATCGGGCGTCCCCTGGTATCTGCTCCGATTTAGGCACGGACAGCCCCAAATGATCTTTTCTGCAATTCTATAAACCCATAGGGTCAAACTACGAGAATATATCCACAAAATGGCCCGCTTCAATTTCTCCCCATTTTCCTTGTATAGTTGCCTTTAGAGGTAAACGTAATCGGGCGCCTCCTGGCATCTGCTCCGATTCAGGCACGGACAGCCGCAAATGAAGTTTTCTGCAACTCTATAAACCCATAGGGTCAAACTACGAGAAAATATCCACAAAACGGCCCGCTTCAATTTCTCCCCATTTTCCTTGTATAGCTCACTTTAGAGATAAACGTAATCGGGCGCCTTTTGGTATCTGCTCCGATTCAGGCACGGACAGCCGCAAATGAACTTTTCTGCAATTCTATAAACCCATAGGGTCAAACTACGAGAAAATATCCACAAAACGCCCAGCTTCAATTTCTCCCCATTTTCCTTGTATAGCTCCCTTTAGAGGTAAACGTAATCGGGCGCCTCCTGGTATCTTCTCTGATTCAGGCACGGACAGCCGCAAATGAAGTTTTCTACAACTCTATAAACCCATAGGGTCAAACTTCGAGAAAATATCCACAAAACAGCCCGCTTAAATTTTTCCCCATTTTCCTTGTATAGCCCCCTTTAGAGGTAAACTTAATCGGGCGTCTCCTAGTATCTGCTCTGATTCAGGCACGGACAACCGCAAATGAAGTTTTCGGCAATTCTATAAACCCATAGGGTCAAACTACGAGAATATATCCACAAAACGGCCCGCTTCAATTTCTCCCCATTTTCCTTGTATAGTTCCCTTTAGAGGTAAACGTAATCGGGCGCCTCCTGGCATCTGCTCCGATTCAGGCACGGACAGCCGCAAATGAAGTTTTCTGCAACTCTATAAACCCATAGGGTCAAACTACGAGAAAATATCCACAAAACGGCCCGCTTCAATTTCTCCCCATTTTCCTTGTATAGCTCCCTTTAGAGGTAAACGTAATCGGGAATCTCCTAGTATCTGCTCCGATTCAGGCACGGACAGCCACAAATAAAGTCTTCTGCAATTCTAGAAACCCATAGGGTCAAACTACGAGAAAATATCAACAAAAAGGCCCGCTTCAATTTTTCCCCATTTTCCTTGTATAGCTCCCTTTAGAGGTAAACGTAATCGGGCGTCTACTGGTATCTGCTCCGATTCAGGCACGGACAGCCGCAAATGAAGTTTTCTGCAATTCTATAAACTCATAGGGTCAAACTACGAGAAAATATCCACAAAACGGACCGCTTCAATTTTTCCCCATTTTCCTTGTATAGCTCCCTTTAGAGGTAACGTAATCGGGCGTCCCCTGGTATCAGCTCTGATTCAGGCACGGACAGCCCCAAATGAACTTTTCTGCAATTCTATAAACCCATAGGGTCAAACTACGAGAAAATATCCACAAAACGGCCAGCTTCAATTTCTCCCCATTTTCCTTGTATAGCTCCCTTTAGAGGTAAACGTAATCGGGAATCTCCTAATATCTACTCCGATTCAGGCACGGACAGCCATAAATAAAATCTTCTGCAATTCTATAAACCCATAGGGTCAAACTACGAGAAAATATCCACAAACGGCCCGCTTCAATTTCTCCCAATATTCCTTGTACTGCTCCCTTTAGAGGTAAACGTAATCGGGCGTCCCCTGGTATCTGCTCCGATTTAGGCACGGACAGCCCCAAATGATCTTTTCTGCAATTCTATAAACCCATAGGGTCAAACTACGAGAATATATCCACAAAATGGCCCGCTTCAATTTCTCCCCATTTTCCTTGTATAGTTGCCTTTAGAGGTAAACGTAATCGGGCGCCTCCTGGCATCTGCTCCGATTCAGGCACGGACAGCCGCAAATGAAGTTTTCTGCAACTCTATAAACCCATAGGGTCAAACTACGAGAAAATATCCACAAAACGGCCCGCTTCAATTTCTCCCCATTTTCCTTGTATAGCTCACTTTAGAGGTAAACGTAATCGGGCGCCTTTTGGTATCTGCTCCGATTCAGGCACGGACAGCCGCAAATGAACTTTTCTGCAATTCTATAAACCCATAGGGTCAAACTACGAGAAAATATCCACAAAACGCCCAGCTTCAATTTCTCCCCATTTTCCTTGTCTAGCTCCCTTTAGAGGTAAACGTAATCGGGCGCCTCCTGGTATTTTCTCTGATTCAGGCACGGACAGCCGCAAATGAAGTTTTCTACAACTCTATAAACCCATAGGGTCAAACTTCGAGAAAATATCCACAAAACAGCCCGCTTAAATTTTTCCCCATTTTCCTTGTATAGCCCCCCTTTAGAGGTAAACTTAATCGGGCGTCTCCTAGTATCTGCTCTGATTCAGGCACGGACAACCGCAAATGAAGTTTTCGGCAATTCTATAAACCCATAGGGTCAAACTACGAGAATATATCCACAAAACGGCCCGCTTCAATTTCTCCCCATTTTCCTTGTATAGTTCCCTTTAGAGGTAAACGTAATCGGGCGCCTCCTGGCATCTGCTCCGATTCAGGCACGGACAGCCGCAAATGAAGTTTTCTGCAACTCTATAAACCCATAGGGTCAAACTACGAGAAAATATCCACAAAACGGCCCGCTTCAATTTCTCCCCATTTTCCTTGTATAGCTCACTTTAGAGGTGAACGTAATCGGGCGCCTCCTGGTATCTACTCCGATTCAGGCACGGACAGCCGCAAATGAAGTTTTCTGCAATTCTATAAACCCATAGGGTCAAACGACGAGAAAATATCCAAAAAACGGCCCGCTTCAATTTTTCCCCATTTTCCTTGTATAGCTCCCTTTAAAGGTAAACGTAATCGGGCGTCCCCTGGTATCTGCTCCGATTCAGGCACGAACAGCCCCAAATGAACTTTTCTGCAATTCTATAAACCCATAGGGTCAAACTACAAGAAAATATCCACAAAACGGCCAGCTTCAATTTCTCCCCATTTTCCTTGTATAGCTCCCTTTAGAGGTAAACGTAATCGGGAATCTCCTAGTATCTGCACCGATTCAGGCACGGACAGCCACAAATAAAGTCTTCTGCAATTCTATAAACCCATAGGGTCAAACTACGAGAAAATATCAACAAAATGGCCCGCTTCAATTTTTCCCCATTTTCCTTGTATAGCTCCCTTTAGAGGTAAACGTAATCGGGCGTCTCCTGGTATCTGCTCCGATTCAGGCACGGACAGCCGCAAATGAAGTTTTCTGCAATTCTATAAACTCATAGGGTCAAACTACGAGAAAATATCCACAAAACGGACCGCTTCAATTTTTCCCCATTTTCCTTGTATAGCTCCCTTTAGAGGTAACGTAATCTGGCGTCCCCTGGTATCAGCTCCGATTCAGGCACGGACAGCCCCAAATGAACTTTTCTGCAATTCTATAAACCCATAGGGTCAAACAATGAGAAAATATCCACAAAACGGCCCGCTTTAATTTCTCCCCATTTTCCTTGTATAGCTCCCTTTAGAGGTAAACATAATCGGGCGCCTCCTGGTATCTGCTCCGATTCAGGCACGGACAGCCGCAAATGAAGTTTTCTGCAATTCTATAAACCCACAAGTTCAAACTACGAGAAAATATCAACAAAAAGGCCCGCTTCAATTTTTTCCCATTTTCCAAGTATAGCTCCCTTTAGAGTTAAACGTAATCGAGCGTCTCCTGGTATCTGCTCCGATTCAGGCACGGACAGCCGCAAATGAAGATTTCTGCAATTCTATAAACCCATAGGGTCAAACTACGAGAAAATGTCCACAAAATGGCCCGCTTCAATTTTTCCCCATTTTCGTTGTATAGCTCCCTTTAGAGGTAAACGTAATCGGGCGTCCCCTGGTATCTGCTCTGATTCAGGCATGGACAGCCCCAAATGAACTTTTCTGCAATTCTATAAACCCATAGGGTCAAACTACGAGAAAATATCCACAAAACGGCCCGCTTCAATTTCTCCCCATTTTCCTTGTATAGTTCCCTTTAGAGGTAAACATAATCGGGCGCCTCCTAGCATCTGCTCCGATTCAGGCACGGACATCC
The DNA here is from genome assembly GCA_030848705.1 of Heracleum sosnowskyi. Classification (NCBI taxonomy): domain Eukaryota; kingdom Viridiplantae; phylum Streptophyta; class Magnoliopsida; order Apiales; family Apiaceae; genus Heracleum; species Heracleum sosnowskyi. The sequence continues at coordinate 65,072,091 of CM061244.1, read as the reverse complement.
GCAAATGAAGTTTTCTGCAACTCTATAAACCCATAGGGTCAAACTACGAGAAAATATCCACAAAACGGCCAGCTTCAATTTCTCCCCATTTTCCTTGTATAGCTCCCTTTAGAGGTAAACGTAATCGGGAATCTCCTAGTATCTGCTCCGATTCAGGCACGGACAGCCACAAATAAAGTCTTCTGCAATTCTATAAACCCATAGGGTCAAACTACGAGAAAATATCAACAAAAAGGCCCGCTTCAATTTTTCCCCATTTTCCTTGTATAGCTCCCTTTAGAGGTAAACGTAATCGGGCGTCTCCTGGTATCTGCTCCGATTCAGGCACGGACAGCCGCAAATGAAGTTTTCTGCAATTCTATAAACTCATAGGGTCAAACTACGAGAAAATATCCACAAAACGGACCGCTTCAATTTTTCCCCATTTTCCTTGTATAGCTCCCTTTAGAGGTAACGTAATCGGGCGTCCCCTGGTATCAGCTCCGATTCAGGCACGGACAGCCCCAAATGAACTTTTCTGCAATTCTATAAACCCATAGGGTCAAACTACGAGAAAATATCCACAAAACGGCCCGCTTTAATTTCTCCCCATTTTCCTTGTATAGCTCCCTTTAGAGGTAAACATAATCGGGCGCCTCCTGGTATCTGCTCCGATTCAGGCACGGACAGCCGCAAATGAAGTTTTCTGCAATTCTATAAACCCACAAGTTCAAACTACGAGAAAATATCAACAAAAAGGCCCGCTTCAATTTTTTCCCATTTTCCAAGTATAGCTCCCTTTAGAGTTAAACGTAATCGAGCGTCTCCTGGTATCTGCTCCGATTCAGGCACGGACAGCCGCAAATGAAGATTTCTGCAATTCTATAAACCCATAGGGTCAAACTACGAGAAAATGTCCACAAAATGGCCCGCTTCTATTTTTCCCCATTTTCCTTGTATAGCTCCCTTTAGAGGTAAACGTAATCGGGCGTCCCCTGGTATCTGCTCTGATTCAGGCACGGACAACCGCAAATGAAGTAAACGTAATCGGGCGCCTCCTGGCATCTGCTCCGATTCAGGCACGGACAGCCGCAAATGAAGTTTTCTGCAACTCTATAAACCCATAGGGTCAAACTACGAGAAAATATCCACAAAACGGCCCGCTTCAATTTCTCCCCATTTTCCTTGTATTGCTCACTTTAGAGGTGAACGTAATCGGGCGCCTCCTGGTATCTGCTCCGATTCAGGCACGGACAGCCGCAAATGAAGTTTTCTGCAATTCTATAAACCCATAGGGTCAAACTACGAGAAAATATCCAAAAAACGGCCCGCTTCAATTTTTCCCCATTTTCCTTGTATAGCTCCCTTTAAAGGTAAACGTAATCGGGCGTCCCCTGTTATCTGCTCCGATTCAGGCACGGACAGCCCCAAATGAACTTTTCTGCAATTCTATAAACCCATAGGGTCAAACTACAAGAAAATATCCACAAAACGGCCAGCTTCAATTTCTCCCCATTTTCCTTGTATAGCTCCCTTTAGAGGTAAACGTAATCGGGAATCTCCTAGTATCTGCTCCGATTCAGGCACGGACAGCCACAAATGAAGTCTTCTGCAATTCTAGAAACCCATAGGGTCAAACTACGAGAAAATATCAACAAAAAGGCCCGCTTCAAATTTTCCCCATTTTCCTTGTATAGCTCCCTTTAGAGGTAAACGTAATCAGGCGTCTCCTGGTATCTGCTCCGATTCAGGCACGGACAGCCGCAAATGAAGTTTTCTGCAATTCTATAAACTCATAGGGTCAAACTACGAGAAAATATCCACAAAACGGACCGCTTCAATTTTTCCCCATTTTCCTTGTATAGCTCCCTTTAGAGGTAACGTAATCGGGCGTCCCCTGGTATCAGCTCTGATTCAGGCACGGACAGCCCCAAATGAACTTTTCTGCAATTCTATAAACCCATAGGGTCAAACTACGAGAAAATATCCACAAAACGGCCCGCTTTAATTTCTCCCCATTTTCCTTGTATAGCTCCCTTTAGAGGTAAACATAATCGGGCGCCTCCTGGTATCTGCTCCGATTCAGGCACGGAAAGCCGCAAATGAAGTTTTCTGCAATTCTATAAACCCACAAGTTCAAACTACGAGAAAATATCAACAAAAAGGCCCGCTTCAATTTTTTCCCATTTTCCAAGTATAGCTCCCTTTAGAGTTAAACGTAATCGAGCGTCTCCTGGTATCTGCTCCGATTCAGGCACGGACAGCCGCAAATGAAGATTTCTGCAATTCTATAAACCCATAGGGTCAAACTACGAGAAAATGTCCACAAAATGGTCCGCTTCAATTTTTCCCCATTTTCCTTGTATAGCTCCCTTTAGAGGTAAACGTAATCGGGCGTCCCCTGGTATCTGCTCTGATTCAGGCATGGACAGCCCCAAATGAACTTTTCTGCAATTCTATAAACCCATAGGGTCAAACTACGAGAAAATATCCACAAAACGGCCCGCTTCAATTTCTCCCCATTTTCCTTGTATAGTTCCCTTTAGAGGTAAACGTAATCGGGCGCCTCCTGGCATCTGCTCCGATTCAGGCACGGACATCCGCAAATGACGTTTTCTGCAACTCTATAAACCCATAGGGTCAAACTACAAGAAAATATCCACAAAACGGCCAGCTTCAATTTCTCCCCATTTTCCTTGTATAGCTCCCTTTAGAGGTAAACGTAATCGGGAATCTCCTAGTATCTGCTCCGATTCAGGCACGGACAGCCACAAATAAAGTCTTCTGCAATTCTAGAAACCCATAGGGTCAAACTACGAGAAAATATCAACAAAAAGGCCCGCTTCAATTTTTCCCCATTTTCCTTGTATAGCTCCCTTTAGAGGTAAACGTAATCGGGCGTCTCCTGGTATCTGCTCCGATTCAGGCACGGACAGCCGCAAATGAAGTTTTCTGCAATTCTATAAACTCATAGGGTCAAACTACGAGAAAATATCCACAAAACGGACCGCTTCAATTTTTCCCCATTTTCCTTGTATAGCTCCCTTTAGAGGTAACGTAATCGGGCGTCCCCTGGTATCAGCTCTGATTCAGGCACGGACAGCCCCAAATGAACTTTTCTGCAATTCTATAAACCCATAGGGTCAAACTACGAGAAAATATCCACAAAACGGCCCGCTTTAATTTCTCCCCATTTTCCTTGTATAGCTCCCTTTAGAGGTAAACATAATCGGGCGCCTCCTGGTATCTGCTCCGATTCAGGCACGGAAAGCCGCAAATGAAGTTTTCTGCAATTCTATAAACCCACAAGTTCAAACTACGAGAAAATATCAACAAAAAGGCCCGCTTCAATTTTTTCCCATTTTCCAAGTATAGCTCCCTTTAGAGTTAAACGTAATCGAGCGTCTCCTGGTATCTGCTCCGATTCAGGCACGGACAGCCGCAAATGAAGATTTCTGCAATTCTATAAACCCATAGGGTCAAACTACGAGAAAATGTCCACAAAATGGCCCGCTTCAATTTTTCCCCATTTTCCTTGTATAGCTCCCTTTAGAGGTAAACGTAATCGGGCGTCCCCTGGTATCTGCTCTGATTCAGGCATGGACAGCCCCAAATGAACTTTTCTGCAATTCTATAAACCCATAGGGTCAAACTACGAGAAAATATCCACAAAACGGCCCGCTTCAATTTCTCCCCATTTTCCTTGTATAGTTCCCTTTAGAGGTAAACGTAATCGGGCGCCTCCTGGCATCTGCTCCGATTCAGGCACGGACATCCGCAAATGAAGTTTTCTGCAACTCTATAAACCCATAGGGTCAAACTACGAGAAAATATCCACAAAACGGCCAGCTTCAATTTCTCCCCATTTTCCTTGTATAGCTCCCTTTAGAGGTAAACGTAATCGGGAATCTCCTAGTATCTGCTCCGATTCAGGCACGGACAGCCACAAATAAAGTCTTCTGCAATTCTATAAACCCATAGGGTCAAACTACGAGAAAATATCAAAAAAAAAGGCCCGCTTCAATTTTTCCCCATTTTCCTTGTATAGCTCCCTTTAGAGGTAAACGTAATTGGGCGTCTCCTGGTATCTGCTCCGATTCAGGCACGGACAGCCGCAAATGAAGTTTTCTGCAATTCTATAAACTCATAGGGTCAAACTACGAGAAAATATCCACAAAACGGACCGCTTCAATTTTTCCCCATTTTCCTTGTATAGCTCCCTTTAGAGGTAACGTAATCGGGCGTCCCCTGGTATCAGCTCTGATTTAGGCACGGACAGCCCCAAATGAACTTTTCTGCAATTCTATAAACCCATAGGGTCAAACTACGAGAAAATATCCACAAAACGGCCCGCTTTAATTTCTCCCCATTTTCCTTGTATAGCTCCCTTTAGAGGTAAACATAATCGGGCGCCTCCTGGTATCTGCTCCGATTCAGGCACGGACAGTCGCAAATGAAGTTTTCTGCAATTCTATAAACCCACAAGTTCAAACTACGAGAAAATATCAACAAAAAGGCCCGCTTCAATTTTTTCCCATTTTCCAAGTATAGCTCCCTTTAGAGTTAAACGTAATCGAGCGTCTCCTGGTATCTGCTCCGATTCAGGCACGGACAGCCGCAAATGAAGATTTCTGCAATTCTATAAACCCATAGGGTCAAACTACGAGAAAATGTCCACAAAAAGGCCCGCTTCAATTTTTCCCCATTTTCCTTGTATAGCTCCCTTTAGAGGTAAATGTAATCGGGCGTCCCCTGGTATCTGCTCTGATTCAGGCATGGACAGCCCCAAATGAACTTTTCTGCAATTCTATAAACCCATAGGGTCAAACTACGAGAAAATATCCACAAAACGGCCCGCTTCAATTTCTCCCCATTTTCCTTGTATAGTTCCCTTTAGAGGTAAACGTAATCGGGCGCCTCCTGGCATCTGCTCCGATTCAGGCACGGACATCCGCAAATGAAGTTTTCTGCAACTCTATAAACCCATAGGGTCAAACTACGAGAAAATATCCACAAAACGGCCAGCTTCAATTTCTCCCCATTTTCCTTGTATAGCTCCCTTTAGAGGTAAACGTAATCGGGAATCTCCTAGTATCTGCTCCGATTCAGGCACGGACAGCCACAAATAAAGTCTTCTACAATTCTATAAACCCATAGGGTCAAACTACGAGAAAATATCAACAAAAAGGCCCGCTTCAATTTTTCCCCATTTTCCTTGTATAGCTCCCTTTAGAGGTAAACGTAATCGGGCGTCTCCTAGTATCTGCTCCGATTCAGGCACGGACAGCCGCAAATGAAGTTTTCTGCAATTCTATAAACTCATAGGGTCAAACTACGAGAAAATATCCACAAAACGGACCGCTTCAATTTTTCCCCATTTTCCTTGTATAGCTCCCTTTAGAGGTAACGTAATCGGGCGTCCCCTGGTATCAGCTCTGATTCAGGCACGGACAGCCCCAAATGAACTTTTCTGCAATTCTATAAACCCATAGGGTCAAACTACGAGAAAATATCCACAAAACGGCCCGCTTTAATTTCTCCCCATTTTCCTTGTATAGCTCCCTTTAGAGGTAAACATAATCGGGCGCCTCCTGGTATCTGCTCCGATTCAGGCACGGACAGCCGCAAATGAAGTTTTCTGCAATTCTATAAACCCACAAGTTCAAACTACGAGAAAATATCAACAAAAAGGCCCGCTTCAATTTTTTCCCATTTTCCAAGTATAGCTCCCTTTAGAGTTAAACGTAATCGAGCGTCTCCTGGTATCTGCTCCGATTCAGGCACGGACAGTCGCAAATGAAGATTTCTGCAATTCTATAAACCCATAGGGTCAAACTACGAGAAAATGTCCACAAAATGGCCCGCTTCAATTTTTCCCCATTTTCCTTGTATAGCTCCCTTTAGAGGTAAACGTAATCGGGCGTCCCCTGGTATCTGCTCTGATTCAGGCATGGACAGCCCCAAATGAACTTTTCTGCAATTCTATAAACCCATAGGGTCAAACTACGAGAAAATATCCACAAAACGGCCCGCTTCAATTTCTCCCCATTTTCCTTGTATAGTTCCCTTTAGAGGTAAACATACCCAAATGAACTTTTCTGCAATTCTATAAACCCATAGGGTCAAACTACGAGAAAATATCCACAAAACGGCCCGCTTCAATTTCTCCCCATTTTCCTTGTATAGTTCCCTTTAGAGGTACACGTAATCGGGCGCCTCCTGGCATCTGCTCCGATTCAGGCACGGACATCCGCAAATGAAGTTTTCTGCAACTCTATAAACCCATAGGGTCAAACTATGAGAAAATATCCACAAAACGGCCCGCTTCAATTTCTCCCCATTTTCCTTGTATAGCTCACTTTAGAGGTGAACGTAATCGGGCGCCTCCTGGTATCTGCTCCGATTCAGGCACGGACAGCCGCAAATGAAGTTTTCTGCAATTCTATAAACCCATAGGGTCAAACTACGAGAAAATATCCAAAAAACGGCCCGCTTCAATTTTTCCCCATTTTCCTTGTATAGCTCCCTTTAAAGGTAAACGTAATCGGGCGTCCCCTGGTATCTGCTCCGATTCAGGCACGGACAGCCCCAAATGAACTGTTCTGCAATTCTATAAACCCATAGGGTCAAACTACGAGAAAATATCCACAAAACGGCCCGCTTCAATTTTTCCCCATTTTCCTTGTATAGCTCCCTTTAGAGGTAAACGTAATCGGGCGTCTACTGGTATCTGCTCCGATTCAGGCACGGACAACCGCAAATGAAGTTTTCTGCAATTCTATAAACTCATAGGGTCAAACTACGAGAAAATATCCACAAAACGGACCGCTTCAATTTTTCCCCATTTTCCTTGTATAGCTCCCTTTAGAGGTAACGTAATCGGGCGTCCCCTGGTATCAGCTCTGATTCAGGCACGGACAGCCCCAAATGAACTTTTCTGCAATTCTATAAACCCATAGGGTCAAACTACGAGAAAATATCCACAAAACGGCCAGCTTCAATTTCTCCCCATTTTCCTTGTATAGCTCCCTTTAGAGGTAAACGTAATCGGGAATCTCCTAATATCTGCTCCGATTCAGGCACGGACAGCCACAAATAAAATCTTCTGCAAATCTATAAACCCATAGGGTCAAACTACGAGAAAATATCCACAAACGGCCCGCTTCAATTTCTCCCAATATTCCTTGTACTGCTCCCTTTAGAGGTAAACGTAATCGGGCGTCCCCTGGTATCTGCTCCGATTTAGGCACGGACAGCCCCAAATGATCTTTTCTGCAATTCTATAAACCCATAGGGTCAAACTACGAGAATATATCCACAAAATGGCCCGCTTCAATTTCTCCCCATTTTCCTTGTATAGTTGCCTTTAGAGGTAAACGTAATCGGGCGCCTCCTGGCATCTGCTCCGATTCAGGCACGGACAGCCGCAAATGAAGTTTTCTGCAACTCTATAAACCCATAGGGTCAAACTACGAGAAAATATCCACAAAACGGCCCGCTTCAATTTCTCCCCATTTTCCTTGTATAGCTCACTTTAGAGGTAAACGTAATCGGGCGCCTTTTGGTATCTGCTCCGATTCAGGCACGGACAGCCGCAAATGAACTTTTCTGCAATTCTATAAACCCATAGGGTCAAACTACGAGAAAATATCCACAAAACGCCCAGCTTCAATTTCTCCCCATTTTCCTTGTATAGCTCCCTTTAGAGGTAAACGTAATCGGGCGCCTCCTGGTATCTTCTCTGATTCAGGCACGGACAGCCGCAAATGAAGTTTTCTACAACTCTATAAACCCATAGGGTCAAACTTCGAGAAAATATCCACAAAACAGCCCGCTTAAATTTTTCCCCATTTTCCTTGTATAGCCCCCTTTAGAGGTAAACTTAATCGGGCGTCTCCTAGTATCTGCTCTGATTCAGGCACGGACAACCGCAAATGAAGTTTTCGGCAATTCTATAAACCCATAGGGTCAAACTACGAGAATATATCCACAAAACGGCCCGCTTCAATTTCTCCCCATTTTCCTTGTATAGTTCCCTTTAGAGGTAAACGTAATCGGGCGCCTCCTGGCATCTGCTCCGATTCAGGCACGGACAGCCGCAAATGAAGTTTTCTGCAACTCTATAAACCCATAGGGTCAAACTACGAGAAAATATCCACAAAACGGCCCGCTTCAATTTCTCCCCATTTTCCTTGTATAGCTCCCTTTAGAGGTCAACGTAATCGGGAATCTCCTAGTATCTGCTCCGATTCAGGCACGGACAGCCCCAAATAAAGTCTTCTGCAATTCTAGAAACCCATAGGGTCAAACTACGAGAAAATATCAACAAAAAGGCCCGCTTCAATTTTTCCCCATTTTCCTTGTATAGCTCCCTTTAGAGGTAAACGTAATCGGGCGTCTACTGGTATCTGCTCCGATTCAGGCACGGACAGCCGCAAATGAAGTTTTCTGCAATTCTATAAACTCATAGGGTCAAACTATGAGAAAATATCCACAAAACGGACCGCTTCAATTTTTCCCCATTTTCCTTGTATAGCTCCCTTTAGAGGTAACGTAATCGGGCGTCCCCTGGTATCAGCTCTGATTCAGGCACGGACAGCCCCAAATGAACTTTTCTGCAATTCTATAAACCCATAGGGTCAAACTACGAGAAAATATCCACAAAACGGCCAGCTTCAATTTCTCCCCATTTTCCTTGTATAGCTCCCTTTAGAGGTAAACGTAATCGGGAATCTCCTAATATCTGCTCCGATTCAGGCACGGACAGCCATAAATAAAATCTTCTGCAATTCTATAAACCCATAGGGTCAAACTACGAGAAAATATCCACAAACGGCCCGCTTCAATTTCTCCCAATATTCCTTGTACTGCTCCCTTTAGAGGTAAACGTAATCGGGCGTCCCCTGGTATCTGCTCCGATTTAGGCACGGACAGCCCCAAATGATCTTTTCTGCAATTCTATAAACCCATAGGGTCAAACTACGAGAATATATCCACAAAATGGCCCGCTTCAATTTCTCCCCATTTTCCTTGTATAGTTGCCTTTAGAGGTAAACGTAATCGGGCGCCTCCTGGCATCTGCTCCGATTCAGGCACGGACAGCCGCAAATGAAGTTTTCTGCAACTCTATAAACCCATAGGGTCAAACTACGAGAAAATATCCACAAAACGGCCCGCTTCAATTTCTCCCCATTTTCCTTGTATAGCTCACTTTAGAGGTAAACGTAATCGGGCGCCTTTTGGTATCTGCTCCGATTCAGGCACGGACAGCCGCAAATGAACTTTTCTGCAATTCTATAAACCCATAGGGTCAAACTACGAGAAAATATCCACAAAACGCCCAGCTTCAATTTCTCCCCATTTTCCTTGTATAGCTCCCTTTAGAGGTAAACGTAATCGGGCGCCTCCTGGTATCTTCTCTGATTCAGGCACGGACAGCCGCAAATGAAGTTTTCTACAACTCTATAAACCCATAGGGTCAAACTTCGAGAAAATATCCACAAAACAGCCCGCTTAAATTTTTCCCCATTTTCCTTGTATAGCCCCCCTTTAGAGGTAAACTTAATCGGGCGTCTCCTAGTATCTGCTCTGATTCAGGCACGGACAACCGCAAATGAAGTTTTCGGCAATTCTATAAACCCATAGGGTCAAACTACGAGAATATATCCACAAAACGGCCCGCTTCAATTTCTCCCCATTTTCCTTGTATAGTTCCCTTTAGAGGTAAACGTAATCGGGCGCCTCCTGGCATCTGCTCCGATTCAGGCACGGACAGCCGCAAATGAAGTTTTCTGCAACTCTATAAACCCACAGGGTCAAACTACGAGAAAATATCCACAAAACGGCCCGCTTCAATTTCTCCCCATTTTCCTTGTATAGCTCACTTTAGAGGTGAACGTAATCGGGCGCCTCCTGGTATCTGCTCCGATTCAGGCACGGACAGCCGCAAATGAAGTTTTCTGCAATTCTATAAACCCATAGGGTCAAACTACGAGAAAATATCCAAAAAACGGCCCGCTTCAATTTTTCCCCATTTTCCTTGTATAGCTCCCTTTAAAGGTAAACGTAATCGGGCGTCCCCTGGTATCTGCTCCGATTCAGGCACGAACAGCCCCAAATGAACTTTTGTGCAATTCTATAAACCCATAGGGTCAAACTACAAGAAAATATCCACAAAACGGCCAGCTTCAATTTCTCCCCATTTTCCTTGTATAGCTCCCTTTAGAGGTAAACGTAATCGGGAATCTCCTAGTATCTGCTCCGATTCAGGCACGGACAGCCACAAATAAAGTCTTCTGCAATTCTATAAACCCATAGGGTCAAACTACGAGAAAATATCAACAAAAAGGCCCGCTTCAATTTTTCCCCATTTTCCTTGTATAGCTCCCTTTAGAGGTAAACGTAATCGGGCGTCTACTGGTATCTGCTCCGATTCAGGCACGGACAGCCGCAAATGAAGTTTTCTGCAATTCTATAAACTCATAGGGTCAAACTACGAGAAAATATCCACAAAACGGACCGCTTCAATTTTTCCCCATTTTCCTTGTATAGCTCCCTTTAGAGGTAACGTAATCGGGCGTCCCCTGGTATCAGCTCTGATTCAGGCACGGACAGCCCCAAATGAACTTTTCTGCAATTCTATAAACCCATAGGGTCAAACTACGAGAAAATATCCACAAAACGGCCAGCTTCAATTTCTCCCCATTTTCCTTGTATAGCTCCCTTTAGAGGTAAACGTAATCGGGAATCTCCTAATATCTGCTCCGATTCAGGCACGGACATCCATAAATAAAATCTTCTGCAATTCTATAAACCCATAGGGTCAAACTACGAGAAAATATCCACAAACGGCCCGCTTCAATTTCTCCCAATATTCCTTGTACTGCTCCCTTTAGAGGTAAACGTAATCGGGCGTCCCCTGGTATCTGCTCCGATTTAGGCACGGACAGCCCCAAATGATCTTTTCTGCAATTCTATAAACCCATAGGGTCAAACTACGAGAATATATCCACAAAATGGCCCGCTTCAATTTCTCCCCATTTTCCTTGTATAGTTGCCTTTAGAGGTAAACGTAATCGGGCGCCTCCTGGCATCTGCTCCGATTCAGGCACGGACAGCCGCAAATGAAGTTTTCTGCAACTCTATAAACCCATAGGGTCAAACTATGAGAAAATATCCACAAAACGGCCCGCTTCAATTTCTCCCCATTTTCCTTGTATAGCTCACTTTAGAGGTAAACGTAATCGGGCGCCTTTTGGTATCTGCTCCGATTCAGGCACGGACAGCCGCAAATGAACTTTTCTGCAATTCTATAAACCCATAGGGTCAAACTACGAGAAAATATCCACAAAACGCCCAGCTTCAATTTCTCCCCATTTTCCTTGTATAGCTCCCTTTAGAGGTAAACGTAATCGGGCGCCTCCTGGTATCTTCTCTGATTCAGGCACGGACAGCCGCAAATGAAGTTTTCTACAACTCTATAAACCCATAGGGTCAAACTTCGAGAAAATATCCACAAAACAGCCCGCTTAAATTTTTCCCCATTTTCCTTGTATAGCCCCCCTTTAGAGGTAAACTTAATCGGGCGTCTCCTAGTATCTGCTCTGATTCAGGCACGGACAACCGCAAATGAAGTTTTCGGCAATTCTATAAACCCATAGGGTCAAACTACGAGAATATATCCACAAAACGGCCCGCTTCAATTTCTCCCCATTTTCCTTGTATAGTTCCCTTTAGAGGTAAACGTAATCGGGCGCCTCCTGGCATCTGCTCCGATTCAGGCACGGACAGCCGCAAATGAAGTTTTCTGCAACTCTATAAACCCATAGGGTCAAACTACGAGAAAATATCCACAAAACGGCCCGCTTCAATTTCTCCCCATTTTCCTTGTATAGCTCACTTTAGAGGTGAACGTAATCGGGCGCCTCCTGGTATCTGCTCCGATTCAGGCACGGACAGCCGCAAATGAAGTTTTCTGCAATTCTATAAACCCATAGGGTCAAACTACGAGAAAATATCCAAAAAACGGCCCGCTTCAATTTTTCCCCATTTTCCTTGTATAGCTCCCTTTAAAGGTAAACGTAATCGGGCGTCCCCTGGTATCTGCTCCGATTCAGGCACGAACAGCCCCAAATGAACTTTTCTGCAATTCTATAAACCCATAGGGTCAAACTACAAGAAAATATCCACAAAACGGCCAGCTTCAATTTCTCCCCATTTTCCTTGTATAGCTCCCTTTAGAGGTAAACGTAATCGGGAATCTCCTAGTATCTGCTCCGATTCAGGCACGGACAGCCACAAATAAAGTCTTCTGCAATTCTATAAACCCATAGGGTCAAACTACGAGAAAATATCAACAAAAAGGCCCGCTTCAATTTTTCCCCATTTTCCTTGTATAGCTCCCTTTAGAGGTAAACGTAATCGGGCGTCTACTGGTATCTGCTCCGATTCAGGCACGGACAGCCGCAAATGAAGTTTTCTGCAATTCTATAAACTCATAGGGTCAAACTACGAGAAAATATCCACAAAACGGACCGCTTCAATTTTTCCCCATTTTCCTTGTATAGCTCCCTTTAGAGGTAACGTAATCGGGCGTCCCCTGGTATCAGCTCTGATTCAGGCACGGACAGCCCCAAATGAACTTTTCTGCAATTCTATAAACCCATAGGGTCAAACTACGAGAAAATATCCACAAAACGGCCAGCTTCAATTTCTCCCCATTTTCCTTGTATAGCTCCCTTTAGAGGTAAACGTAATCGGGAATCTCCTAATATCTGCTCCGATTCAGGCACGGACATCCATAAATAAAATCTTCTGCAATTCTATAAACCCATAGGGTCAAACTACGAGAAAATATCCACAAACGGCCCGCTTCAATTTCTCCCAATATTCCTTGTACTGCTCCCTTTAGAGGTAAACGTAATCGGGCGTCCCCTGGTATCTGCTCCGATTTAGGCACGGACAGCCCCAAATGATCTTTTCTGCAATTCTATAAACCCATAGGGTCAAACTACGAGAATATATCCACAAAATGGCCCGCTTCAATTTCTCCCCATTTTCCTTGTATAGTTGCCTTTAGAGGTAAACGTAATCGGGCGCCTCCTGGCATCTGCTCCGATTCAGGCACGGACAGCCGCAAATGAAGTTTTCTGCAACTCTATAAACCCATAGGGTCAAACTATGAGAAAATATCCACAAAACGGCCCGCTTCAATTTCTCCCCATTTTCCTTGTATAGCTCACTTTAGAGGTAAACGTAATCGGGCGCCTTTTGGTATCTGCTCCGATTCAGGCACGGACAGCCGCAAATGAACTTTTCTGCAATTCTATAAACCCATAGGGTCAAACTACGAGAAAATATCCACAAAACGCCCAGCTTCAATTTCTCCCCATTTTCCTTGTATAGCTCCCTTTAGAGGTAAACGTAATCGGGCGCCTCCTGGTATCTTCTCTGATTCAGGCACGGACAGCCGCAAATGAAGTTTTCTACAACTCTATAAACCCATAGGGTCAAACTTCGAGAAAATATCCACAAAACAGCCCGCTTAAATTTTTCCCCATTTTCCTTGTATAGCCCCCCTTTAGAGGTAAACTTAATCGGGCGTCTCCTAGTATCTGCTCTGATTCAGGCACGGACAACCGCAAATGAAGTTTTCGGCAATTCTATAAACCCATAGGGTCAAACTACGAGAATATATCCACAAAACGGCCCGCTTCAATTTCTCCCCATTTTCCTTGTATAGTTCCCTTTAGAGGTAAACGTAATCGGGCGCCTCCTGGCATCTGCTCCGATTCAGGCACGGACAGCCGCAAATGAAGTTTTCTGCAACTCTATAAACCCATAGGGTCAAACTACGAGAAAATATCCACAAAACGGCCCGCTTCAATTTCTCCCCATTTTCCTTGTATAGCTCACTTTAGAGGTGAACGTAATCGGGCGCCTCCTGGTATCTGCTCCGATTCAGGCACGGACAGCCGCAAATGAAGTTTTCTGCAATTCTATAAACCCATAGGGTCAAACTACGAGAAAATATCCAAAAAACGGCCCGCTTCAATTTTTCCCCATTTTCCTTGTATAGCTCCCTTTAAAGGTAAACGTAATCGGGCGTCCCCTGGTATCTGCTCCGATTCAGGCACGAACAGCCCCAAATGAACTTTTCTGCAATTCTATAAACCCATAGGGTCAAACTACAAGAAAATATCCACAAAACGGCCAGCTTCAATTTCTCCCCATTTTCCTTGTATAGCTCCCTTTAGAGGTAAACGTAATCGGGAATCTCCTAGTATCTGCTCTGATTCAGGCACGGACAGCCACAAATAAAGTCTTCTGCAATTCTATAAACCCATAGGGTCAAACTACGAGAAAATATCAACAAAAAGGCCCGCTTCAATTTTTCCCCATTTTCCTTGTATAGCTCCCTTTAGAGGTAAACGTAATCGGGCGTCTCCTGGTATCTGCTCCGATTCAGGCACGGACAGCCGCAAATGAAGTTTTCTGCAATTCTATAAACTCATAGGGTCAAACTACGGGAAAATATCCACAAAACGGACCGCTTCAATTTTTCCCCATTTTCCTTGTATAGCTCCCTTTAGAGGTAACGTAATCTGGCGTCCCCTGGTATCAGCTCCGATTCAGGCACGGACAGCCCCAAATGAACTTTTCTGCAATTCTATAAACCCATAGGGTCAAACTACGAGAAAATATCCACAAAACGGCCCGCTTTAATTTCTCCCAATTTCCTTGTATAGCTCCCTTTAGAGGTAAACATAATCGGGCGCCTCCTGGTATCTGCTCCGATTCAGGCACGGACAGCCGCAAATGAAGTTTTCTGCAATTCTATAAACCCACAAGTTCAAACTACGAGAAAATATCAACAAAAAGGCCCGCTTCAATTTTTTCCCATTTTCCAAGTATAGCTCCCTTTAGAGTTAAACGTAATCGAGCGTCTCCTGGTATCTGCTCCGATTCAGGCACGGACAGCCGCAAATGAAGATTTCTGCAATTCTATAAACCCATAGGGTCAAACTACGAGAAAATGTCCACAAAATGGCCCGCTTCAATTTTTCCCCATTTTCGTTGTATAGCTCCCTTTAGAGGTAAACGTAATCGGGCGTCCCCTGGTATCTGCTCTGATTCAGGCATGGACAGCCCCAAATGAACTTTTCTGCAATTCTATAAACCCATAGGGTCAAACTACGAGAAAATATCCACAAAACGGCCCGCTTCAATTTCTCCCCATTTTCCTTGTATAGTTCCCTTTAGAGGTAAACGTAATCGGGCGCCTCCTAGCATCTGCTCCGATTCAGGCACGGACATCCGCAAATGAAGTTTTCTGCAACTCTATAAACCCATAGGGTCAAACTACGAGAAAATATCCACAAAACGGCCAGCTTCAATTTCTCCCCATTTTCCTTGTATAGCTCCCTTTAGAGGTAAACGTAATCGGGAATCTCCTAGTATCTGCTCCGATTCAGGCACGGACAGCCACAAATAAAGTCTTCTGCAATTCTATAAACCCATAGGGTCAAACTACGAGAAAATATCAACAAAAAGGCCCGCTTCAATTTTTCCCCATTTTCCTTGTATAGCTCCCTTTAGAGGTAAACGTAATCGGGCGTCTCCTGGTATCTGCTCCGATTCAGGCACGGACAGCCGCAAATGAAGTTTTCTGCAATTCTATAAACTCATAGGGTCAAACTACGAGAAAATATCCACAAAACGGACCGCTTCAATTTTTCCCCATTTTCCTTGTATAGCTCCCTTTAGAGGTAACGTAATCGGGCGTCCCCTGGTATCAGCTCCGATTCCGGCACGGACAGCCCCAAATGAACTTTTCTGCAATTCTATAAACCCATAGGGTCAAACTACGAGAAAATATCCACAAAACGGCCCGCTTTAATTTCTCCCCATTTTCCTTGTATAGCTCCCTTTAGAGGTAAACATAATCGGGCGCCTCCTGGTATCTGCTCCGATTCAGGCACGGACAGCCGCAAATGAAGTTTTCTGCAATTCTATAAACCCACAAGTTCAAACTACGAGAAAATATCAATAAAAAGGCCCGCTTCAATTTTTTCCCATTTTCCAAGTATAGCTCCCTTTAGAGTTAAACGTAATCGAGCGTCTCCTGGTATCTGCTCCGATTCAGGCACGGACAGCCGCAAATGAAGATTTCTGCAATTCTATAAACCCATAGGGTCAAACTACGAGAAAATGTCCACAAAATGGCCCGCTTCTATTTTTCCCCATTTTCCTTGTATAGCTCCCTTTAGAGGTAAACGTAATCGGGCGTCCCCTGGTATCTGCTCTGATTCAGGCACGGACAACCGCAAATGAAGTAAACGTAATCGGGCGCCTCCTGGCATCTGCTCCGATTCAGGCACGGATAGCCGCAAATGAAGTTTTCTGCAACTCTATAAACCCATAGGGTCAAACTACGAGAAAATATCCACAAAACGGCCCGCTTCAATTTCTCCCCATTTTCCTTGTATAGCTCACTTTAGAGGTGAACGTAATCGGGCGCCTCCTGGTATCTGCTCCGATTCAGGCACGGACAGCCGCAAATGAAGTTTTCTGCAATTTTATAAACCCATAGGGTCAAACTACGAGAAAATATCCAAAAAACGGCCCGCTTCAATTTTTCCCCATTTTCCTTGTATAGCTCCCTTTAAAGGTAAACGTAATCGGGCGTCCCCTATTATCTGCTCCGATTCAGGCACGGACAGCCCCAAATGAACTTTTCTGCAATTCTATAAACCCATAGGGTCAAACTACAAGAAAATATCCACAAAACGGCCAGCTTCAATTTCTCCCCATTTTCCTTGTATAGCTCCCTTTAGAGGTAAACGTAATCGGGAATCTCCTAGTATCTGCTCCGATTCAGGCACGGACAGCCACAAATGAAGTCTTCTGCAATTCTAGAAACCCATAGGGTCAAACTACGAGAAAATATCAACAAAAAGGCCCGCTTCAAATTTTCCCCATTTTCTTTGTATAGCTCCCTTTAGAGGTAAACGTAATCAGGCGTCTCCTGGTATCTGCTCCGATTCAGGCACGGACAGCCGCAAATGAAGTTTTCTGCAATTCTATAAACTCATAGGGTCAAACTACGAGAAAATATCCACAAAACGGACCGCTTCAATTTTTCCCCATTTTCCTTGTATAGCTCCCTTTAGAGGTAACGTAATCGGGCGTCCCCTGGTATCAGCTCTGATTCAGGCACGGACAGTCCCAAATGAACTTTTCTGCAATTCTATAAACCCATAGGGTCAAACTACGAGAAAATATCCACAAAACGGCCCGCTTTAATTTCTCCCCATTTTCCTTGTATAGCTCCCTTTAGAGGTAAACATAATCGGGCGCCTCCTGGTATCTGCTCCGATTCAGGCACGGAAAGCCGCAAATGAAGTTTTCTGCAATTCTATAAACCCACAAGTTCAAACTACGAGAAAATATCAACAAAAAGGCCCGCTTCAATTTTTTCCCATTTTCCAAGTATAGCTCCCTTTAGAGTTAAACGTAATCGAGCGTCTCCTGGTATCTGCTCCGATTCAGGCACGGACAGCCGCAAATGAAGATTTCTGCAATTCTATAAACCCATAGGGTCAAACTACGAGAAAATGTCCACAAAATGGTCCGCTTCAATTTTTCCCCATTTTCCTTGTATAGCTCCCTTTAGAGGTAAACGTAATCGGGCGTCCCCTGGTATCTGCTCTGATTCAGGCATGGACAGCCCCAAATGAACTTTTCTGCAATTCTATAAACCCATAGGGTCAAACTACGAGAAAATATCCACAAAACGGCCCGCTTCAATTTCTCCCCATTTTCCTTGTATAGTTCCCTTTAGAGGTAAACGTAATCGGGCGCCTCCTGGCATCTGCTCCGATTCAGGCACGGACATCCGCAAATGACGTTTTCTGCAACTCTATAAACCCATAGGGTCAAACTACAAGAAAATATCCATAAAACGGCCAGCTTCAATTTCTCCCCATTTTCCTTGTATAGCTCCCTTTAGAGGTAAACGTAATCGGGAATCTCCTAGTATCTGCTCCGATTCAGGCACGGACAGCCACAAATAAAGTCTTCTGCAATTCTAGAAACCCATAGGGTCAAACTACGAGAAAATATCAACAAAAAGGCCCGCTTCAATTTTTCCCCATTTTCCTTGTATAGCTCCCTTTAGAGGTAAACGTAATCGGGCGTCTCCTGGTATCTGCTCCGATTCAGGCACGGACAGCCGCAAATGAAGTTTTCTGCAATTCTATAAACTCATAGGGTCAAACTACGAGAAAATATCCACAAAACGGACCGCTTCAATTTTTCCCCATTTTCCTTGTATAGCTCCCTTTAGAGGTAACGTAATCGGGCGTCCCCTGGTATCAGCTCTGATTCAGGCACGGACAGCCCCAAATGAACTTTTCTGCAATTCTATAAACCCATAGGGTCAAACTACGAGAAAATATCCACAAAACGGCCCGCTTTAATTTCTCCCCATTTTCCTTGTATAGCTCCCTTTAGAGGTAAACATAATCGGGCGCCTCCTGGTATCTGCTCCGATTCAGGCACGGAAAGCCGCAAATGAAGTTTTCTGCAATTCTATAAACCCACAAGTTCAAACTACGAGAAAATATCAACAAAAAGGCCCGCTTCAATTTTTTCCCATTTTCCAAGTATAGCTCCCTTTAGAGTTAAACGTAATCGAGCGTCTCCTAGTATCTGCTCCGATTCAGGCACGGACAGCCGCAAATGAAGATTTCTGCAATTCTATAAACCCATAGGGTCAAACTACGAGAAAATGTCCAAAAAATGGCCCGCTTCAATTTTTCCCCATTTTCCTTGTATAGCTCCCTTTAGAGGTAAACGTAATCGGGCGTCCCCTGGTATCTGCTCTGATTCAGGCATGGACAGCCCCAAATGAACTTTTCTGCAATTCTATAAACCCATAGGGTCAAACTACGAGAAAATATCCACAAAACGGCCCGCTTCAATTTCTCCCCATTTTCCTTGTATAGTTCCCTTTAGAGGTAAACGTAATCGGGCGCCTCCTGGCATCTGCTCCGATTCAGGCACGGACATCCGCAAATGAAGTTTTCTGCCACTCTATAAACCCATAGGGTCAAACTACGAGAAAATATCCACAAAACGACCAGCTTCAATTTCTCCCCATTTTCCTTGTATAGCTCCCTTTAGAGGTAAACGTAATCGGGAATCTCCTAGTATCTGCTCCGATTCAGGCACGGACAGCCACAAATAAAGTCTTCTGCAATTCTATAAACCCATAGGGTCAAACTACGAGAAAATATCAAAAAAAAAGGCCCGCTTCAATTTTTCCCCATTTTCCTTGTATAGCTCCCTTTAGAGGTAAACGTAATCGGGAATCTCCTAGTATCTGCTCCGATTCAGGCACGGACAGCCACAAATGAAGTCTTCTGCAATTCTAGAAACCCATAGGGTCAAACTACGAGAAAATATCAACAAAAAGGCCCGCTTCAAATTTTCCCCATTTTCCTTGTATAGCTCCCTTTAGAGGTAAACGTAATCAGGCGTCTCCTGGTATCTGCTCCGATTCAGGCACGGACAGCCGCAAATGAAGTTTTCTGCAATTCTATAAACTCATAGGGTCAAACTACGAGAAAATATCCACAAAACGGACCGCTTCAATTTTTCCCCATTTTCCTTGTATAGATCCCTTTAGAGGTAACGTAATCGGGCGTCCCCTGGTATCAGCTCTGATTCAGGCACGGACAGCCCCAAATGAACTTTTCTGCAATTCTATAAACCCATAGGGTCAAACTACGAGAAAATATCCACAAAACGGCCCCCTTTAATTTCTCCCCATTTTCCTTGTATAGCTCCCTTTAGAGGTAAACATAATCGGGCGCCTCCTGGTATCTGCTCCGATTCAGGCACGGAAAGCCGCAAATGAAGTTTTCTGCAATTCTATAAACCCACAAGTTCAAACTACGAGAAAATATCAACAAAAAGGCCCGCTTCAATTTTTTCCCATTTTCCAAGTATAGCTCCCTTTAGAGTTAAACGTAATCGAGCGTCTCCTGGTATCTGCTCCGATTCAGGCACGGACAGCCGCAAATGAAGATTTCTGCAATTCTATAAACCCATAGGGTCAAACTACGAGAAAATGTCCACAAAATGGTCCGCTTCAATTTTTCCCCATTTTCCTTGTATAGCTCCCTTTAGAGGTAAACGTAATCGGGCGTCCCCTGGTATCTGCTCTGATTCAGGCATGGACAGCCCCAAATGAACTTTTCTGCAATTCTATAAACCCATAGGGTCAAACTACGAGAAAATATCCACAAAACGGCCCGCTTCAATTTCTCCCCATTTTCCTTGTATAGTTCCCTTTAGAGGTAAACGTAATCGGGCGCCTCCTGGCATCTGCTCCGATTCAGGCACGGACATCCGCAAATGACGTTTTCTGCAACTCTATAAACCCATAGGGTCAAACTACAAGAAAATATCCACAAAACGGCCAGCTTCAATTTCTCCCCATTTTCCTTGTATAGCTCCCTTTAGAGGTAAACGTAATCGGGAATCTCCTAGTATCTGCTCCGATTCAGGCACGGACAACCACAAATAAAGTCTTCTGCAATTCTAGAAACCCATAGGGTCAAACTACGAGAAAATATCAACAAAAAGGCCCGCTTCAATTTTTCCCCATTTTCCTTGTATAGCTCCCTTTAGAGGTAAACGTAATCGGGCGTCTCCTGGTATCTGCTCCGATTCAGGCACGGACAGCCGCAAATGAAGTTTTCTGCAATTCTATAAACTCATAGGGTCAAACTACGAGAAAATATCCACAAAACGGACCGCTTCAATTTTTCCCCATTTTCCTTGTATAGCTCCCTTTAGAGGTAACGTAATCGGGCGTCCCCTGGTATCAGCTCTGATTCAGGCACGGACAGCCCCAAATGAACTTTTCTGCAATTCTATAAACCCATAGGGTCAAACTACGAGAAAATATCCACAAAACGGCCCGCTTTAATTTCTCCCCATTTTCCTTGTATAGCTCCCTTTAGAGGTAAACATAATCGGGCGCCTCCTGGTATCTGCTCCGATTCAGGCACGGAAAGCCGCAAATGAAGTTTTCTGCAATTCTATAAACCCACAAGTTCAAACTACGAGAAAATATCAACAAAAAGGCCCGCTTCAATTTTTTCCCATTTTCCAAGTATAGCTCCCTTTAGAGTTAAACGTAATCGAGCGTCTCCTGGTATCTGCTCCGATTCAGGCACGGACAGCCGCAAATGAAGATTTCTGCAATTCTATAAACCCATAGGGTCAAACTACGAGAAAATGTCCACAAAATGGCCCGCTTCAATTTTTCCCCATTTTCCTTGTATAGCTCCCTTTAGAGGTAAACGTAATCGGGCGTCCCCTGGTATCTGCTCTGATTCAGGCATGGACAGCCCCAAATGAACTTTTCTGCAATTCTATAAACCCATAGGGTCAAACTACGAGAAAATATCCACAAAACGGCCCGCTTCAATTTCTCCCCATTTTCCTTGTATAGTTCCCTTTAGAGGTAAACGTAATCGGGCGCCTCCTGGCATCTGCTCCGATTCAGGCATGGACATCCGCAAATGAAGTTTTCTGCAACTCTATAAACCCATAGGGTCAAACTACGAGAAAATATCCACAAAACGGCCAGCTTCAATTTCTCCCCATTTTCCTTGTATAGCTCCCTTTAGAGGTAAACGTAATCGGGAATCTCCTAGTATCTGCTCCGATTCAGGCACGGACAGCCACAAATAAAGTCTTCTGCAATTCTATAAACCCATAGGGTCAAACTACGAGAAAATATCAAAAAAAAAGGCCCGCTTCAATTTTTCCCCATTTTCCTTGTATAGCTCCCTTTAGAGGTAAACGTAATTGGGCGTCTCCTGGTATCTGCTCCGATTCAGGCACGGACAGCCGCAAATGAAGTTTTCTGCAATTCTATAAACTCATAGGGTCAAACTACGAGAAAATATCCACAAAACGGACCGCTTCAATTTTTCCCCATTTTCCTTGTATAGCTCCCTTTAGAGGTAACGTAATCGGGCGTCCCCTGGTATCAGCTCTGATTTAGGCACGGACAGCCCCAAATGAACTTTTCTGCAATTCTATAAACCCATAGGGTCAAACTACGAGAAAATATCCACAAAACGGCCCGCTTTAATTTCTCCCCATTTTCCTTGTATAGCTCCCTTTAGAGGTAAACATAATCGGGCGCCTCCTGGTATCTGCTCCGATTCAGGCACGGAAAGCCGCAAATGAAGTTTTCTGCAATTCTATAAACCCACAAGTTCAAACTACGAGAAAATATCAACAAAAAGGCCCGCTTCAATTTTTTCCCATTTTCCAAGTATAGCTCCCTTTAGAGTTAAACGTAATCGAGCGTCTCCTGGTATCTGCTCCGATTCAGGCACGGACAGCCGCAAATGAAGATTTCTGCAATTCTATAAACCCATAGGGTCAAACTACGAGAAAATGTCCACAAAATGGCCCGCTTCAATTTTTCCCCATTTTCCTTGTATAGCTCCCTTTAGAGGTAAACGTAATCGGGCGTCCCCTGGTATCTGCTCTGATTCAGGCATGGACAGCCCCAAATGAACTTTTCTGCAATTCTATAAACCCATAGGGTCAAACTACGAGAAAATATCCACAAAACGGCCCGCTTCAATTTCTCCCCATTTTCCTTGTATAGTTCCCTTTAGAGGTAAACGTAATCGGGCGCCTCCTGGCATCTGCTCCGATTCAGGCACGGACATCCGCAAATGAAGTTTTCTGCAACTCTATAAACCCATAGGGTCAAACTACGAGAAAATATCCACAAAACGGCCAGCTTCAATTTCTCCCCATTTTCCTTGTATAGCTCCCTTTAGAGGTAAACGTAATCGGGAATCTCCTAGTATCTGCTCCGATTCAGGCACGGACAGCCACAAATAAAGTCTTCTGCAATTCTATAAACCCATAGGGTCAAACTACGAGAAAATATCAAAAAAAAAGGCCCGCTTCAATTTTTCCCCATTTTCCTTGTATAGCTCCCTTTAGAGGTAAACGTAATTGGGCGTCTCCTGGTATCTGCTCCGATTCAGGCACGGATAGCCGCAAATGAAGTTTTCTGCAATTCTATAAACTCATAGGGTCAAACTACGAGAAAATATCCACAAAACGGACCGCTTCAATTTTTCCCCATTTTCCTTGTATAGCTCCCTTTAGAGGTAACGTAATCGGGCGTCCCCTGGTATCAGCTCTGATTTAGGCACGGACAGCCCCAAATGAACTTTTCTGCAATTCTATAAACCCATAGGGTCAAACTACGAGAAAATATCCACAAAACGGCCCGCTTTAATTTCTCCCCATTTTCCTTGTATAGCTCCCTTTAGAGGTAAACATAATCGGGCGCCTCCTGGTATCTGCTCCGATTCAGGCACGGACAGCCGCAAATGAAGTTTTCTGCAATTCTATAAACCCACAAGTTCAAACTACGAGAAAATATCAACAAAAAGGCCCGCTTCAATTTTTTCCCATTTTCCAAGTATAGCTCCCTTTAGAGTTAAACGTAATCGAGCGTCTCCTGGTATCTGCTCCGATTCAGGCACGGACAGCCGCAAATGAAGATTTCTGCAATTCTATAAACCCATAGGGTCAAACTACGAGAAAATGTCCACAAAAAGGCCCGCTTCAATTTTTCCCCATTTTCCTTGTATAGCTCCCTTTAGAGGTAAATGTAATCGGGCGTCCCCTGGTATCTGCTCTGATTCAGGCATGGACAGCCCCAAATGAACTTTTCTGCAATTCTATAAACCCATAGGGTCAAACTACGAGAAAATATCCACAAAACGGCCCGCTTCAATTTCTCCCCATTTTCCTTGTATAGTTCCCTTTAGAGGTAAACGTAATCGGGCGCCTCCTGGCATCTGCTCCGATTCAGGCAAGGACATCCGCAAATGAAGTTTTCTGCAACTCTATAAACCCATAGGGTCAAACTACGAGAAAATATCCACAAAACGGCCAGCTTCAATTTCTCCCCATTTTCCTTGTATAGCTCCCTTTAGAGGTAAACGTAATCGGGAATCTCCTAGTATCTGCTCCGATTCAGGCACGGACAGCCACAAATAAAGTCTTCTACAATTCTATAAACCCATAGGGTCAAACTACGAGAAAATATCAACAAAAAGGCCCGCTTCAATTTTTCCCCATTTTCCTTGTATAGCTCCCTTTAGATGTAAACGTAATCGGGCGTCTCCTAGTATCTGCTCCGATTCAGGCACGGACAGCCGCAAATGAAGTTTTCTGCAATTCTATAAACTCATAGGGTCAAACTACGAGAAAATATCCACAAAACGGACCGCTTCAATTTTTCCCCATTTTCCTTGTATAGCTCCCTTTAGAGGTAACGTAATCGGGCGTCCCCTGGTATCAGCTCTGATTCAGGCACGGACAGCCCCAAATGAACTTTTCTGCAATTCTATAAACCCATAGGGTCAAACTACGAGAAAATATCCACAAAACGGCCCGCTTTAATTTCTCCCCATTTTCCTTGTATAGCTCCCTTTAGAGGTAAACATAATCGGGCGCCTCCTGGTATCTGCTCCGATTCAGGCACGGACAGCCGCAAATGAAGTTTTCTGCAATTCTATAAACCCACAAGTTCAAACTACGAGAAAATATCAACAAAAAGGCCCGCTTCAATTTTTTCCCATTTTCCAAGTATAGCTCCCTTTAGAGTTAAACGTAATCGAGCGTCTCCTGGTATCTGCTCCGATTCAGGCACGGACAGCCGCAAATGAAGATTTCTGCAATTCTATAAACCCATAGGGTCAAACTACGAGAAAATGTCCACAAAATGGCCCGCTTCAATTTTTCCCCATTTTCCTTGTATAGCTCCCTTTAGAGGTAAACGTAATCGGGCGTCCCCTGGTATCTGCTCTGATTCAGGCATGGACAGCCCCAAATGAACTTTTCTGCAATTCTATAAACCCATAGGGTCAAACTACGAGAAAATATCCACAAAACGGCCCGCTTCAATTTCTCCCCATTTTCCTTGTATAGTTCCCTTTAGAGGTAAACATACCCAAATGAACTTTTCTGCAATTCTATAAACCCATAGGGTCAAACTACGAGAAAATGTCCACAAAACGGCCCGCTTCAATTTCTCCCCATTTTCCTTGTATAGTTCCCTTTAGAGGTACACGTAATCGGGCGCCTCCTGGCATCTGCTCCGATTCAGGCACGGACATCCGCAAATGAAGTTTTCTGCAACTCTATAAACCCATAGGGTCAAACTACGAGAAAATATCCACAAAACGGCCCGCTTCAATTTCTCCCCATTTTCCTTGTATAGCTCACTTTAGAGGTGAACGTAATCGGGCGCCTCCTGGTATCTGCTCCGATTCAGGCACGGACAGCCGCAAATGAAGTTTTCTGCAATTCTATAAACCCATAGGGTCAAACTACGAGAAAATATCCAAAAAACGGCCCGCTTCAATTTTTCCCCATTTTCCTTGTATAGCTCCCTTTAAAGGTAAACGTAATCGGGCGTCCCCTGGTATCTGCTCCGATTCAGGCACGGACAGCCCCAAATGAACTGTTCTGCAATTCTATAAACCCATAGGGTCAAACTACGAGAAAATATCCACAAAACGGCCTGCTTCAATTTCTCCCCATTTTCCTTGTATAGCTCCCTTTAGAGGTAAACGTAATCGGGCGCCTCCTGGCATCTGCTCCGATTCAGGCACGGACATCCGCAAATGAAGTTTTCTTCAACTCTATAAACCCATAGGGTCAAACTATGAGAAAATATCCACAAAACGGCCCACTTTAATTTCTCCCCATTTTCCTTGTATAGCTCACATTAGAGGTAAACGTAATCGGGCGCCTTCTGGTATCTGCTCCGATTTAGGCACGGACAGCCGCAAATGAACTTTTCTGCAATTCTATAAACCCATAGGGCCAAACTACGAGAAAATATCCACAAAACGCCCAGCTTCAATTTCTCCCCATTTTCCTTGTATAGCTCCCTTTAGAGGTAAACGTAATCGGGCGCCACCTGGTATCTTCTCCGATTCAGGCACGGACAGCCGCAAATGAAGTTTTCTGCAACTCTATAAACCCATAGGGTCAAACTTCGAGAAAATATCCACAAAACAGCCCGCTTAAATTTTTCCCCATTTTCCTTGTATAGCCCCCTTTAGAGGTAAACTTAATCGGGCGTCTCCTAGTATCTGCTCTTATTCAGGCACGGACAGCCGCAAATGAAGTTTTCGGCAATTCTATAAACCCATAGGGTCAAACTACGATAAAATATCCACAAAATGGCCCGCTTCAATTTCTCCCCATTTTCCTTGTATAGCTCCCTTTAGAGGTGAACGTAATTGGGCGCCTCCTGGTATCTGCTCCGATTCAGGCACGGACAGCCGCAAATGAAGTTTTCTGCAATTCTATAAACCCATAGGGTCAAACTACGAGAAAATATCCAAAAAACGGCCCGCTTCAATTTTTCCCCATTTTCCTTGTATAGCTCCCTTTAGAGGTAAACGTAATCGGGCGTCCCCTGGTATCTGCTCCGATTCAGGCACGGACAGCCCCAAATGAACTTTTCTGCAATACTATAAACCCATAGGGTCAAACTACGAGAAAATATCCACAAAACGACCAGCTTCAATTTCTCCCCATTTTCCTTGTATGGCTCCCTTTAGAGGTAAACGTAATCGGGAATCTCCTTGTATCTGCTCCGATTCAGGCACGGACAGCCACAAATAAAGTCTTCTGCAATTCTATAAACCCATAGGGTCAAACCACGAGAAAATATCCACAAAATGGCCCGCTTCAATTTCTCCCCATTTTCCTTGTATAGCTCCCTTTAGAGGTGAACGTAATCGGGCGCCTCCTGGTATCTGCTCCGATTCAGGCACGGACAGCCGCAAATGAAGTTTTCTGCAATTCTATAAACCCATAAGGTCAAACTACGAGAAAATATCCAAAAAACGGCCCGCTTCAATTTTTCCCCATTTTCCTTGTATATCTCCCTTTAGAGGTAAACGTAATCGGGCGCCTTCTGGTATCTGCTCCGATTCAGGCACGGACAGCCGCAAATGAACTTTTATGCAATTCTATAAACCCATAGGGTCAAACGGGTCAAACTACGAGAAAATATCCACAAAATGGCCAGCTTCAATTTCTCCCCATTTTCCTTGTATAGCTCCCTTTAGAGGTAAACGTAATCGGGCGCCTCCTGGTATCTTCTCCGATTCAGGCACGGACAGCCGCAAATGAAGTTTTCTGCAATTCTATAAACCCATAGGGTCAAACTACGAGAAAATATCCAAAAAACGGCCCGCTTCAATTTTTCCCCATTTTACTTGTATAGCTCCCTTTAGAGGTAAACGTAATCGGGCGTCCCCTGGTATCTGCTCCGATTCAGGCACGGACAGCCCCAAATGAACTGTTCTGCAATTCTATAAACCCATAGGGTCAAACCACGAGAAAATATCCACAAAATAGCCCGCTTAAATTTTTCCCCATTTTCCTTGTATAGCCCCCTTTAGAGGTAAACTTAATCGGGCGTCTCCTAGTATCTGCTCTGATTCAGGCACGGACAGCCGCAAATGAAGTTTTCGGCAATTCTATTAACCCATAGGGTCAAACTACGAGAAAATATCCACAAAATGGCCCGCTTCAATTTCTCCCCATTTTCCTTGTATAGCTCCCTTTAGAGGTGAACGTAATCGGGCGCCTCCTGGTATCTGCTCCGATTCAGGCACGGACAGCCGCAAATGAAGTTTTCTGCAATTCTATAAACCCATAGGGTCAAACTACGAGAAAATATCCAAAAAACGGCCTGCTTCAATTTTTCCCCATTTTACTTGTATAGCTCCCTTTAGAGGTAAACGTAATCGGGCGTCCCCTGGTATCTGCTCCGATTCAGGCACGGACAGCCCCAAATGAACTTTTCTGCAATTCTATAAACCCATAGGGTCAAACTACGAGAAAATATCCACAAAACGGCCAGCTTCAATTTCTCCCCATTTTCCTTGTACGGCTCCCTTTAGAGGTAAACGTAATCGGGAATCTCCTAGTATCTGCTCCGATTCAGGAACGGACAGCCACAAATGAAGTTTTCCGCAATTCTATAAACCCACAGGGTCAAACTACGAGAAAATATCAACAAAAAGGCCCGCTTCAATTTTTTCCCATTTTCCAAGTATAGCTCCCTTTAGAGGTAAACGTAATCGAGCGTCTCCTGGTATCTGCTCCGATTCAGGCACGGACAGCCGCAAATGAAGATTTCTGCAATTCTATAAACCCATAGGGTCAAACTACGAGAAAATATCCACAAAACGGCCCGCTTCAATTTTTCCCCATTTTCCTTGTATAGCTCCCTTTAGAGGTAAACGTAATCGGGCGTCCCCTGGAATCTGCTCTGATTCAGGCATGGACAGCCCCAAATGAACTTTTCTGCAATTCTATAAATCCATAGGGTCAAACTACGAGACAATATCCACAAAACGGCCCGCTTCAATTTCTCCCCATTTTCCTTGTATAGTTCCCTTTAGAGGTAAACGTAATCGGGCGCCTCCTAGCATCTGCTCCGATTCAGGCACGGACAGCCGCAAATGAAGTTTTCTACAACTCTATAAACCCATAGGGTCAAACTACGAGAAAATATCCACAAAACGACCCGCTTTAATTTCTCCCCATTTTCCTTGTATAGCTCACTTTAGAGGTAAACGTAATCGGGCGCCTCCTGGTATCTTCTCCGATTCAGGCACGGACAGCCGCAAATGAAGTTTTCTGCAACTCTATAAACCCATAGGGTCAAACTTCGAGAAAATATCCACAAAACAGCCCGCTTAAATTTTTCCCCATTTTCCTTGTATAGCTCCCTTTAGAGGTAAACGTAATCGGGCGTCTCCTCGTATCTGCTCTGATTCAGGCACGGACAGCCGCAAATGAAGTTTTCGGCAATTCTATAAACCCATAGGGTCAAACTATGAGAAAATATCCACAAAACGGCCCGCTTCAATTTCTCCCCATTTTCCTTGTATAGCTCCCTTTAGAGGTGAACGTAATCGGGCGCCTCCTGGTATCTGCTTTGATTCAGGCACGGACAGCCGCAAATGAAGTTTTCTGCAATTCTATAAACCCATAGGGTCAAACTACGAGAAAATATCCAAAAAATGGCCCGCTTCAATTTTTCCCCATTTTCCTTGTATAGCTCCCTTTAGAGGTAAACGTAATCGGGCGTCCCCTGGTATCTGCTCCGATTCAGGCACGGACAGCCCCAAATGAACTTTTCTGCAATTCTATAAACCCATAGGGTCAAACTACGAGAAAATATCCACAAAACGGCCAGCTTCAATTTCTCCCCATTTTCCTTGTATGGCTCCCTTTAGAGGTAAACGTAATCGGGCGTCCCCTGGTATCTGCTCTGATTCAGGCACGGACAGCCACAAATGAACTTTTCTGCAATTCTATAAACCCATAGGGTCAAACTACGAGAAAATATCCACAAAACGGCCAGCTTCAATTTCTCCCCATTTTCCTTGTATGGCTCCCTTTAGAGGTAAACGTAATCGGGCGTCCCCTGGTATCTGCTCTGATTCAGGCACGGACAGCCACAAATGAACTTTTCTGCAATTCTATAAACCCATAGGGTCAAACTACGAGAAAATATCAACAAAACGGCCCGCTTCAATTTTTCCCCATTTTCCTTGTATAGCTCCCTTTAGAGGTAACGTAATCGGGCGTCCCCTGGTATCTGCTCCGATTCAGGCACGGACAGCCCCAAATGAACTGTTCTGCAATTCTATAAACCCATAGGGTCAAACCACGAGAAAATATCCACAAAATAGCCCGCTTAAATTTTTCCCCATTTTCCTTGTATAGCCCCCTTTAGAGGTAAACTTAATCGGGCGTCTCCTAGTATCTGCTCTGATTCAGGCACGGACAGCCGCAAATGAAGTTTTCGGCAATTCTATTAACCCATAGGGTCAAACTACGAGAAAATATCCACAAAATGGCCCGCTTCAATTTCTCCCCATTTTCCTTGTATAGCTCCCTTTAGAGGTGAACGTAATCGGGCGCCTCCTGGTATCTGCTTTGATTCAGGCACGGACAGCCGCAAATGAAGTTTTCTGCAATTCTATAAACCCATAGGGTCAAACTACGAGAAAATATCCAAAAAATGGCCCGCTTCAATTTTTCCCCATTTTCCTTGTATAGCTCCCTTTAGAGGTAAACGTAATCGGGCGTCCCCTGGTATCTGCTCCGATTCAGGCACGGACAGCCCCAAATGAACTTTTCTGCAATTCTATAAACCCATAGGGTCAAACTACGAGAAAATATCCACAAAACGGCCAGCTTCAATTTCTCCCCATTTTCCTTGTATGGCTCCCTTTAGAGGTAAACGTAATCGGGCGTCCCCTGGTATCTGCTCTGATTCAGGCACGGACAGCCACAAATGAACTTTTCTGCAATTCTATAAACCCATAGGGTCAAACTACGAGAAAATATCCACAAAACGGCCAGCTTCAATTTCTCCCCATTTTCCTTGTATGGCTCCCTTTAGAGGTAAACGTAATCGGGCGTCCCCTGGTATCTGCTCTGATTCAGGCACGGACAGCCACAAATGAACTTTTCTGCAATTCTATAAACCCATAGGGTCAAACTACGAGAAAATATCAACAAAACGGCCCGCTTCAATTTTTCCCCATTTTCCTTGTATAGCTCCCTTTAGAGGTAACGTAATCGGGCGTCCCCTGGTATCTGCTCCGATTCAGGCACGGACAGCCCCAAATGAACTGTTCTGCAATTCTATAAACCCATAGGGTCAAACCACGAGAAAATATCCACAAAATAGCCCGCTTAAATTTTTCCCCATTTTCCTTGTATAGCCCCCTTTAGAGGTAAACTTAATCGGGCGTCTCCTAGTATCTGCTCTGATTCAGGCACGGACAGCCGCAAATGAAGTTTTCGGCAATTCTATTAACCCATAGGGTCAAACTACGAGAAAATATCCACAAAATGGCCCGCTTCAATTTCTCCCCATTTTCCTTGTATAGCTCCCTTTAGAGGTGAACGTAATCGGGCGCCTCCTGGTATCTGCTTTGATTCAGGCACGGACAGCCGCAAATGAAGTTTTCTGCAATTCTATAAACCCATAGGGTCAAACTACGAGAAAATATCCAAAAAATGGCCCGCTTCAATTTTTCCCCATTTTCCTTGTATAGCTCCCTTTAGAGGTAAACGTAATCGGGCGTCCCCTGGTATCTGCTCCGATTCAGGCACGGACAGCCCCAAATGAACTTTTCTGCAATTCTATAAACCCATAGGGTCAAACTACGAGAAAATATCCACAAAACGGCCAGCTTCAATTTCTCCCCATTTTCCTTGTATGGCTCCCTTTAGAGGTAAACGTAATCGGGCGTCCCCTGGTATCTGCTCTGATTCAGGCACGGACAGCCACAAATGAACTTTTCTGCAATTCTATAAACCCATAGGGTCAAACTACGAGAAAATATCCACAAAACGGCCAGCTTCAATTTCTCCCCATTTTCCTTGTATGGCTCCCTTTAGAGGTAAACGTAATCGGGCGTCCCCTGGTATCTGCTCTGATTCAGGCACGGACAGCCACAAATGAACTTTTCTGCAATTCTATAAACCCATAGGGTCAAACTACGAGAAAATATCAACAAAACGGCCCGCTTCAATTTTTCCCCATTTTCCTTGTATAGCTCCCTTTAGAGGTAACGTAATCGGGCGTCCCCTGGTATCTGCTCCGATTCAGGCACGGACAGCCCCAAATGAACTGTTCTGCAATTCTATAAACCCATAGGGTCAAACCACGAGAAAATATCCACAAAATAGCCCGCTTAAATTTTTCCCCATTTTCCTTGTATAGCCCCCTTTAGAGGTAAACTTAATCGGGCGTCTCCTAGTATCTGCTCTGATTCAGGCACGGACAGCCGCAAATGAAGTTTTCGGCAATTCTATTAACCCATAGGGTCAAACTACGAGAAAATATCCACAAAATGGCCCGCTTCAATTTCTCCCCATTTTCCTTGTATAGCTCCCTTTAGAGGTGAACGTAATCGGGCGCCTCCTGGTATCTGCTCCGATTCAGGCACGGACAGCCGCAAATGAAGTTTTCTGCAATTCTATAAACCCATAGGGTCAAACTACGAGAAAATATCCAAAAAACGGCCTGCTTCAATTTTTCCCCATTTTACTTGTATAGCTCCCTTTAGAGGTAAACGTAATCGGGCGTCCCCTGGTATCTGCTCCGATTCAGGCACGGACAGCCCCAAATGAACTTTTCTGCAATTCTATAAACCCATAGGGTCAAACTACGAGAAAATATCCACAAAACGGCCAGCTTCAATTTCTCCCCATTTTCCTTGTACGGCTCCCTTTAGAGGTAAACGTAATCGGGAATCTCCTAGTATCTGCTCCGATTCAGGAACGGACAGCCACAAATGAAGTTTTCCGCAATTCTATAAACCCACAGGGTCAAACTACGAGAAAATATCAACAAAAAGGCCCGCTTCAATTTTTTCCCATTTTCCAAGTATAGCTCCCTTTAGAGGTAAACGTAATCGAGCGTCTCCTGGTATCTGCTCCGATTCAGGCACGGACAGCCGCAAATGAATATTTCTGCAATTCTATAAACCCATAGGGTCAAACTACGAGAAAATATCCACAAAACGGCCCGCTTCAATTTTTCCCCATTTTCCTTGTATAGCTCCCTTTAGAGGTAAACGTAATCGGGCGTCCCCTGGAATCTGCTCTGATTCAGGCATGGACAGCCCCAAATGAACTTTTCTGCAATTCTATAAATCCATAGGGTCAAACTACGAGACAATATCCACAAAACGGCCCGCTTCAATTTCTCCCCATTTTCCTTGTATAGTTCCCTTTAGAGGTAAACGTAATCGGGCGCCTCCTAGCATCTGCTCCGATTCAGGCACGGACAGCCGCAAATGAAGTTTTCTACAACTCTATAAACCCATAGGGTCAAACTACGAGAAAATATCCACAAAACGACCCGCTTTAATTTCTCCCCATTTTCCTTGTATAGCTCACTTTAGAGGTAAACGTAATCGGGCGCCTCCTGGTATCTTCTCCGATTCAGGCACGGACAGCCGCAAATGAAGTTTTCTGCAACTCTATAAACCCATAGGGTCAAACTTCGAGAAAATATCCACAAAACAGCCCACTTAAATTTTTCCCCATTTTCCTTGTATAGCTCCCTTTAGAGGTAAACGTAATCGGGCGTCTCCTCGTATCTGCTCTGATTCAGGCACGGACAGCCGCAAATGAAGTTTTCGGCAATTCTATAAACCCATAGGGTCAAACTATGAGAAAATATCCACAAAACGGCCCGCTTCAATTTCTCCCCATTTTCCTTGTATAGCTCCCTTTAGAGGTGAACGTAATCGGGCGCCTCCTGGTATCTGCTTTGATTCAGGCACGGACAGCCGCAAATGAAGTTTTCTGCAATTCTATAAACCCATAGGGTCAAACTACGAGAAAATATCCAAAAAATGGCCCGCTTCAATTTTTCCCCATTTTCCTTGTATAGCTCCCTTTAGAGGTAAACGTAATCGGGCGTCCCCTGGTATCTGCTCCGATTCAGGCACGGACAGCCCCAAATGAACTTTTCTGCAATTCTATAAACCCATAGGGTCAAACTACGAGAAAATATCCACAAAACGGCCAGCTTCAATTTCTCCCCATTTTCCTTGTATGGCTCCCTTTAGAGGTAAACGTAATCGGGCGTCCCCTGGTATCTGCTCTGATTCAGGCACGGACAGCCACAAATGAACTTTTCTGCAATTCTATAAACCCATAGGGTCAAACTACGAGAAAATATCAACAAAACGGCCCGCTTCAATTTTTCCCCATTTTCCTTGTATAGCTCCATTTAGAGGTAAACGTAATCGGACGTCTCCTGGTATCTGCTCCGATTCAGGCACGGACAGCCGCAAATAAGTTTTCTGCAATTCTATAAACCCATAGGGTCAAACAACGAGAAAATATCCACAAAAGGGCCCGCTTCAATTTTTCCCCATTTTCCTTGTATAGCTCCCTTTAGAGGTAAACGTAATCGGGCGTTCCCTGGTATCTGCTCTGATTCAGGCACGGACAGCCGCAAATGAAGTTTTCTGCAATTCTATAAACCCATAGCGTCAAACTACGAGAAAATATCCAAAAAACGACCCGCTTCAATTTTTCCCCATTTTCCTTGTATAGCTCCCTTTAGAGGTAAACGTAATCGGGCGTCCCCTGGTATCTGCTCCGATTCAGGCACGGACAGCCCCAAATGAACTTTTCTGCAATTCTATAAACCCATAGGGTCAAACTACAAGAAAATATCCACAAAACGGCCCGCTTTAATTTCTCCCCATTTTCCTTGTATAGCTCCCTTTAGAGGTAAACATAATCGGGCGCCTCCTGGTATCTGCTCCGATTCAGGCACGGACAGCCGTAAATGAAGTTTTCTGCAATTCTATAAACCCAAAAGTTCAAACTACGAGAAAATATCAACAAAAAGGCCCGCTTCAATTTTTTCCCATTTTCCAAGTATAGCTCCCTTTAGAGTTAAACGTAATCGAGCATCTCCTGGTATCTGCTCCGATTCAGGCACGGACAGCCGCAAATGAAGATTTCTGCAATTCTATAAACCCATAGGGTCAAACTACGAGAAAATGTCCACAAAATGGCCCGCTTCAATTTTTCCCCATTTTCCTTGTATAGCTCCCTTTAGAGGTAAACGTAATCGGGCGTCCCCTGGTATCTGCTCTGATTCAGGCATGGACAGCCCCAAATGAACTTTTCTGCAATTCTATAAACCCATAGGGTCAAACTACGAGAAAATATCCACAAAACGGCCCGCTTCAATTTCTCCCCATTTTCCTTGTATAGTTCCCTTTAGAGGTAAACGTAATCGGGCGCCTCCTAGCATCTGCTCCGATTCAGGCACGGACATCCGCAAATGAAGTTTTCTGCAACTCTATAAACCCATAGGGTCAAACTACGAGAAAATATCCACAAAACGGCCCGCTTCAATTTCTCCCCATTTTCCTTGTATAGCTCACTTTAGAGGTGAACGTAATCGGGCGCCTCCTGGTATCTGCTCCGATTCAGGCACGGACAGCCCCAAATGAAGTTTTCTGCCATTCTATAAACCCATAGGGTCAAACTACGAGAAAATATCCAAAAAACGGCCCGCTTCAATTTTTCCCCATTTTCCATGTATAGCTCCCTTTAAAGGTAAACGTAATCGGGCGTCCCCTGGTATCTGCTCCGATTCAGGCACGGACAGCCCCAAATGAACTGTTCTGCAATTCTATAAACCCATAGGGTCAAACTACGAGAAAATATCCACAAAACGGCCAGCTTCAATTTCTCCCCATTTTCCTTGTATAGCTCCCTTTAGAGGTAAACGTAATCGGGCGCCTCCTGGCATCTGCTCTGATTCAGGCACGGACATCCGCAAATGAAGTTTTCTGCAACACTATAAACCCATAGGGTCAAACTACGAGAAAATATCCACAAAATGGCCCACTTTAATTTCTCCCCAATTTCCTTGTATAGCTCACTTTAGAGGTAAACGTAATCGGGCGCCTTCTGGTATCTGCTCCGATTTAGGCACGGACAGCCGCAAATGAACTTTTCTGCAATTCTGTAAACCCATAGGGTCAAACTATGAGAAAATATCCTCAAAACGCCCAGCTTCAATTTCTCCCCATTTTCCTTGTATAGCTCCCTTTAGAGGTAAACGTAATCGGGCGCCTCCTGGTATCTTCTCCGATTTAGGCACGGACAGCCGCAAATGAAGTTTTCTGCAACTCTATAAACCCATAGGGTCAAACTTCGAGAAAATATCCACAAAACAGCCCGCTTAAATTTTTCCCCATTTTCCTTGTATAGCCCCCTTTAGAGGTAAACTTAATCGGGCGTCTCCTAGTATCTGCTCTTATTCAGGCACGGACAGCCGCAAATGAAGTTTTCGGCAATTCTATAAACCCATAGGGTCAAACTACGATAAAATATCCACAAAATGGCCCGCTTCAATTTCTCCCCATTTTCCTTGTATAGCTCCCTTTAGAGGTGAACGTAATCAGGCGCCTCCTGGTATCTGCTCCGATTCAGGCACGGACAGCCGCAAATGAAGTTTTCTGCAATTCTATAAACCCATAGGGTCAAACTACGAGAAAATATCCAAAAAACGGCCCGCTTCAATTTTTCCCCATTTTCCTTGTATAGCTCCCTTTAGAGGTAAACGTAATCGGGCGCCTCCTGGTATCTTCTCCGATTCAGGCACGGACAGCCGCAAATGAAGTTTTCTGCAACTCTATAAACCCATAGGGTCAAACTTCGAGAAAATATCCAAAAAACAGCCCGCTTAAATTTTTCCCCATTTTCCTTGTATGGCTCCCTTTAGAGGTAAACGTAATCGGGAATCTCCTAGTATCTGCTCCGATTCAGGCACGGACAGCCACAAATAAAGTCTTCTGCAATTCTATAAACCCATAGGGTCAAACCACGAGAAAATATCCACAAAATGGCCCGCTTCAATTTCTCCCCATTTTCCTTGTATAGCTCCCTTTAGAGGTGAACGTAATCGGGCGCCTCCTGGTATCTGCTCCGATTCAGGCACGGACAGCCGCAAATGAAGTTTTCTGCAATTCTATAAACCCATAAGGTCAAACTACGAGAAAATATCTAAAAAACGGCCCACTTCAAATTTTCCCCATTTTCCTTGTATATCTCCCTTTAGAGGTAAACGTAATCGGGCGCCTTCTAGTATCTGCTCCGATTCAGGCACGGACAGCCGCAAATGAACTTTTATGCAATTCTATAAACCCATAGGGTCAAACTACGAGAAAATATCCACAAAACGGCCAGCTTCAATTTCTCCCCATTTTCCTTGTATAGCTCCCTTTAGAGGTAAACGTAATCGGGCGCCTCCTGGTATCTTCTCCGATTCAGGCACGGACAGCCGCAAATGAAGTTTTCTGCAACTCTATAAACCCATAGGGTCAAACTTCGAGAAAATATCCACAAAATAGCCCGCTTAAATTTTTCCCCATTTTCCTTGTATAGCCCCCTTTAGAGGTAAACTTAATCGGGCGTCTCCTAGTATCTGCTCTGATTCAGGCACGGACAGCCGCAAATGAAGTTTTCAGCAATTCTATTAACCCATAGGGTCAAACTACGAGAAAATATCCACAAAATGGCCCGCTTCAATTTCTCCCCATTTTCCTTGTATAGCTCCCTTTAGAGGTGAACGTAATCGGGCGCCTCCTGGTATCTGCTCCGATTCAGGCACGGACAGCCGCAAATGAAGTTTTCTGCAATTCTATAAACCCCTAGGGTCAAACTACGAGAAAATATCCAAAAAACGGCCCGCTTCAATTTTTCCCCATTTTCCTTGTATAGCTCCCTTTAGAGGTAAACGTAATCGGGCGTCCCCTGGTATCTGCTCCGATTCAGGCACGGACAGCCCCAAATGAACTTTTCTGCAATTCTATAAACCCATAGGGTCAAACTACGAGAAAATATCCACAAAACGGCCAGCTTCAATTTCTCCCCATTTTCCTTGTACGGCTCCCTTTAGAGGTAAACGTAATCGGGAATCTCCTAGTATCTGCTCCGATTCAGGAACGGACAGCCACAAATGAAGTTTTCCGCAATTCTATAAACCCACAGGGTCAAACTACGAGAAAATATCAACAAAAAGGCCCGCTTCAATTTTTTCCCATTTTCCAAGTATAACTCCCTTTAGAGGTAAACGTAATCGAGCGTCTCCTGGTATCTGCTCCGATTCAGGCACGGACAGCCGCAAATGAAGATTTCTGCAATTCTATAAACCCATAGGGTCAAACTACGAGAAAATATCCACAAAACGGCCCGCTTCAATTTTTCCCCACTTTCCTTGTATAGCTCCCTTTAGAGGTAAACGTAATCGGGCGTCCCCTGGAATCTGCTCTGATTCAGGCATGGACAGCCCCAAATGAACTTTTCTGCAATTCTATAAACCCATAGGGTCAAACTACGAGACAATATCCCCAAAACGGCCCGCTTCAATTTCTCCCCATTTTCCTTGTATAGTTCCCTTTAGAGGTAAACGTAATCGGGCGCCTCCTGGCATCTGCTCCGATTCAGGCACGGACAGCCGCAAATGAAGTTTTCTACAACTCTATAAACCCATAGGGTCAAACTACGAGAAAATATCCACAAAACGGCCCGCTTTAATTTCTCCCCATTTTCCTTGTATAGCTCACTTTAGAGGTAAACGTAATCGGGCGCCTCCTGGTATTTTCTCCGATTCAGGCACGGACAGCCGCAAATGAAGTTTTCTGCAACTCTATAAACCCATAGGGTCAAACTTCGAGAAAATATCCACAAAACAGCCCGCTTAAATTTTTCCCCATTTTCCTTGTATAGCTCCCTTTAGAGGTAAACGTAATCGGGCGTCTCCTCGTATCTGCTCTGATTCAGGCACGGACAGCCGCAAATGAAGTTTTCGGCAATTCTATAAACCCATAGGGTCAAACTACGAGAAAATATCCACAAAACGGCCCGCTTCAATTTCTCCCCATTTTCCTTGTATAGCTCCCTTTAGAGGTGAACGTAATTGGGCGCCTCCTGGTATCTGCTCTGATTCAGGCACGGACAGCCGCAAAAGAAGTTTTCTGCAATTCTATAAACCCATAGGGTCAAACTACGAGAAAATATCCACAAAACGGCCCGCTTCAATTTCTCCCCATTTTCCTTGTATAGCTCCCTTTAGAGGTAAACGTAATCGGGCGTCCCCTGGTGTCTGCTCCGATTCAGGCACGGACAGCCCCAAATGAACTTTTCTGCAATTCTATAAACCCATAGGGTCAAACTACGAGAAAATATCCACAAAACGGCCAGCTTCAATTTCTCCCCATTTTCCTTGTATGGCTCCCTTTAGAGGTAAACGTAATCGGGCGTCCCCTGGTATCTGCTCCGATTCAGGCACGGACAGCCCCAAATGAACTGTTCTGCAATTCTATAAACCCATAGGGTCAAACTACGAGAAAATATCCACAAAACGGCCAGCTTCAATTTCTCCCCATTTTCCTTGTATAGCTCCCTTTAGAGGTAAACGTAATCGGGCGCCTCCTGGCATCTGCTCCGATTCAGGCACGGACATCCGCAAATGAAGTTTTCTGCAACTCTATAAACCCATAGGGTCAAACTACGAGAAAATATCCACAAAACGGCCCACTTTAATTTCTCCCCATTTTCCTTGTATAGCTCACTTTAGAGGTAAACGTAATCGGGCGCCTTCTGGTATCTGCTCCGATTTAGGCACGGACAGCCGCAAATGAACTTTTCTGCAATTCTATAAACCCATAGGGTCAAACTACGAGAAAATATCCACAAAACGCCCAGCTTCAATTTCTCCCCATTTTCCTTGTATAGCTCCCTTTAGAGGTAAACGTAATCGGGCGCCTCCTGGTATCTTCTCCGATTCAGGCACGGACAGCCGCAAATGAAGTTTTCTGCAACTCTATAAACCCATAGGGTCAAACTTCGAGAAAATATCCACAAAACAGCCCGCTTAAATTTTTCCCCATTTTCCTTGTATAGCTCCCTTTAGAGGTAAACGTAATCGGGCGTCTCCTCGTATCTGCTCTGATTCAGGCACGGACAGCCGCAAATGAAGTTTTCGGCAATTCTATAAACCCATAGGGTCAAACTACGATAAAATATCCACAAAATGGCCCGCTTCAATTTCTCCCCATTTTCCTTGTATAGCTCCCTTTAGAGGTGAACGTAATCGGGCGCCTCCTGGTATCTGCTCCGATTCAGGCACGGACAGCCGCAAATGAAGTTTTCTGCAATTCTATAAACCCATAGGGTCAAACTACGAGAAAATATCCAAAAAACGGCCCGCTTCAATTTTTTCCCATTTTCCTAGTATAGCTCCCTTTAGAGGTAAACGTAATCGGGCGTCCCCTGGTATCTGCTCCGATTCAGGCACGGACAGCCCCAAATGAACTTTTCTGCAATTCTATAAACCCATAGGGTCAAACTACGAGAAAATATCCACAAAACGGCCAGCTTCAATTTCTCCCCATTTTCCTTGTATGGCTCCCTTTAGAGGTAAACGTAATCGGGAATCTCCTAGTATCTGCTCCGATTCAGGCACGGACAGCCACAAATAAAGTCTTCTGCAATTCTATAAACCCATAGGGTCAAACCACGAGAAAATATCCACAAAATGGCCCGCTTCAATTTCTCCCCATTTTCCTTGTATAGCTCCCTTTAGAGGTGAACGTAATCGGGCGCCTCCTGGTATCTGCTCCGATTCAGGCACGGACAGCCGCAAATGAAGTTTTCTGCAATTCTATAAACCCATAAGGTCAAACTACGAGAAAATATCCAAAAAACGGCCCGCTTCAAATTTTCCCCATTTTCCTTGTATATCTCCCTTTAGAGGTAAACGTAATCGGGCGCCTTCTGGTATCTGCTCCGATTCAGGCACGGACAGCCGCAAATGAACTTTTATGCAATTCTATAAACCCATAGGGTCAAACTACGAGAAAATATCCACAAAACGGCCAGCTTCAATTTCTCCCCATTTTCCTTGTATAGCTCCCTTTAGAGGTAAACGTAATCGGGCGCCTCCTGGTATCTTCTCCGATTCAGGCACGGACAGCCGCAAATGAAGTTTTCTGCAACTCTATAAACACATAGGGTCAAACTTCGAGAAAATATCCACAAAATAGCCCGCTTAAATTTTTCCCCATTTTCCTTGTATAGCCCCCTTTAGAGGTAAACTTAATCGGGCGTCTCCTAGTATCTGCTCTGATTCAGGCACGGACAGCCGCAAATGAAGTTTTCAGCAATTCTATTAACCCATAGGGTCAAACTACGAGAAAATATCCACAAAATGGCCCGCTTCAATTTCTCCCCATTTTCCTTGTATAGCTCCCTTTAGAGGTGAACGTAATCGGGCGCCTCCTGGTATCTGCTCCGATTCAGGCACGGACAGCCGCAAATGAAGTTTTCTGCAATTCTATAAACCCCTAGGGTCAAACTACGAGAAAATATCCAAA
Source organism: Heracleum sosnowskyi (assembly GCA_030848705.1). NCBI lineage: Eukaryota > Viridiplantae > Streptophyta > Magnoliopsida > Apiales > Apiaceae > Heracleum > Heracleum sosnowskyi. The sequence continues at coordinate 65,031,010 of CM061244.1, read as the reverse complement.
AAACGGCCCGCTTCAATTTTTCCCCATTTTCCTTGTATAGCTCCCTTTAAAGGTAAACGTAATCGGGCGTCCCCTGGTATCTGCTCCGATTCAGGCACGGACAGCCCCAAATGAACTTTTCTGCAATTCTATAAACCCATAGGGTCAAACTACGAGAAAATATCCACAAAACGGCCAGCTTCAATTTCTCCCCATTTTCCTTGTACGGCTCCCTTTAGAGGTAAACGTAATCGGGAATCTCCTAGTATCTGCTCCGATTCAGGAACGGACAGCCACAAATGAAGTTTTCCGCAATTCTATAAACCCACAGGGTCAAACTACGAGAAAATATCAACAAAAGGGCCCGCTTCAATTTTTTCCCATTTTCCAAGTATAGCTCCCTTTAGAGGTAAACGTAATCGAGCGTCTCCTGGTATCTGCTCCGATTCAGGCACGGACAGCCGCAAATGAAGATTTCTGCAATTCTATAAACCCATAGGGTCAAACTACGAGAAAATATCCACAAAACGGCCCGCTTCAATTTTTCCCCACTTTCCTTGTATAGCTCCCTTTAGAGGTAAACGTAATCGGGCGTCCCCTGGAATCTGCTCTGATTCAGGCATGGACAGCCCCAAATGAACTTTTCTGCAATTCTATAAACCCATAGGGTCAAACTACGAGACAATATCCACAAAACGGCCCGCTTCAATTTCTCCCCATTTTCCTTGTATAGTTCCCTTTAGAGGTAAACGTAATCGGGCGCCTCCTGGCATCTGCTCCGATTCAGGCACGGACAGCCGCAAATGAAGTTTTCTACAACTCTATAAACCCATAGGGTCAAACTACGAGAAAATATCCACAAAACGGCCCGCTTTAATTTCTCCCCATTTTCCTTGTATAGCTCACTTTAGAGGTAAACGTAATCGGGCGCCTCCTGGTATTTTCTCCGATTCAGGCACGGACAGCCGCAAATGAAGTTTTCTGCAACTCTATAAACCCATAGGGTCAAACTTCGAGAAAATATCCACAAAACAGCCCGCTTAAATTTTTCCCCATTTTCCTTGTATAGCTCCCTTTAGAGGTAAACGTAATCGGGCGTCTCCTCGTATCTGCTCTGATTCAGGCACGGACAGCCGCAAATGAAGTTTTCGGCAATTCTATAAACCCATAGGGTCAAACTACGAGAAAATATCCACAAAACGGCCCGCTTCAATTTCTCCCCATTTTCCTTGTATAGCTCCCTTTAGAGGTGAACGTAATCGGGCGCCTCCTGGTATCTGCTCTGATTCAGGAACGGACAGCCGCAAATGAAGTTTTCTGCAATTCTATAAACCCATAGGGTCAAACTACGAGAAAATATCCACAAAACGGCCCGCTTCAATTTCTCCCCATTTTCCTTGTATAGCTCCCTTTAGAGGTAAACGTAATCGGGCGTCCCCTGGTATCTGCTCCGATTCAGGCACGGACAGCCCCAAATGAACTTTTCTGCAATTCTATAAACCCATAGGGTCAAACTACGAGAAAATATCCACAAAACGGCCAGCTTCAATTTCTCCCCATTTTCCTTGTATGGCTCCCTTTAGAGGTGAACGTAATCGGGCGCCTCCTGGTATCTGCTCCGATTCAGGCACGGACAGCCGCAAATGAAGTTTTCTGCAATTCTATAAACCCATAGGGTCAAACTACGAGAAAATATCCAAAAAACGGCCCGCTTCAATTTTTCCCCATTTTCCTAGTATAGCTCCCTTTAGAGGTAAACGTAATCGGGCGTCCCCTGGTATCTGCTCCGATTCAGGCACGGACAGCCCCAAATGAACTTTTTTGCAATTCTATAAACCCATAGGGTCAAACTACGAGAAAATATCCACAAAACGGCCAGCTTCAATTTCTCCCCATTTTCCTTGTATGGCTCCCTTTAGAGGTAAACGTAATCGGGAATCTCCTAGTATCTGCTCCGATTCAGGCACGGACAGCCACAAATAAAGTCTTCTGCAATTCTATAAACCCATAGGGTCAAACCACGAGAAATATCCACAAAATGGCCCGCTTCAATTTCTCCCCATTTTCCTTGTATAGCTCCCTTTAGAGGTGAACGTAATCGGGCGCCTCCTGGTATCTGCTCCGATTCAGGCACGGACAGCCGTAAATGAAGTTTTCTGCAATTCTATAAACCCATAAGGTCAAACTACGAGAAAATATCCAAAAAACGGCCCGCTTCAAATTTTACCCATTTTCCTTGTATATCTCCCTTTAGAGGTAAACGTAATCGGGCGCCTTCTGGTATCTGCTCCGATTCAGGCACGGACAGCCGCAAATGAACTTTTATGCAATTCTATAAACCCATAGGGTCAAACTATGAGAAAATATCCACAAAACGGCCAGCTTCAATTTCTCCCCATTTTCCTTGTATAGCTCCCTTTAGAGGTAAACGTAATCGGGCGCCTCCTGGTATCTTCTCCGATTCAGGCACGGACAGCCGCAAATGAAGTTTTCTGCAACTCTATAAACCCATAGGGTCAAACTTCGAGAAAATATCCACAAAATAGCCCGCTTAATTTTTTCCCCATTTTCCTTGTATAGCCCCCTTTAGAGGTAAACTTAATCGGGCGTCTCCTAGTATCTGCTCTGATTCAGGCACGGACAGCCGCAAATGAAGTTTTCAGCAATTCTATTAACCCATAGGGTCAAACTACGAGAAAATATCCACAAAATGGCCCGCTTCAATTTCTCCCCATTTTCCTTGTATAGCTCCCTTTAGAGGTGAACGTAATCGGGCGCCTCCTGGTATCTGCTCCGATTCAGGCACGGACAGCCGCAAATGAAGTTTTCTGCAATTCTATAAACCCCTAGGGTCAAACTACGAGAAAATATCCAAAAAACGGCCCGCTTCAATTTTTCCCCATTTTCCTTGTATAGCTCCCTTTAGGGGTAAACGTAATCGGGCGTCCCCTGGTATCTGCTCCGATTCAGGCACGGACAGCCCCAAATGAACTTTTCTGCAATTCTATAAACCCATAGGGTCAAACTACGAGAAAATATCCACAAAACGGCCAGCTTCAATTTCTCCCCATTTTCCTTGTACGGCTCCCTTTAGAGGTAAACGTAATCGGGAATCTCCTAGTATCTGCTCCGATTCAGGAACGGACAGCCACAAATGAAGTTTTCCGCAATTCTATAAACCCACAGGGTCAAACTACGAGAAAATATCAACAAAAGGGCCCGCTTCAATTTTTTCCCATTTTCCAAGTATAGCTCCCTTTAGAGGTAAACGTAATCGGGCGCCTCCTGGCATCTGCTCCGATTCAGGCACGGACAGCCGCAAATGAAGTTTTCTACAACTCTATAAACCCATAGGGTCAAACTACGAGAAAATATCCACAAAACGGCCCGCTTTAATTTCTCCCCATTTTCCTTGTATAGCTCACTTTAGAGGTAAACGTAATCGGGCGCCTCATGGTATTTTCTCCGATTCAGGCACGGACAGCCGCAAATGAAGTTTTCTGCAACTCTATAAACCCATAGGGTCAAACTTCGAGAAAATATCCACAATACAGCCCGCTTAAATTTTTCCCCATTTTCCTTGTATAGCTCCCTTTAGAGGTAAACGTAATCGGGCGTCTCCTCGTATCTGCTCTGATTCAGGCACGGTCAGCCGCAAATGAAGTTTTCGGCAATTCTATAAACCCATAGGGTCAAACTACGAGAAAATATCCACAAAACGGCCCGCTTCAATTTCTCCCCATTTTCCTTGTATAGCTCCCTTTAGAGGTGAACGTAATCGGGCGCCTCCTGGTATCTGCTCTGATTCAGGCACGGACAGCCGCAAATGAAGTTTTTTGCAATTCTATAAACCCATAGGGTCAAACTACGAGAAAATATCCACAAAACGGCCCGCTTCAATTTCTCCCCATTTTCCTTGTATAGCTCCCTTTAGAGGTAAACGTAATCGGGCGTCCCCTGGTATCTGCTCCGATTCAGGCACGGACAGCCCCAAATGAACTTTTCTACAATTCTATAAACCCATAGGGTCAAACTACGAGAAAATATCCACAAAACGGCCAGCTTCAATTTCTCCCCATTTTCCTTGTATGGCTCCCTTTAGAGGTAAACGTAATCGGGCGTCCCCTGGTATCTGCTCCGATTCAGGCACGGACAGCCCCAAATGAACTGTTCTGCAATTCTATAAACCCATAGGGTCAAACTACGAGAAAATATCCACAAAACGGCCAGCTTCAATTTCTCCCCATTTTCCTTGTATAGCTCCCTTTAGAGGTGAACGTAATCGGGCGCCTCCTGGTATCTGCTCCGATTCAGGCACGGACAGCCGCAAATGAAGTTTTCTGCAATTCTATAAACCCCTAGGGTCAAACTACGAGAAAATATCCAAAAAACGGCCCGCTTCAATTTTTCCCCATTTTCCTTGTATAGCTCCCTTTAGGGGTAAACGTAATCGGGCGTCCCCTGGTATCTGCTCCGATTCAGGCACGGACAGCCCCAAATGAACTTTTCTGCAATTCTATAAACCCATAGGGTCAAACTACGAGAAAATATCCACAAAACGGCCAGCTTCAATTTCTCCCCATTTTCCTTGTACGGCTCCCTTTAGAGGTAAACGTAATCGGGAATCTCCTAGTATCTGCTCCGATTCAGGAACGGACAGCCACAAATGAAGTTTTCCGCAATTCTATAAACCCACAGGGTCAAACTACGAGAAAATATCAACAAAAGGGCCCGCTTCAATTTTTTCCCATTTTCCAAGTATAGCTCCCTTTAGAGGTAAACGTAATCGGGCGCCTCCTGGCATCTGCTCCGATTCAGGCACGGACAGCCGCAAATGAAGTTTTCTACAACTCTATAAACCCATAGGGTCAAACTACGAGAAAATATCCACAAAACGGCCCGCTTTAATTTCTCCCCATTTTCCTTGTATAGCTCACTTTAGAGGTAAACGTAATCGGGCGCCTCATGGTATTTTCTCCGATTCAGGCACGGACAGCCGCAAATGAAGTTTTCTGCAACTCTATAAACCCATAGGGTCAAACTTCGAGAAAATATCCACAATACAGCCCGCTTAAATTTTTCCCCATTTTCCTTGTATAGCTCCCTTTAGAGGTAAACGTAATCGGGCGTCTCCTCGTATCTGCTCTGATTCAGGCACGGTCAGCCGCAAATGAAGTTTTCGGCAATTCTATAAACCCATAGGGTCAAACTACGAGAAAATATCCACAAAACGGCCCGCTTCAATTTCTCCCCATTTTCCTTGTATAGCTCCCTTTAGAGGTGAACGTAATCGGGCGCCTCCTGGTATCTGCTCTGATTCAGGCACGGACAGCCGCAAATGAAGTTTTTTGCAATTCTATAAACCCATAGGGTCAAACTACGAGAAAATATCCACAAAACGGCCCGCTTCAATTTCTCCCCATTTTCCTTGTATAGCTCCCTTTAGAGGTAAACGTAATCGGGCGTCCCCTGGTATCTGCTCCGATTCAGGCACGGACAGCCCCAAATGAACTTTTCTACAATTCTATAAACCCATAGGGTCAAACTACGAGAAAATATCCACAAAACGGCCAGCTTCAATTTCTCCCCATTTTCCTTGTATGGCTCCCTTTAGAGGTAAACGTAATCGGGCGTCCCCTGGTATCTGCTCCGATTCAGGCACGGACAGCCCCAAATGAACTGTTCTGCAATTCTATAAACCCATAGGGTCAAACTACGAGAAAATATCCACAAAACGGCCAGCTTCAATTTCTCCCCATTTTCCTTGTATAGCTCCCTTTAGAGGTAAACGTAATCGGGCGCCTCCTGGCATCTGCTCCGATTCAGGCACGGACATCCGCAAATGAAGTTTTCTGCAACTCTATAAACCCATAGGGTCAAACTACGAGAAAATATTCACAAAACGGCCCACTTTAATTTTTCCCCATTTTCCTTGTATAGCTCACTTTAGAGGTAAACGTAATCGGGCGCCTTCTGGTATCTGCTCCGATTTAGGCACGGACAGCCGCAAATGAACTTTTCTGCAATTCTATAAACCCATAGGGTCAAACTACGAGAAAATATCCACAAAACGCCCAGCTTCAATTTCTCCCCATTTTCCTTGTATAGCTCCCTTTAGAGGTAAACGTAATCGGGCGCCTCCTGGTATCTTCTCCGATTCAGGCACGGACAGCCGCAAATGAAGTTTTCTGCAACTCTATAAACCCATAGGGTCAAACTTCGAGAAAATATCCACAAAACAGCCCGCTTAAATTTTTCCCCATTTTCCTTGTATAGCCCCCTTTAGAGGTAAACTTAATCGGGCGTCTCCTAGTATCTGCTCTTATTCAGGCACGGACAGCCGCAAATGAAGTTTTCGGCAATTCTATAAACCCATAGGGTCAAACTACGATAAAATATCCACAAAATGGTCCGCTTCAATTTCTCCCCATTTTCCTTATATAGCTCCCTTTAGAGGTGAACGTAATCGGGCGCCTCCTGGTATCTGCTCCGATTCAGGCACGGACAGCCGCAAATGAAGTTTTCTGCAATTCTATAAACCCATAGGGTCAAACTACGAGAAAATATCCAAAAAATGGCCCGCTTCAATTTTTCCCCATTTTCCTAGTATAGCTCCCTTTAGAGGTAAACGTAATCGGGCGTCCCCTGGTATCTGCTCCGATTCAGGCACGGACAGCCCCAAATGAACTTTTCTGCAATTCTATAAACCTATAGGGTCAAACTACGAGAAAATATCCACAAAACGGCCAGCTTCAATTTCTCCCCATTTTCCTTGTATGGCTCCCTTTAGAGGTAAACGTAATCGGGAATCTCCTAGTATCTGCTCCGATTCAGGCACGGACAGCTACAAATAAAGTCTTCTGCAATTCTATAAACCCATAGGGTCAAACCACGAGAAAATATCCACAAAATGGCCCGCTTCAATTTCTCCCCATTTTCCTTGTATAGCTCCCTTTAGAGGTGAACGTAATCGGGCGCCTCCTGGTATCTGCTCCGATTCAGGCACGGACAGCCGCAAATGAAGTTTTCTGCAATTCTATAAATCCATAAGGTCAAACTACGAGAAAATATCCAAAAAACGGCCCGCTTCAATTTTTCCCCATTTTCCTTGTATATCTCCCTTTAGAGGTAAACGTAATCGGGCGCCTTCTGGTATCTGCTCCGATTCAGGCACGGACAGCCGCAAATGAACTTTTATGCAATTCTATAAACCCATAGGGTCAAACTACGAGAAAATATCCACAAAACGGCCAGTTTCAATTTCTCCACATTTTCCTTGTATAGCTCCCTTTAGAGGTGAACGTAATCGGGCGCCTCCTGGTATCTTCTCCGATTCAGGCACGGACAGCCGCAAATGAAGTTTTCTGCAACTCTATAAACACATAGGGTCAAACTTCGAGAAAATATCCACAAAATAGCCCGCTTAAATTTTTCCCCATTTTCCTTGTATAGCCCCCTTTAGAGGTAAACTTAATCGGGCGTCTCCTAGTATCTGCTCTGATTCAGGAACGGACAGCCGCAAATGAAGTTTTCAGCAATTCTATTAACCCATAGGGTCAAACTACGAGAAAATATCCACAAAATGGCCCGCTTCAATTTCTCCCCATTTTCCTTGTATAGCTCCCTTTAGAGGTGAACGTAATCGGGCGCCTCCTGGTATCTGCTCCGATTCAGGCACGGACAGCCGCAAATGAAGTTTTCTGCAATTCTATAAACCCCTAGGGTCAAACTACGAGAAAATATCCAAAAAACGGCCCGCTTCAATTTCTCCCCATTTTCCTTGTATAGCTCCCTTTAGAGGTGAACGTAATCGGGCGCCTCCTGGTATCTGCTCTGATTCAGGCACGGACAGCCGCAAATGAAGTTTTCTGCAATTCTATAAACCCATAGGGTCAAACTACGAGAAAATATCCACAAAACGGCCAGCTTCAATTTCTCCCCATTTTCCTTGTATGGCTCCCTTTAGAGGTAAACGTAATCGGGAATCTCCTAGTATCTGCTCCGATTCAGGCACGGACAGCCACAAATAAAGTCTTCTGCAATTCTATAAACCCATAGGGTCAAACCACGAGAAAATATCCACAAAATGGCCCGCTTCAATTTCTCCCCATTTTCCTTGTATAGCTCCCTTTAGAGGTGAACGTAATCGGGCGCCTCCTGGTATCTGCTCCGATTCAGGCACGGACAGCCGTAAATGAAGTTTTCTGCAATTCTATAAACCCATAAGGTCAAACTACGAGAAAATATCCAAAAAACGGCCCGCTTCAAATTTTCCCCATTTTCCTTGTATATCTCCCTTTAGAGGTAAACGTAATCGGGCGCCTTCTGGTATCTGCTCCGATTCAGGCACGGACAGCCGCAAATGAACTTTTATGCAATTCTATAAACCCATAGGGTCAAACTATGAGAAAATATCCACAAAACGGCCAGCTTCAATTTCTCCCCATTTTCCTTGTATAGCTCCCTTTAGAGGTAAACGTAATCGGGCGCCTCCTGGTATCTTCTCCGATTCTGGCACGGACAGCCGCAAATGAAGTTTTCTGCAACTCTATAAACCCATAGGGTCAAACTTCGAGAAAATATCCACAAAATAGCCCGCTTAAATTTTTCCTCATTTTCCTTGTATAGCCCCCTTTAGAGGTAAACTTAATCGGGCGTCTCCTAGTATCTGCTCTGATTCAGGCACGGACAGCCGCAAATGAAGTTTTCAGCAATTCTATTAACCCATAGGGTCAAACTACGAGAAAATATCCACAAAATGGCCCGCTTCAATTTCTCCCCATTTTCCTTGTATAGCTCCCTTTAGAGGTGAACGTAATCGGGCGCCTCCTGGTATCTGCTCCGATTCAGGCACGGACAGCCGCAAATGAAGTTTTCTGCAATTCTATAAACCCCTAGGGTCAAACTACGAGAAAATATCCAAAAAACGGCCCGCTTCAATTTTTCCCCATTTTCCTTGTATAGCTCCCTTTAGGGGTAAACGTAATCGGGTGTCCCCTGGTATCTGCTCCGATTCAGGCACGGACAGCCCCAAATGAACTTTTCTGCAATTCTATAAACCCATAGGGTCAAACTACGAGAAAATATCCACAAAACGGCCAGCTTCAATTTCTCCCCATTTTCCTTGTACGGCTCCCTTTAGAGGTAAACGTAATCGGGAATCTCCTAGTATCTGCTCCGATTCAGGAACGGACAGCCACAAATGAAGTTTTCCGCAATTCTATAAACCCACAGGGTCAAACTACGAGAAAATATCAACAAAAGGGCCCGCTTCAATTTTTTCCCATTTTCCAAGTATAGCTCCCTTTAGAGGTAAACGTAATCGGGCGCCTCCTGGCATCTGCTCCGATTCAGGCACGGACAGCCGCAAATGAAGTTTTCTACAACTCTATAAACCCATAGGGTCAAACTACGAGAAAATATCCACAAAACGGCCCGCTTTAATTTCTCCCCATTTTCCTTGTATAGCTCACTTTAGAGGTAAACGTAATCGGGCGCCTCATGGTATTTTCTCCGATTCAGGCACGGACAGCCGCAAATGAAGTTTTCTGCAACTCTATAAACCCATAGGGTCAAACTTCGAGAAAATATCCACAATACAGCCCGCTTAAATTTTTCCCCATTTTCCTTGTATAGCTCCCTTTAGAGGTAAACGTAATCGGGCGTCTCCTCGTATCTGCTCTGATTCAGGCACGGACAGCCGCAAATGAAGTTTTCGGCAATTCTATAAACCCATAGGGTCAAACTACGAGAAAATATCCACAAAACGGCCCGCTTCAATTTCTCCCCATTTTCCTTGTATAGCTCCCTTTAGAGGTGAACGTAATCGGGCGCCTCCTGGTATCTGCTCTGATTCAGGCACGGACAGCCGCAAATGAAGTTTTCTGCAATTCTATAAACCTATAGGGTCAAACTACGAGAAAATATCCACAAAACGGCCCGCTTCAATTTCTCCCCATTTTCCTTGTATAGCTCCCTTTAGAGGTAAACGTAATCGGGCGTCCCCTGGTATCTGCTCCGATTCAGGCACGGACAGCCCCAAATGAACTTTTCTACAATTCTATAAACCCATAGGGTCAAACTACGAGAAAATATCCACAAAACGGCCAGCTTCAATTTCTCCCCATTTTCCTTGTATGGCTCCCTTTAGAGGTAAACGTAATCGGGCGTCCCCTGGTATCTGCTCCGATTCAGGCACGGACAGCCCCAAATGAACTGTTCTGCAATTCTATAAACCCATAGGGTCAAACTACGAGAAAATATCCACAAAACGGCCAGCTTCAATTTCTCCCCATTTTCCTTGTATAGCTCCCTTTAGAGGTAAACGTAATCGGGCGCCTCCTGGCATCTGCTCCGATTCAGGCACGGACATCCGCAAATGAAGTTTTCTGCAACTCTATAAACCCATAGGGTCAAACTACGAGAAAATATCCACAAAACGGCCCACTTTAATTTCTCCCCATTTTCCTTGTATAGCTCACTTTAGAGGTAAACGTAATCGGGCGCCTTCTGGTATCTGCTCCGATTTAGGCACGGACAGCCGCAAATGAACTTTTCTGCAATTCTATAAACCCATAGGGTCAAACTACGAGAAAATATCCACAAAACGGCCAGCTTCAATTTCTCCCCATTTTCCTTGTACGGCTCCCTTTAGAGGTAAACGTAATCGGGCGCCTCCTGGTATCTTCTCCGATTCAGGCACGGACAGCCACAAATGAAGTTTTCCGCAATTCTATAAACCCACAGGGTCAAACTACGAGAAAATATCAACAAAAGGGCCCGCTTCAATTTTTTCCCATTTTCCAAGTATAGCTCCCTTTAGAGGTAAACGTAATCGGGCGCCTCCTGGCATCTGCTCCGATTCAGGCACGGACAGCCGCAAATGAAGTTTTCTACAACTCTATAAACCCATAGGGTCAAACTACGAGAAAATATCCACAAAACGGCCCGCTTTAATTTCTCCCCATTTTCCTTGTATAGCTCACTTTAGAGGTAAACGTAATCGGGCGCCTCATGGTATTTTCTCCGATTCAGGCACGGACAGCCGCAAATGAAGTTTTCTGCAACTCTATAAACCCATAGGGTCAAACTTCGAGAAAATATCCACAATACAGCCCGCTTAAATTTTTCCCCATTTTCCTTGTATAGCTCCCTTTAGAGGTAAACGTAATCGGGCGTCTCCTCGTATGTGCTCTGATTCAGGCACGGACAGCCGCAAATGAAGTTTTCGGCAATTCTATAAACCCATAGGGTCAAACTACGAGAAAATATCCACAAAACGGCCCGCTTCAATTTCTCCCCATTTTCCTTGTATAGCTCCCTTTAGAGGTGAACGTAATCGGGCGCCTCCTGGTATCTGCTCTGATTCAGGCACGGACAGCCGCAAATGAAGTTTTCTGCAATTCTATAAACCTATAGGGTCAAACTACGAGAAAATATCCACAAAACGGCCCGCTTCAATTTCTCCCCATTTTCCTTGTATAGCTCCCTTTAGAGGTAAACGTAATCGGGCGTCCCCTGGTATCTGCTCCGATTCAGGCACGGACAGCCCCAAATGAACTTTTCTACAATTCTATAAACCCATAGGGTCAAACTACGAGAAAATATCCACAAAACGGCCAGCTTCAATTTCTCCCCATTTTCCTTGTATGGCTCCCTTTAGAGGTAAACGTAATCGGGCGTCCCCTGGTATCTGCTCCGATTCAGGCACGGACAGCCCCAAATGAACTGTTCTGCAATTCTATAAACCCATAGGGTCAAACTACGAGAAAATATCCACAAAACGGCCAGCTTCAATTTCTCCCCATTTTCCTTGTATAGCTCCCTTTAGAGGTAAACGTAATCGGGCGCCTCCTGGCATCTGCTCCGATTCAGGCACGGACATCCGCAAATGAAGTTTTCTGCAACTCTATAAACCCATAGGGTCAAACTACGAGAAAATATCCACAAAACGGCCCACTTTAATTTCTCCCCATTTTCCTTGTATAGCTCACTTTAGAGGTAAACGTAATCGGGCGCCTTCTGGTATCTGCTCCGATTTAGGCACGGACAGCCGCAAATGAACTTTTCTGCAATTCTATAAACCCATAGGGTCAAACTACGAGAAAATATCCACAAAACGCCCAGCTTCAATTTCTCCCCATTTTCCTTGTATAGCTCCCTTTAGAGGTAAACGTAATCGGGCGCCTCCTGGTATCTTCTCCGATTCAGGCACGGACAGCCGCAAATGAAGTTTTCTGCAACTCTATAAACCCATAGGGTCAAACTTCGAGAAAATATCCACAAAACAGCCCGCTTAAATTTTTCCCCATTTTCCTTGTATAGCCCCCTTTAGAGGTAAACTTAATCGGGCGTCTCCTAGTATCTGCTCTTATTCAGGCACGGACAGCCGCAAATGAAGTTTTCGGCAATTCTATAAACCCATAGGGTCAAACTACGATAAAATATCCACAAAATGGTCCGCTTCAATTTCTCCCCATTTTCCTTATATAGCTCCCTTTAGAGGTGAACGTAATCGGGCGCCTCCTGGTATCTGCTCCGATTCAGGCACGGACAACCGCAAATGAAGTTTTCTGCAATTCTATAAACCCATAGGGTCAAACTACGAGAAAATATCCAAAAAATGGCCCGCTTCAATTTTTCCCCATTTTCCTAGTATAGCTCCCTTTAGAGGTAAACGTAATCGGGCGTCCCCTGGTATCTGCTCCGATTCAGGCACGGACAGCCCCAAATGAACTTTTCTGCAATTCTATAAACCTATAGGGTCAAACTACGAGAAAATATCCACAAAACGGCCAGCTTCAATTTCTCCCCATTTTCCTTGTATGGCTCCCTTTAGAGGTAAACGTAATCGGGAATCTCCTAGTATCTGCTCCGATTCAGGCACGGACAGCTACAAATAAAGTCTTCTGCAATTCTATAAACCCATAGGGTCAAACCACGAGAAAATATCCACAAAATGGCCCGCTTCAATTTCTCCCCATTTTCCTTGTATAGCTCCCTTTAGAGGTGAACGTAATCGGGCGCCTCCTGGTATCTGCTCCGATTCAGGCACGGACAGCCGCAAATGAAGTTTTCTGCAATTCTATAAATCCATAAGGTCAAACTACGAGAAAATATCCAAAAAACGGCCCGCTTCAATTTTTCCCCATTTTCCTTGTATATCTCCCTTTAGAGGTAAACGTAATCGGGCGCCTTCTGGTATCTGCTCCGATTCAGGCACGGACAGCCGCAAATGAACTTTTATGCAATTCTATAAACCCATAGGGTCAAACTACGAGAAAATATCCACAAAACGGCCAGTTTCAATTTCTCCCCATTTTCCTTGTATAGCTCCCTTTAGAGGTAAACGTAATCGGGCGCCTCCTGGTATCTTCTCCGATTCAGGCACGGACAGCCGCAAATGAAGTTTTCTGCAACTCTATAAACCCATAGGGTCAAACTTCGAGAAAATATCCACAAAATAGCCCGCTTAAATTTTTCCCCATTTTCCTTGTATAGCCCCCTTTAGAGGTAAACTTAATCGGGCGTCTCCTAGTATCTGCTCTGATTCAGGCACGGACAACCGCAAATGAAGTTTTCAGCAATTCTATTAACCCATAGGGTCAAACTACGAGAAAATATCCACAAAATGGCCCGCTTCAATTTCTCCCCATTTTCCTTGTATAGCTCCCTTTAGAGGTGAACGTAATCGGGCGCCTCCTGGTATCTGCTCCGATTCAGGCACGGACAGCCGTAAATGAAGTTTTCTGCAATTCTATAAACCCCTAGGGTCAAACTACGAGAAAATATCCAAAAAACGGCCCGCTTCAATTTTTCCCCATTTTCCTTGTATAGCTCCCTTTAGAGGTAAACGTAATCGGGCGTCCCCTGGTATCTGCTCCGATTCAGGCACGGACAGCCCCAAATGAACTTTTCTGCAATTCTATAAACCCATAGGGTCAAACTACGAGAAAATATCCACAAAACGGCCAGCTTCAATTTCTCCCCATTTTCCTTGTACGGCTCCCTTTAGAGGTAAACGTAATCGGGAATCTCCTAGTATCTGCTCCGATTCAGGAACGGACAACCACAAATGAAGTTTTCCGCAATTCTATAAACCCACAGGGTCAAACTACGAGAAAATATCAACAAAAAGGCCCGCTTCAATTTTTTCCCATTTTCCTTGTATAGCTCCATTTAGAGGTAAACGTAATCGGACGTCTCCTGGTATCTGCTCCGATTCAGGCACGGACAGCCGCAAATGAAGTTTTCTGCAATTCTATAAACCCATAGGGTCAAACTACGAGAAAATATCCAAAAAACGGCCCGCTTCAATTTTTCCCCATTTTCCTTGTATAGCTCCCTTTAAAGGTAAACGTAATCGGGCGTCCCCTGGTATCTGCTCCGATTCAGGCACGGACAGCCCCAAATGAACTGTTCTGCAATTCTATAAACCCATAGGGTCAAACTACGAGAAAATATCCACAAAACGGCCAGCTTCAATTTCTCCCCATTTTCCTTGTATAGCTCCCTTTAGAGGTAAACGTAATCGGGCGCCTCCTGGCATCTGCTCCGATTCAGGCACGGACATCCGCAAATGAAGTTTTCTGCAACTCTATAAACCCATAGGGTCAAACTACGAGAAAATATCCACAAAACGGCCCACTTTAATTTCTCCCCATTTTCCTTGTATAGCTCACTTTAGAGGTAAACGTAATCGGGCGCCTTCTGGTATCTGCTCCGATTTAGGCACGGACAGCCGCAAATGAACTTTTCTGCAATTCTATAAACCCATAGGGTCAAACTACGAGAAAATATCCACAAAACGCCCAGCTTCAATTTCTCCCCATTTTCCTTGTATAGCTCCCTTTAGAGGTAAACGTAATCGGGCGCCTCCTGGTATCTTCTCCGATTCAGGCACGGACAGCCGCAAATGAAGTTTTCTGCAACTCTATAAACCCATAGGGTCAAACTACGAGAAAATATCAACAAAACGGCCCGCTTCAATTTTTCCCCATTTTCCTTGTATAGCTCCATTTAGAGGTAAACGTAATCGGACGTCTCCTGGTATCTGCTCCGATTCAGGCACAGACAGCCGCAAATGAAGTTTTCTGCAATTCTATAAACCCATAGGGTCAAACAACGAGAAAATATCCACAAAACGGCCCGCTTCAATTTTTCCCCATTTTCTTTGTATAGCTCCCTTTAGAGGTAAACGTAATCGGGCGTTACCTGGTATCTGCTCTGATTCAGGCACGGACAGCCGCAAATGAAGTTTTCTGCAATTCTATAAACCCATAGGGTCAAACTACGAGAAAATATCCAAAAAACGGCCCGCTTCAATTTTTCCCCATTTTCCTTGTATAGCTCCCTTTAAAGGTAAACGTAATCGGGCGTCCCCTGGTATCTGCTCCGATTCAGGCACGGACAGCCCCAAATGAACTGTTCTGCAATTCTATAAACCCATAGGGTCAAACTACGAGAAAATATCCACAAAACGGCCAGCTTCAATTTCTCCCCATTTTCCTTGTATAGCTCCCTTTAGAGGTAAACGTAATCGGGCGCCTCCTGGCATCTGCTCCGATTCAGGCACGGACATCCGCAAATGAAGTTTTCTGCAACTCTATAAACCCATAGGGTCAAACTACGAGAAAATATCCACAAAACGGCCCACTTTAATTTCTCCCCATTTTCCTTGTATAGCTCACTTTAGAGGTAAACGTAATCGGGCGCCTTCTGGTATCTGCTCCGATTTAGGCACGGACAGCCCCAAATGAACTTTTTTGCAATTCTATAAACCCATAGGGTCAAACTACGAGAAAATATCCACAAAACGCCCAGCTTCAATTTCTCCCCATTTTCCTTGTATGGCTCCCTTTAGAGGTAAACGTAATCGGGCGTCCCCTGGTATCTGCTCTGATTCAGGCACGGACAGCCACAAATGAACTTTTCTGCAATTCTATAAACCCATAGGGTCAAACTACGAGAAAATATCAACAAAACGGCCCGCTTCAATTTTTCCCCATTTTCCTTGTATAGCTCCATTTAGAGGTAAACGTAATCGGACGTCTCCTGGTATCTGCTCCGATTCAGGCACGGACAGCCGCAAATGAAGTTTTCTGCAATTCTATAAACCCATAGGGTCAAACAACGAGAAAATATCCACAAAACGGCCCGCTTCAATTTCTCCCCATTTTCTTTGTACAGCTCCCTTTAGAGGTAAACGTAATCGGGCGTTACCTGGTATCTGCTCGGATTCAGACACGGACAACCGCAAATGAAGTTTTCTGCAATTCTATAAACCCACAGGGTCAAACTACGAGAAAATATCAACAAAAAGGCCCGCTTCAATTTTTTCCCATTTTCCAAGTATAGCTCCCTTTAGAGGTAAACGTAATCGAGCGTCTCCTGGTATCTGCTCCGATTCAGGCACGGACAGCCGCAAATGAAGATTTCTGCAATTCTATAAACCTATAGGGTCAAACTACGAGAAAATATCCACAAAACGGCCCGCTTCAATTTTTCCCCACTTTCCTTGTATAGCTCCCTTTAGAGGTAAACGTAATCGGGCGTCCCCTGGAATCTGCTCTGATTCAGGCATGGACAGCCCCAAATGAACTTTTCTGCAATTCTATAAACCCATAGGGTCAAACTACGAGACAATATCCACAAAACGGCCCGCTTCAATTTCTCCCCATTTTCCTTGTATAGTTCCCTTTAGAGGTAAACGTAATCGGGCGCCTCCTGGCATCTGCTCCGATTCAGGCACGGACAGCCGCAAATGAAGTTTTCTACAACTCTATAAACCCATAGGGTCAAACTACGAGAAAATATCCACAAAACGCCCAGCTTCAATTTCTCCCCATTTTCCTTGTATAGCTCCCTTTAGAGGTAAACGTAATCGGGCGCCTCCTGGTATCTTCTCCGATTCAGGCACGGACAGCCGCAAATGAAGTTTTCTGCAACTCTATAAACCCATAGGGTCAAACTTCGAGAAAATATCCACAAAATAGCCCGCTTAAATTTTTCCCCATTTTCCTTGTATAGCCCCCTTTAGAGGTAAACTTAATCGGGCGTCTCCTAGTATCTGCTCTTATTCAGGCACGGACAGCCGCAAATGAAGTTTTCGGCAATTCTATAAACCCATAGGGTCAAACTACGAGAAAATATCCACAAAACGGCCCGCTTCAATTTCTCCCCATTTTCCTTGTATAGCTCCCTTTAGAGGTGAACGTAATCGGGCGCCTCCTGGTATCTGCTCTGATTCAGGCACGGACAGCCGCAAATGAAGTTTTCTGCAATTCTATAAACCCATAGGGTCAAACTACGAGAAAATATCCAAAAAACGGCCCGCTTCAATTTTTCCCCATTTTCCTTGTATAGCTCCCTTTAGAGGTAAACGTAATCGGGCGTCCCCTGGTATCTGCTCCGATTCAGGCACGGACAGCCCCAAATGAACTTTTCTGCAATTCTATAAACCCATAGGGTCAAACTACGAGAAAATATCCACAAAACGGCCAGCTTCAATTTCTCCCCATTTTCCTTGTATGGCTCCCTTTAGAGGTAAACGTAATCGGGCGTCCCCTGGTATCTGCTCCGATTCAGGCACGGACAGCCGCAAATGAAGTTTTCTACAATTCTATAAACCCCTAGGGTCAAACTACGAGAAAATATCCAAAAAACGGCCCGCTTCAATTTTTCCCCATTTTCCTTGTATAGCTCCCTTTAGAGGTAAACGTAATCGGGCGTCCCCTGGTATCTGCTCCGATTCAGGCACGGACAGCCCCAAATGAACTTTTCTGCAATTCTATAAACCCATAGGGTCAAACTACGAGAAAATATCCACAAAACGGCCAGCTTCAATTTCTCCCCATTTTCCTTGTACGGCTCCCTTTAGAGGTAAACGTAATCGGGAATCTCCTAGTATCTGCTCCGATTCAGGAACGGACAACCACAAATGAAGTTTTCCGCAATTCTATAAACCCACAGGGTCAAACTACGAGAAAATATCAACAAAAAGGCCCGCTTCAATTTTTTCCCATTTTCCTTGTATAGCTCCATTTAGAGGTAAACGTAATCGGACGTCTCCTGGTATCTGCTCCGATTCAGGCACGGACAGCCGCAAATGAAGTTTTCTACAATTCTATAAACCCATAGGGTCAAACTACGAGAAAATATCCAAAAAACGGCCCGCTTCAATTTTTCCCCATTTTCCTTGTATAGCTCCCTTTAAAGGTAAACGTAATCGGGCGTCCCCTGGTATCTGCTCCGATTCAGGCACGGACAGCCCCAAATGAACTGTTCTGCAATTCTATAAACCCATAGGGTCAAACTACGAGAAAATATCCACAAAACGGCCAGCTTCAATTTCTCCCCATTTTCCTTGTATAGCTCCCTTTAGAGGTAAACGTAATCGGGCGCCTCCTGGCATCTGCTCCGATTCAGGCACGGACATCCGCAAATGAAGTTTTCTGCAACTCTATAAACCCATAGGGTCAAACTACGAGAAAATATCCACAAAACGGCCCACTTTAATTTCTCCCCATTTTCCTTGTATAGCTCACTTTAGAGGTAAACGTAATCGGGCGCCTTCTGGTATCTGCTCCGATTTAGGCACGGACAGCCGCAAATGAACTTTTCTGCAATTCTATAAACCCATAGGGTCAAACTACGAGAAAATATCCACAAAACGCCCAGCTTCAATTTCTCCCCATTTTCCTTGTATAGCTCCCTTTAGAGGTAAACGTAATCGGGCGCCTCCTGGTATCTTCTCCGATTCAGGCACGGACAGCCGCAAATGAAGTTTTCTGCAACTCTATAAACCCATAGGGTCAAACTACGAGAAAATATCAACAAAACGGCCCGCTTCAATTTTTCCCCATTTTCCTTGTATAGCTCCATTTAGAGGTAAACGTAATCGGACGTCTCCTGGTATCTGCTCCGATTCAGGCACAGACAGCCGCAAATGAAGTTTTCTGCAATTCTATAAACCCATAGGGTCAAACAACGAGAAAATATCCACAAAACGGCCCGCTTCAATTTTTCCACATTTTCTTTGTATAGCTCCCTTTAGAGGTAAACGTAATCGGGCGTTACCTGGTATCTGCTCTGATTCAGGCACGGACAGCCGCAAATGAAGTTTTCTGCAATTCTATAAACCCATAGGGTCAAACTACGAGAAAATATCCAAAAAACGGCCCGCTTCAATTTTTCCCCATTTTCCTTGTATAGCTCCCTTTAAAGGTAAACGTAATCGGGCGTCCCCTGGTATCTGCTCCGATTCAGGCACGGACAGCCCCAAATGAACTGTTCTGCAATTCTATAAACCCATAGGGTCAAACTACGAGAAAATATCCACAAAACGGCCAGCTTCAATTTCTCCCCATTTTCCTTGTATAGCTCCCTTTAGAGGTAAACGTAATCGGGCGCCTCCTGACATCTGCTCCGATTCAGGCACGGACATCCGCAAATGAAGTTTTCTGCAACTCTATAAACCCATAGGGTCAAACTACGAGAAAATATCCACAAAACGGCCCACTTTAATTTCTCCCCATTTTCCTTGTATAGCTCACTTTAGAGGTAAACGTAATCGGGCGCCTTCTGGTATCTGCTCCGATTTAGGCACGGACAGCCCCAAATGAACTTTTTTGCAATTCTATAAACCCATAGGGTCAAACTACGAGAAAATACCCACAAAACGCCCAGCTTCAATTTCTCCCCATTTTCCTTGTATGGCTCCCTTTAGAGGTAAACGTAATCGGGCGTCCCCTGGTATCTGCTCTGATTCAGGCACGGACAGCCACAAATGAACTTTTCTGCAATTCTATAAACCCATAGGGTCAAACTACGAGAAAATATCAACAAAACGGCCCGCTTCAATTTTTCCCCATTTTCCTTGTATAGCTCCATTTAGAGGTAAACGTAATCGGACGTCTCCTGATATCTGCTCCGATTCAGGCACGGACAGCCGCAAATGAAGTTTTCTGCAATTCTATAAACCCATAGGGTCAAACAACGAGAAAATATCCACAAAACGGCCCGCTTCAATTTCTCCCCATTTTCTTTGTACAGCTCCCTTTAGAGGTAAACGTAATCGGGCGTTACCTGGTATCTGCTCGGATTCAGACACGGACAGCCGCAAATGAAGTTTTCTGCAATTCTATAAACCCACAGGGTCAAACTACGAGAAAATATCAACAAAAAGGCCCGCTTCAATTTTTTCCCATTTTCCAAGTATAGCTCCCTTTAGAGGTAAACGTAATCGAGCGTCTCCTGGTATCTGCTCCGATTCAGGCACGGACAGCCGCAAATGAAGATTTCTGCAATTCTATAAACCCATAGGGTCAAACTACGAGAAAATATCCACAAAACGGCCCGCTTCAATTTTTCCCCACTTTCCTTGTATAGCTCCCTTTAGAGGTAAACGTAATCGGGCGTCCCCTGGAATCTGCTCTGATTCAGGCATGGACAGCCCCAAATGAACTTTTCTGCAATTCTATAAACCCATAGGGTCAAACTACGAGACAATATCCACAAAACGGCCCGCTTCAATTTCTCCCCATTTTCCTTGTATAGTTCCCTTTAGAGGTAAACGTAATCGGGCGCCTCCTGGCATCTGCTCCGATTCAGGCACGGACAGCCGCAAATGAAGTTTTCTACAACTCTATAAACCCATAGGGTCAAACTACGAGAAAATATCCACAAAACGCCCAGCTTCAATTTCTCCCCATTTTCCTTGTATAGCTCCCTTTAGAGGTAAACGTAATCGGGCGCCTCCTGGTATCTTCTCCGATTCAGGCACGGACAGCCGCAAATGAAGTTTTCTGCAACTCTATAAACCCATAGGGTCAAACTTCGAGAAAATATCCACAAAATAGCCCGCTTAAATTTTTCCCCATTTTCCTTGTATAGCCCCCTTTAGAGGTAAACTTAATCGGGCGTCTCCTAGTATCTGCTCTTATTCAGGCACGGACAGCCGCAAATGAAGTTTTCGGCAATTCTATAAACCCATAGGGTCAAACTACGAGAAAATATCCACAAAACGGCCCGCTTCAATTTCTCCCCATTTTCCTTGTATAGCTCCCTTTAGAGGTGAACGTAATCGGGCGCCTCCTGGTATCTGCTCTGATTCAGGCACGGACAGCCGCAAATGAAGTTTTCTGCAATTCTATAAACCCATAGGGTCAAACTACGAGAAAATATCCAAAAAACGGCCCGCTTCAATTTTTCCCCATTTTCCTTGTATAGCTCCCTTTAGAGGTAAACGTAATCGGGCGTCCCCTGGTATCTGCTCCGATTCAGGCACGGACAACCCCAAATGAACTTTTCTGCAATTCTATAAACCCATAGGGTCAAACTACGAGAAAATATCCACAAAACGGCCAGCTTCAATTTCTCCCCATTTTCCTTGTATGGCTCCCTTTAGAGGTAAACGTAATCGGGCGTCCCCTGGTATCTGCTCTGATTCAGGCACGGACAGCCACAAATGAACTTTTCTGCAATTCTATAAACCCATAGGGTCAAACTACGAGAAAATATCAACAAAACGGCCCGCTTCAATTTTTCCCCATTTTCCTTGTATAGCTCCATTTAGAGGTAAACGTAATCGGACGTCTCCTGGTATCTGCTCCGATTCAGGCACGGACAGCCGCAAATGAAGTTTTCTGCAATTCTATAAACCCATAGGGTCAAACAACGAGAAAATATCCACAAAACGGCCCGCTTCAATTTTTCCCCATTTTCCTTGTATAGCTCCCTTTAGAGGTAAACGTAATCGGGCGTTCCCTGGTATCTGCTTTGATTCAGGCACGGACAGCCGCAAATGAAGTTTTCTGCAATTCTATAAACCCATAGGGTCAAACTACGAGAAAATATCCAAAAAACGGCCCGCTTCAATTTTTCCCCATTTTCCTTGTATAGCTCCCTTTAGAGGTAAACGTAATCGGGCGTCCCCTGGTATCTGCTCCGATTCAGGCACGGACAACCCCAAATGAACTTTTCTGCAATTCTATAAACCCATAGGGTCAAACTACGAGAAAATATCCACAAAACGGCCAGCTTCAATTTCTCCCCATTTTCCTTGTACGGCTCCCTTTAGAGGTAAACGTAATCGGGAATCTCCTAGTATCTGCTCCGATTCAGGAACGGACAACCACAAATGAAGTTTTCCGCAATTCTATAAACCCACAGGGTCAAACTACGAGAAAATATCAACAAAAAGGCCCGCTTCAATTTTTTCCCATTTTCCTTGTATAGCTCCATTTAGAGGTAAACGTAATCGGACGTCTCCTGGTATCTGCTCCGATTCAGGCACGGACAGCCGCAAATGAAGTTTTCTGCAATTCTATAAACCCATAGGGTCAAACTACGAGAAAATATCCAAAAAACGGCCCGCTTCAATTTTTCCCCATTTTCCTTGTATAGCTCCCTTTAAAGGTAAACGTAATCGGGCGTCCCCTGGTATCTGCTCCGATTCAGGCACGGACAGCCCCAAATGAACTGTTCTGCAATTCTATAAACCCATAGGGTCAAACTACGAGAAAATATCCACAAAACGGCCAGCTTCAATTTCTCCCCATTTTCCTTGTATAGCTCCCTTTAGAGGTAAACGTAATCGGGCGCCTCCTGGCATCTGCTCCGATTCAGGCACGGACATCCGCAAATGAAGTTTTCTGCAACTCTATAAACCCATAGGGTCAAACTACGAGAAAATATCCACAAAACGGCCCACTTTAATTTCTCCCCATTTTCCTTGTATAGCTCACTTTAGAGGTAAACGTAATCGGGCGCCTTCTGGTATCTGCTCCGATTTAGGCACGGACAGCCGCAAATGAACTTTTCTGCAATTCTATAAACCCATAGGGTCAAACTACGAGAAAATATCCACAAAACGCCCAGCTTCAATTTCTCCCCATTTTCCTTGTATAGCTCCCTTTAGAGGTAAACGTAATCGGGCGCCTCCTGGTATCTTCTCCGATTCAGGCACGGACAGCCGCAAATGAAGTTTTCTGCAACTCTATAAACCCATAGGGTCAAACTACGAGAAAATATCAACAAAACGGCCCGCTTCAATTTTTCCCCATTTTCCTTGTATAGCTCCATTTAGAGGTAAACGTAATCGGACGTCTCCTGGTATCTGCTCTGATTCAGGCACAGACAGCCGCAAATGAAGTTTTCTGCAATTCTATAAACCCATAGGGTCAAACAACGAGAAAATATCCACAAAACGGCCCGCTTCAATTTTTCCACATTTTCTTTGTATAGCTCCCTTTAGAGGTAAACGTAATCGGGCGTTACCTGGTATCTGCTCTGATTCAGGCACGGACAGCCGCAAATGAAGTTTTCTGCAATTCTATAAACCCATAGGGTCAAACTACGAGAAAATATCCAAAAAACGGCCCGCTTCAATTTTTCCCCATTTTCCTTGTATAGCTCCCTTTAAAGGTAAACGTAATCGGGCGTCCCCTGGTATCTGCTCCGATTCAGGCACGGACAGCCCCAAATGAACTGTTCTGCAATTCTATAAACCCATAGGGTCAAACTACGAGAAAATATCCACAAAACGGCCAGCTTCAATTTCTCCCCATTTTCCTTGTATAGCTCCCTTTAGAGGTAAACGTAATCGGGCGCCTCCTGACATCTGCTCCGATTCAGGCACGGACATCCGCAAATGAAGTTTTCTGCAACTCTATAAACCCATAGGGTCAAACTACGAGAAAATATCCACAAAACGGCCCACTTTAATTTCTCCCCATTTTCCTTGTATAGCTCACTTTAGAGGTAAACGTAATCGGGCGCCTTCTGGTATCTGCTCCGATTTAGGCACGGACAGCCCGAAATGAACTTTTTTGCAATTCTATAAACCCATAGGGTCAAACTACGAGAAAATATCCACAAAACGCCCAGCTTCAATTTCTCCCCATTTTCCTTGTATGGCTCCCTTTAGAGGTAAACGTAATCGGGCGTCCCCTGGTATCTGCTCTGATTCAGGCACGGACAGCCACAAATGAACTTTTCTGCAATTCTATAAACCCATAGGGTCAAACTACGAGAAAATATCAACAAAACGGCCCGCTTCAATTTTTCCCCATTTTCCTTGTATAGCTCCATTTAGAGGTAAACGTAATCGGACGTCTCCTGATATCTGCTCCGATTCAGGCACGGACAGCCGCAAATGAAGTTTTCTGCAATTCTATAAACCCATAGGGTCAAACAACGAGAAAATATCCACAAAACGGCCCGCTTCAATTTCTCCCCATTTTCTTTGTACAGCTCCCTTTAGAGGTAAACGTAATCGGGCGTTACCTGGTATCTGCTCGGATTCAGACACGGACAGCCGCAAATGAAGTTTTCTGCAATTCTATAAACCCACAGGGTCAAACTACGAGAAAATATCAACAAAAAGGCCCGCTTCAATTTTTTCCCATTTTCCAAGTATAGCTCCCTTTAGAGGTAAACGTAATCGAGCGTCTCCTGGTATCTGCTCCGATTCAGGCACGGACAGCCGCAAATGAAGATTTCTGCAATTCTATAAACCCATAGGGTCAAACTACGAGAAAATATCCACAAAACGGCCCGCTTCAATTTTTCCCCACTTTCCTTGTATAGCTCCCTTTAGAGGTAAACGTAATCGGGCGTCCCCTGGAATCTGCTCTGATTCAGGCATGGACAGCCCCAAATGAACTTTTCTGCAATTCTATAAACCCATAGGGTCAAACTACGAGACAATATCCACAAAACGGCCCGCTTCAATTTCTCCCCATTTTCCTTGTATAGTTCCCTTTAGAGGTAAACGTAATCGGGCGCCTCCTGGCATCTGCTCCGATTCAGGCACGGACAGCCGCAAATGAAGTTTTCTACAACTCTATAAACCCATAGGGTCAAACTACGAGAAAATATCCACAAAACGCCCAGCTTCAATTTCTCCCCATTTTCCTTGTATAGCTCCCTTTAGAGGTAAACGTAATCGGGCGCCTCCTGGTATCTTCTCCGATTCAGGCACGGACAGCCGCAAATGAAGTTTTCTGCAACTCTATAAACCCATAGGGTCAAACTTCGAGAAAATATCCACAAAATAGCCCGCTTAAATTTTTCCCCATTTTCCTTGTATAGCCCCCTTTAGAGGTAAACTTAATCGGGCGTCTCCTAGTATCTGCTCTTATTCAGGCACGGACAGCCGCAAATGAAGTTTTCGGCAATTCTATAAACCCATAGGGTCAAACTACGAGAAAATATCCACAAAACGGCCCGCTTCAATTTCTCCCCATTTTCCTTGTATAGCTCCCTTTAGAGGTGAACGTAATCGGGCGCCTCCTGGTATCTGCTCTGATTCAGGCACGGACAGCCGCAAATGAAGTTTTCTGCAATTCTATAAACCCATAGGGTCAAACTACGAGAAAATATCCAAAAAACGGCCCGCTTCAATTTTTCCCCATTTTCCTTGTATAGCTCCCTTTAGAGGTAAACGTAATCGGGCGTCCCCTGGTATCTGCTCCGATTCAGGCACGGACAACCCCAAATGAACTTTTCTGCAATTCTATAAACCCATAGGGTCAAACTACGAGAAAATATCCACAAAACGGCCAGCTTCAATTTCTCCCCATTTTCCTTGTATGGCTCCCTTTAGAGGTAAACGTAATCGGGCGTCCCCTGGTATCTGCTCTGATTCAGGCACGGACAGCCACAAATGAACTTTTCTGCAATTCTATAAACCCATAGGGTCAAACTACGAGAAAATATCAACAAAACGGCCCGCTTCAATTTTTCCCCATTTTCCTTGTATAGCTCCATTTAGAGGTAAACGTAATCGGACGTCTCCTGGTATCTGCTCCGATTCAGGCACGGACAGCCGCAAATGAAGTTTTCTGCAATTCTATAAACCCATAGGGTCAAACAACGAGAAAATATCCACAAAACGGCCCGCTTCAATTTTTCCCCATTTTCCTTGTATAGCTCCCTTTAGAGGTAAACGTAATCGGGCGTTCCCTGGTATCTGCTTTGATTCAGGCACGGACAGCCGCAAATGAAGTTTTCTGCAATTCTATAAACCCATAGGGTCAAACTACGAGAAAATATCCAAAAAACGGCCCGCTTCAATTTTTCCCCATTTTCCTTGTATAGCTCCCTTTAGAGGTAAACGTAATCGGGCGTCCCCTGGTATCTGCTCCGATTCAGGCACGGACAGCCCCAAATGAACTTTTCTGCAATTCTATAAACCCATAGGGTCAAACTACGAGAAAATATCCACAAAACGGCCAGCTTCAATTTCTCCCCATTTTCCTTGTATGGCTCCCTTTAGAGGTAAACGTAATCGGGCGTCCCCTGGTATCTGCTCTGATTCAGGCACGGACAGCCACAAATGAACTTTTCTGCAATTCTATAAACCCATAGGGTCAAACTACGAGAAAATATCAACAAAACGGCCCGCTTCAATTTTTCCCCATTTTCCTTGTATAGCTCCATTTAGAGGTAAACGTAATCGGGCGTCCCCTGGTATCTGCTCCGATTCAGGCACGGACAGCCCCAAATGAACTTTTCTGCAATTCTATAAACCCATAGGGTCAAACTACGAGAAAATATCCACAAAACGGCCAGCTTCAATTTCTCCCCATTTTCCTTGTATGGCTCCCTTTAGAGGTAAACGTAATCGGGCGTCCCCTGGTATCTGCTCTGATTCAGGCACGGACAGCCACAAATGAACTTTTCTGCAATTCTATAAACCCATAGGGTCAAACTACGAGAAAATATCAACAAAACGGCCCGCTTCAATTTTTCCCCATTTTCCTTGTATAGCTCCATTTAGAGGTAAACGTAATCGGACGTCTCCTGGTATCTGCTCCGATTCAGGCACAGACAGCCGCAAATGAAGTTTTCTGCAATTCTATAAACCCATAGGGTCAAACAACGAGAAAATATCCACAAAACGGCCCGCTTCAATTTTTCCCCATTTTCTTTGTATAGCTCCCTTTAGAGGTAAACGTAATCGGGCGTTACCTGGTATCTGCTCTGATTCAGGCACGGACAGCCGCAAATGAAGTTTTCTGCAATTCTATAAACCCATAGGGTCAAACTACGAGAAAATATCCAAAAAACGACCCGCTTCAATTTTTCCCCATTTTCCTTGTATAGCTCCCTTTAAAGGTAAACGTAATCGGGCGTCCCCTGGTATCTGCTCCGATTCAGGCACGGACAGCCCCAAATGAACTGTTCTGCAATTCTATAAACCCATAGGGTCAAACTACGAGAAAATATCCACAAAACGGCCAGCTTCAATTTCTCCCCATTTTCCTTGTATAGCTCCCTTTAGAGGTAAACGTAATCGGGCGCCTCCTGGCATCTGCTCCGATTCAGGCACGGACATCCGCAAATGAAGTTTTCTGCAACTCTATAAACCCATAGGGTCAAACTACGAGAAAATATCCACAAAACGGCCCACTTTAATTTCTCCCCATTTTCCTTGTATAGCTCACTTTAGAGGTAAACGTAATCGGGCGCCTTCTGGTATCTGCTCCGATTTAGGCACGGACAGCCGCAAATGAACTTTTCTGCAATTCTATAAACCCATAGGGTCAAACTACGAGAAAATATCCACAAAACGCCCAGCTTCAATTTCTCCCCATTTTCCTTGTATAGCTCCCTTTAGAGGTAAACGTAATCGGGCGCCTCCTGGTATCTTCTCCGATTCAGGCACGGACAGCCGCAAATGAAGTTTTCTGCAACTCTATAAACCCATAGGGTCAAACTTCGAGAAAATATCCACAAAATAGCCCGCTTAAATTTTTCCCCATTTTCTTTGTATAGCCCCCTTTAGAGGTAAACTTAATCGGGCGTCTCCTAGTATCTGCTCTTATTCAGGCACGGACAGCCGCAAATGAAGTTTTCGGCAATTCTATAAACCCATAGGGTCAAACTACGATAAAATATCCACAAAATGGCCCGCTTCAATTTCTCCCCATTTTCCTTGTATAGCTCCCTTTAGAGGTGAACGTAATCGGGCGCCTCCTGGTATCTGCTCCGATTCAGGCACGGACAGCCGCAAATGAAGTTTTCTGCAATTCTATAAACCCATAGGGTCAAACTACGAGAAAATATCCACAAAACGGCCAGCTTCAATTTCTCCCCATTTTCCTTGTATGGCTCCCTTTAGAGGTAAACGTAATCGGGAATCTCCTAGTATCTGCTCCGATTCAGGCACAGACAGCCACAAATAAAGTCTTCTGCAATTCTATAAACCCATAGGGTCAAACCACGAGAAAATATCCACAAAATGGCCCGCTTCAATTTCTCCCCATTTTCCTTGTATAGCTCCCTTTAGAGGTGAACGTAATCGGGCACCTCCTGGTATCTGCTCCGATTCAGGCACGGACAGCCGCAAATGAAGTTTTCTGCAATTCTATAAACCCATAAGGTCAAACTACGAGAAAATATCCAAAAAACGGCCCGCTTCAATTTTTCCCCATTTTCCTTGTATATCTCCCTTTAGAGGTAAACGTAATCGGGCGCCTTCTGGTATCTGCTCCGATTCAGGCACGGACAGCCGCAAATGAACTTTTATGCAATTCTATAAACCCATAGGGTCAAACTTCGAGAAAATATCCACAAAATAGCCCGCTTAAATTTTTCCCCATTTTCTTTGTATAGCCCCCTTTAGAGGTAAACTTAATCGGGCGTCTCCTAGTATCTGCTCTGATTCAGGCACGGACAGCCGCAAATGAAGTTTTCGGCAATTCTATTAACCCATAGGGTCAAACTACGAGAAAATATCCACAAAACGGCCCGCTTCAATTTCTCCCCATTTTCCTTGTATAGCTCCCTTTAGAGGTGAACGTAATCGGGCGCCTCCTGGTATCTGCTCTGATTCAGGCACGGACAGCCGCAAATGAAGTTTTCTGCAATTCTATAAACCCATAGGGTCAAACTACGAGAAAATATCCAAAAAACGGCCCGCTTCAATTTTTCCCCATTTTCCTTGTATAGCTCCCTTTAGAGGTAAACGTAATCGGGCGTCCCCTGGTATCTGCTCCGATTCAGGCACGGACAACCCCAAATGAAGTTTTCTGCAATTCTATAAACCCATAGGGTCAAACTATGAGAAAATATCCACAAAACGGCCAGCTTCAATTTCTCCCCATTTTCCTTGTATGGCTCCCTTTAGAGGTAAACGTAATCGGGCGTCCCCTGGTATCTGCTCTGATTCAGGCACGGACAGCCACAAATGAACTTTTCTGCAATTCTATAAACCCATAGGGTCAAACTACGAGAAAATATCAACAAAACGGCCCGCTTCAATTTTTCCCCATTTTCCTTGTATAGCTCCATTTAGAGGTAAACGTAATCGGACGTCTCCTGGTATCTGCTCCGATTCAGGCACGGACAGCCGCAAATGAAGTTTTCTGCAATTCTATAAACCCATAGGGTCAAACAACGAGAAAATATCCACAAAACGGCCCGCTTCAATTTTTCCCCATTTTCCTTGTATAGCTCCCTTTAGAGGTAAACGTAATCGGGCGTTCCCTGGTATCTGCTTTGATTCAGGCACGGACAGCCGCAAATGAAGTTTTCTGCAATTCTATAAACCCATAGGGTCAAACTACGAGAAAATATCCAAAAAACGGCCCGCTTCAATTTCTCCCCATTTTCCTTGTATAGCTCCCTTTAGAGGTAAACGTAATCGGGCGCCTCCTGGTATCTTCTCCGATTCAGGCACGGACAGCCGCAAATGAAGTTTTCTGCAACTCTATAAACCCATAGGGTCAAACTACGAGAAAATATCCACAAAACGGCCAGCTTCAATTTCTCCCCATTTTCCTTGTATGGCTCCCTTTAGAGGTAAACGTAATCGGGCGTCCCCTGGTATCTGCTCTGATTCAGGCACGGACAGCCACAAATGAACTTTTCTGCAATTCTATAAACCCATAGGGTCAAACTACGAGAAAATATCAACAAAACGGCCCGCTTCAATTTTTCCCCATTTTCCTTGTATAGCTCCATTTAGAGGTAAACGTAATCGGACGTCTCCTGGTATCTGCTCCGATTCAGGCACGGACAGCCGCAAATGAAGTTTTCTGCAATTCTATAAACCCATAGGGTCAAACAACGAGAAAATATCCACAAAACGGCCCGCTTCAATTTTTCCCCATTTTCCTTGTATAGCTCCCTTTAGAGGTAAACGTAATCGGGCGTTCCCTGGTATCTGCTTTGATTCAGGCACGGACAGCCGCAAATGAAGTTTTCTGCAATTCTATAAACCCATAGGGTCAAACTACGAGAAAATATCCAAAAAACGGCCCGCTTCAATTTTTCCCCATTTTCCTTGTATAGCTCCCTTTAAAGGTAAACGTAATCGGGCGTCCCCTGGTATCTGCTCCGATTCAGGCACGGACAGCCCCAAATGAACTATTCTGCAATTCTATAAACCCATAGGGTCAAACTACGAGAAAATATCCACAAAACGGCCAGCTTCAATTTCTCCCCATTTTCCTTGTATAGCTCCCTTTAGAGGTAAACGTAATCGGGCGCCTCCTGGCATCTGCTCCGATTCAGGCACGGACATCCGCAAATGAAGTTTTCTGCAACTCTATAAACCCATAGGGTCAAACTACAAGAAAATATCCACAAAACGGCCCACTTTAATTTCTCCCCATTTTCCTTGTATAGCTCACTTTAGAGGTAAACGTAATCGGGCGCCTTCTGGTATCTGCTCCGATTCAGGCACGGACAGCCGCAAATGAACTTTTCTGCAATTCTATAAACCCATAGGGTCAAACTACGAGAAAATATCCACAAAACGCCCAGCTTCAATTTCTCCCCATTTTCCTTGTATAGCTCCCTTTAGAGGTAAACGTAATCGGGCGCCTCCTGGTATCTTCTCCGATTCAGGCACGGACAGCCGCAAATGAAGTTTTCTGCAACTCTATAAACCCATAGGGTCAAACTTCGAGAAAATATCCACAAAATAGCCCGCTTAAATTTTTCCCCATTTTCTTTGTATAGCCCCCTTTAGAGGTAAACTTAATCGGGCGTCTCCTAGTATCTGCTCTTATTCAGGCACGGACAGCCGCAAATGAAGTTTTCGGCAATTCTATAAACCCATAGGGTCAAACTACGATAAAATATCCACAAAATGGCCCGCTTCAATTTCTCCCCATTTTCCTTGTATAGCTCCCTTTAGAGGTGAACGTAATCGGGCGCCTCCTGGCATCTGCTCCGATTCAGGCACGGACATCCGCAAATGAAGTTTTCTGCAACTCTATAAACCCATAGGGTCAAACTACGAGAAAATATCCACAAAACGGCCCACTTTAATTTCTCCCCATTTTCCTTGTATAGCTCACTTTAGAGGTAAACGTAATCGGGCGCCTTCTGGTATCTGCTCCGATTTAGGCACGGACAGCCGCAAATGAACTTTTCTGCAATTCTATAAACCCATAGGGTCAAACTACGAGAAAATATCCACAAAACGCCCAGCTTCAATTTCTCCCCATTTTCCTTGTATAGCTCCCTTTAGAGGTAAACGTAATCGGGCGCCTCCTGGTATCTTCTCCGATTCAGGCACGGACAGCCGCAAATGAAGTTTTCTGCAACTCTATAAACCCATAGGGTCAAACTTTGAGAAAATATCCACAAAATAGCCCGCTTAAATTTTTCCCCATTTTCTTTGTATAGCCCCCTTTAGAGGTAAACTTAATCGGGCGTCTCCTAGTATCTGCTCTTATTCAGGCACGGACAGCCGCAAATGAAGTTTTCGGCAATTCTATAAACCCATAGGGTCAAACTACGATAAAATATCCACAAAATGGCCCGCTTCAATTTCTCCCCATTTTCCTTGTATAGCTCCCTTTAGAGGTGAACGTAATCGGGCGCCTCCTGGTATCTGCTCCGATTCAGGCACGGACAGCCGCAAATGAAGTTTTCTGCAATTCTATAAACCCATAGGGTCAAACTACGAGAAAATATCCAAAAAATGGCCCGCTTCAATTTTTCCCCATTTTCCTTGTATAGCTCCCTTTAGAGGTAAACGTAATCGGGCGTCCCCTGGTATCTGCTCCGATTCAGGCACGGACAGCCCCAAATGAACTTTTCTGCAATTCTATAAACCCATAGGGTCAAACTACGAGAAAATATCCACAAAACGGCCAGCTTCAATTTCTCCCCATTTTCCTTGTATGGCTCCCTTTAGAGGTAAACGTAATCGGGAATCTCCTAGTATCTGCTCCGATTCAGGCACAGACAGCCACAAATAAAGTCTTCTGCAATTCTATAAACCCATAGGGTCAAACCACGAGAAAATATCCACAAAATGGCCCGCTTCAATTTCTCCCCATTTTCCTTGTATAGCTCCCTTTAGAGGTGAACGTAATCGGGCACCTCCTGGTATCTGCTCCGATTCAGGCACGGACAGCCGCAAATGAAGTTTTCTGCAATTCTATAAACCCATAAGGTCAAACTACGAGAAAATATCCAAAAAACGGCCCGCTTCAATTTTTCCCCATTTTCCTTGTATATCTCCCTTTAGAGGTAAACGTAATCGGGCGCCTTCTGGTATCTGCTCCGATTCAGGCACGGACAGCCGCAAATGAACTTTTATGCAATTCTATAAACCCATAGGGTCAAAATTCGAGAAAATATCCACAAAATAGCCCGCTTAAATTTTTCCCCATTTTCCTTGTATAGCCCCCTTTAGAGGTAAACTTAATCGGGCGTCTCCTAGTATCTGCTCTGATTCAGGCACGGACAGCCGCAAATGAAGTTTTCGGCAATTCTATTAACCCATAGGGTCAAACTACGAGAAAATATCCACAAAATGGCCCGCTTCAATTTCTCCCCATTTTCCTTGTATAGCTCCCTTTAGAGGTGAACGTAATCGGGCGCCTCCTGGTATCTGCTCCGATTCAGGCACGAACAGCCGCAAATGAAGTTTTCTGCAATTCTATAAACCCATAGGGTCAAACTACGAGAAAATATCCAAAAAACGGCCCGCTTCAATTTTTCCCCATTTTCCTTGTATAGCTCCCTTTAGAGGTAAACGTAATCGGGCGTCCCCTGGTATCTGCTCCGATTCAGGCACGGACAGCCCCAAATGAACTTTTCTGCAATTCTATAAACCCATAGGGTCAAACTACGAGAAAATATCCACAAAACGGCCAGCTTCAATTTCTCCCCATTTTCCTTGTATGGCTCCCTTTAGAGGTAAACGTAATCGGGCGTCCCCTGGTATCTGCTCTGATTCAGGCACGGACAGCCACAAATGAACTTTTCTGCAATTCTATAAACCCATAGGGTCAAACTACGAGAAAATATCAACAAAACGGCCCGCTTCAATTTTTCCCCATTTTCCTTGTATAGCTCCATTTAGAGGTAAACGTAATCGGACGTCTCCTGGTATCTGCTCCGATTCAGGCACGGACAGCCGCAAATGAAGTTTTCTGCAATTCTATAAACCCATAGGGTCAAACAACGAGAAAATATCCACAAAACGGCCCGCTTCAATTTTTCCCCATTTTCCTTGTATAGCTCCCTTTAGAGGTAAACGTAATCGGGCGTTCCCTGGTATCTGCTCTGATTCAGGCACGGACAGCCGCAAATGAAGTTTTCTGCAATTCTATAAACCCATAGGGTCAAACTACGAGAAAATATCAAAAAACGGCCCGCTTCAATTTTTCCCCATTTTCCTTGTATAGCTCCCTTTAGAGGTAAACGTAATCGGGCGTCCCCTGGTATCTGCTCCGATTCAGGCATGGACAGCCCCAAATGAACTTTTCTGCAATTCTATAAACCCATAGGGTCAAACTACGAGAAAATATCCACAAAACGGCCAGCTTCAATTTCTCCCCATTTTCCTTGTATAGCTCCCTTTAGAGGTAAACGTAATCGGGCGTCCCCTGGTATCTGCTCTGATTCAGGCACGGACAGCCACAAATGAACTTTTCTGCAATTCTATAAACCCATAGGGTCAAACTACGAGAAAATATCAACAAAACGGCCCCCTTCAATTTTTCCCCATTTTCCTTGTATAGCTCCATTTAGAGGTAAACGTAATCGGACGTCTCCTGGTATCTGCTCCGATTCAGGCACAGACAGCCGCAAATGAAGTTTTCTGCAATTCTATAAACCCATAGGGTCAAACAACGAGAAAATATCCACAAACCGGCCAGCTTCAATTTCTCCCCATTTTCCTTGTATAGCTCTCTTTAGAGGTAAACGTAATCGGGCGCCTCCAGGTATCTTCTCCGATTCAGGCACGGACAGCCGCAAATGAAGTTTTCTGCAACTCTATAAACCCATAGGGTCAAACTTCGAGAAAATATCCACAAAATAGCCCGCTTAAATTTTTCCCCATTTTCCTTGTATAGCCCCCTTTAGAGGTAAACTTAATCGGGCGTCTCCTAGTATCTGCTCTGATTCAGGCACGGACAGCCGCAAATGAAGTTTTTGGCAATTCTATTAACCCATAGGGTCAAACTACGAGAAAATATCCACAAAATGGCCCGCTTCAATTTCTCCCCATTTTCCTTGTATAGCTCCCTTTAGAGGTGAACGTACTCGGGCGCCTCCTGGTATCTGCTCCGATTCAGGCACGGACAGCCGCAATTGAAGTTTTCTGCAATTCTATAAACCCATAGGGTCAAACTACGAGAAAATATCCAAAAAACGGCCCGCTTCAATTTTTCCCCATTTTCCTTGTATAGCTCCCTTTAGAGGTAAACGTAATCGGGCGTCCCCTGGTATCTGCTCCGATTCAGGCACGGACAGCCGCAAATGAAGTTTTCGGCAATTCTATTAACCTATAGGGTCAAACTACGAGAAAATATCCACAAAATGGCCCGCTTCAATTTCTCCCCATTTTCCTTGTATAGCTCCCTTTAGAGGTGAACATAATCGGGCGCCTCCTGGTATCTGCTCCGATTCAGGCACGGACAGCCGCAAATGATGTTTTCTGCAACTCTATAAACCCATAGGGTCAAACTACGAGAAAATATCCACAAAATAGCCCGCTTAAATTTTTCCCCATTTTCCTTGTATAGCCCCCTTTAGAGGTAAACTTAATCGGGCGTCTCCTAGTATCTGCTCTGATTCAGGCACGGACAGCCGCAAATGAAGTTTTCGGCAATTCTATTAACCCATAGGGTCAAACTACGAGAAAATATCCACAAAATGGCCCGCTTCAATTTCTCCCCATTGTCCTTGTATAGCTCCCTTTAGAGGTGAATGTAATCGGGCGCCTCCTGGTATCTGCTCCGATTCAGGCACGGACAGCCGCAAATGAAGTTTTCTGCAATTCTATAAACCCATAGGGTCAAACTACGAGAAAATATCCAAAAAACGGCCCGCTTCAATTTTTCCCCATTTTCCTTGTATAGCTCCCTTTAGAGGTAAACGTAATCGGGCGTCCCCTGGTATCTGCTCCGATTCAGGCACGGACAGCCCCAAATGAACTTTTCTGCAATTCTATAAACCCATAGGGTCAAACTACGAGAAAATATCCACAAAACGGCCAGCTTCAATTTTTCCCCATTTTCCTTGTATAGCTCCATTTAGAGGTAAACGTAATCGGACGTCTCCTGGTATCTGCTCCGATTCAGGCACAGACAGCCGCAAATGAAGTTTTCTGTAATTCTATAAACCCATAGGGTCAAACAACGAGAAAATATCCACAAAACGGCCAGCTTCAATTTCTCCCCATTTTCCTTGTATAGCTCCCTTTAGAGGTAAACGTAATCGGGCGCCTCCTGGTATCTTCTCCGATTCAGGCACGGACAGCCGCAAATGAAGTTTTCTGCAACTCTATAAACCCATAGGGTCAAACTTCGAGAAAATATCCACAAAATAGCCCGCTTAAATTTTTCCCCATTTTCCTTGTATAGCCCCCTTTAGAGGTAAACTTAATCGGGCGTCTCCTAGTATCTGCTCTGATTCAGGCACGGACAGCCGCAAATGAAGTTTTCGGCAATTCTATTAACCCATAGGGTCAAACTACGAGAAAATATCCACAAAATGGCCCGCTTCAATTTCTCCCCATTTTCCTTGTATAGCTCCCTTTAGAGGTGAACGTAATCGGGCGCCTCCTGGTATCTGCTCCGATTCAGGCACGGACAGCCGCAAATGAAGTTTTCTGCAATTCTATAAACCCATAGGGTCAAACTACGAGAAAATATCCAAAAAACGGCCCGCTTCAATTTTTCCCCAGTTTCCTTGTATAGCTCCCTTTGGAGGTAAACGTAATCGGGCGTCCCCTGGTATCTGCTCCGATTCAGGCACGGACAGCCGCAAATGAAGTTTTCGGCAATTCTATTAACCCATAGGGTCAAACTACGAGAAAATATCCACAAAATGGCCCGCTTCAATTTCTCCCCATTTTCCTTGTATAGCTCCCTTTAGAGGTGAACGTAATCGGGCGCCTCCTGGTATCTGCTCCGATTCAGGCACGGACAGCCGCAAATGAAGTTTTCGGCAATTCTATTAACCCATAGGGTCAAACTACGAGAAAATATCCACAAAATGGCCCGCTTCAATTTCTCCCCATTTTCCTTGTATAGCTCCATTTAGAGGTAAACGTAATCGGACGTCTCCTGGTATCTGCTCCGATTCAGGCACGGACAGCCGCAAATGAAGTTTTATGCAATTCTATAAACCCATAGGGTCAAACTACGAGAAAATATCCACAAAACGGCCCGCTTCAGTTTCTCCCCATTTTCCTTGTATAGCTCCCTTTAGAGGTGAACGTAATCGGGCGTTCCCTGGTATCTGCTCCGATTCAGGCACGGACAGCCGCAAATGAAGTTTTCTGCAATTCTATAAACCCATAGGGTCAAACTACGAGAAAATATCCAAAAAACGGCCCGCTTCAATTTTTCCCCATTTTCCTTGTATAGCTCCCTTTAGAGGTAAACGTAATCGGGCGTCCCCTGGTATCTGCTCCGATTCAGGCACGGACAGCCCCAAATGAACTTTTCTGCAATTCTATAAACCCATAGGGTCAAACTACGAGAAAATATCCACAAAACGGCCAGCTTCAATTTCTCCCCATTTTCCTTGTATGGCTCCCTTTAGAGGTAAACGTAATCGGGTGTCCCCTGGTATCTGCTCTGATTCAGGCACGGACAGCCACAAATGAACTTTTCTGCAATTCTATAAACCCATAGGGTCAAACTACGAGAAAATATCAACAAAACGGCCCGCTTCAATTTTTCCCCATTTTCCTTGTATAGCTCCATTTAGAGGTAAACATAATCGGACGTCTCCTGGTATCTGCTCCGATTCAGGCACAGACAGCCGCAAATGAAGTTTTCTGCAATTCTATAAACCCATAGGGTCAAACAACGAGAAAATATCCACAAAACGGCCCGCTTCAATTTTTCCCCATTTTCTTTGTATAGCTCCCTTTAGAGGTAAACGTAATCGGGCGTTACCTGGTATCTGCTCTGATTCAGGCACGGACAGCCGCAAATGAAGTTTTCTGCAATTCTATAAACCCATAGGGTCAAACTACGAGAAAATATCCAAAAAACGGCCCGCTTCAATTTTTCCCCATTTTCCTTGTATAGCTCCCTTTAAAGGTAAACGTAATCGGGCGTCCCCTGGTATCTGCTCCGATTCAGGCACGGACAGCCCCAAATGAACTGTTCTGCAATTCTATAAACCCATAGGGTCAAACTACGAGAAAATATCCACAAAACGGCCAGCTTCAATTTCTCCCCATTTTCCTTGTATAGCTCCCTTTAGAGGTAAACGTAATCGGGCGCCTCCTGGCATCTGCTCCGATTCAGGCACGGACATCCGCAAATGAAGTTTTCTGCAACTCTATAAACCCATAGGGTCAAACTACGAGAAAATATCCACAAAACGGCCCCCTTTAATTTCTCCCCATTTTCCTTGTATAGCTCACTTTAGAGGTAAACGTAATCGGGCGCCTTCTGGTATCTGCTCCGATTTAGGCACGGACAGCCGCAAATGAACTTTTCTGCAATTCTATAAACCCATAGGGTCAAACTACGAGAAAATATCCACAAAACGCCCAGCTTCAATTTCTCCCCATTTTCCTTGTATAGCTCCCTTTAGAGGTAAACGTAATCGGGCGCCTCCTGGTATCTTCTCCGATTCAGGCACGGACAGCCGCAAATGAAGTTTTCTGCAACTCTATAAACCCATAGGGTCAAACTTCGAGAAAATATCCACAAAACAGCCCGCTTAAATTTTTCCCCATTTTCCTTGTATAGCCCCCTTTAGAGGTAAACTTAATCGGGCGTCTCCTAGTATCTGCTCTTATTCAGGCACGGACAGCCGCAAATGAAGTTTTCGGCAATTCTATAAACCCATAGGGTCAAACTACGATAAAATATCCACAAAATGGCCCGCTTCAATTTCTCCCCATTTTCCTTGTATAGCTCCCTTTAGAGGTGAACGTAATCGGGCGCCTCCTGGTATCTGCTCCGATTCAGGCACGGACAGCCACAAATGAAGTTTTCTGCAATTCTATAAACCCATAGGGTCAAACTACGAGAAAATATCCAAAAAACGGCCCGCTTCAATTTTTCCCCATTTTCCTTGTATAGCTCCCTTTAGAGGTAAACGTAATCGGGCGTCCCCTGGTATCTGCTCCGATTCAGGCACGGACAGCCCCAAATGAACTTTTCTGCAATTCTATAAACCCATAGGGTCAAACTACGAGAAAATATCCACAAAACGGCCAGCTTCAATTTCTCCCCATTTTCCTTGTATGGCTCCCTTTAGAGGTAAACGTAATCGGGAATCTCCTAGTATCTGCTCCGATTCAGGCACGGACAGCCACAAATAAAGTCTTCTGCAATTCTATAAACCCATAGGGTCAAACCACGAGAAAATATCCACAAAATGGCCCGCTTCAATTTCTCCCCATTTTCCTTGTATAGCTCCCTTTAGAGGTGAACGTAATCGGGCGCCTCCTGGTATCTGCTCCGATTCAGGCACGGACAGCCGCAAATGAAGTTTTCTGCAATTCTATAAACCCATAAGGTCAAACTACGAGAAAATATCCAAAAAACGGCCCGCTTCAATTTTTCCCCATTTTCCTTGTATATCTCCCTTTAGAGGTAAACGTAATCGGGCGCCTTCTGGTATCTGCTCCGATTCAGGCACGGACAGCCGCAAATGAACTTTTATGCAATTCTATAAACCCATAGGGTCAAACTACGAGAAAATATCCACAAAACGGCCAGCTTCAATTTCTCCCCATTTTCCTTGTATAGCTCCCTTTAGAGGTAAACGTAATCGGGCGCCTCCTGGTATCTTCTCCGATTCAGGCACGGACAGCCGCAAATGAAGTTTTCTGCAACTCTATAAACCCATAGGGTCAAACTTCGAGAAAATATCCACAAAATAGTCCGCTTAAATTTTTCCCCATTTTCCTTGTATAGCCCCCTTTAGAGGTAAACTTAATCGGGCGTCTCCTAGTATCTGCTCTGATTCAGGCACGGACAGCCGCAAATGAAGTTTTCGGCAATTCTATTAACCCATAGGGTCAAACTACGAGAAAATATCCACAAAATGGCCCGCTTCAATTTCTCCCCCATTTTCCTTGTATAGCTCCCTTTAGAGGTGAACGTAATCGGGCGCCTCCTGGTATCTGCTCCGATTCAGGCACGGACAGCCGCAAATGAAGTTTTCTGCAATTCTATAAACCCATAGGGTCAAACTACGAGAAAATATCCAAAAAACGGCCCGCTTCAATTTTTCCCCATTTTCCTTGTATAGCTCCCTTTAGAGGTAAACGTAATCGGGCGTCCCCTGGTATCTGCTCCGATTCAGGCACGGACAGCCCCAAATGAACTTTTCTGCAATTCTATAAACCCATAGGGTCAAACTACGAGAAAATATCTACAAAACGGCCAGCTTCAATTTCTCCCCATTTTCCTTGTACGGCTCCCTTTAGAGGTAAACGTAATCGGGAATCTCCTAGTATCTGCTCCGATTCAGGAACGGACAGCCACAAATGAAGTTTTCCGCAATTCTATAAACCCACAGGGTCAAACTACGAGAAAATATCAACAAAAAGGTCCGCTTCAATTTTTTCCCATTTTCCAAGTATAGCTCCCTTTAGAGGTAAACGTAATCGAGCGTCTCCTGGTATCTGCTCCGATTCAGGCACGGACAGCCGCAAATGAAGATTTCTGCAATTCTATAAACCCATAGGGTCAAACTACGAGAAAATATCCACAAAACGGCCCGCTTCAATTTTTCCCCACTTTCCTTGTATAGCTCCCTTTAGAGGTAAACGTAATCGGGCGTCCCCTGGAATCTGCTCTGATTCAGGCATGGACAGCCCCAAATGAACTTTTCTGCAATT
Source organism: Heracleum sosnowskyi (assembly GCA_030848705.1). NCBI lineage: Eukaryota > Viridiplantae > Streptophyta > Magnoliopsida > Apiales > Apiaceae > Heracleum > Heracleum sosnowskyi. The sequence continues at coordinate 64,990,731 of CM061244.1, read as the reverse complement.
CTATAAACCCATAGGGTCAAACTACGAGACAATATCCACAAAACGGCCCGCTTCAATTTCTCCCCATTTTCCTTGTATAGTTCCCTTTAGAGGTAAACGTAATCGGGCGCCTCCTGGCATCTGCTCCGATTCAGGCACGGACAGCCGCAAATGAAGTTTTCTACAACTCTATAAACCCATAGGGTCAAACTACGAGAAAATATCCACAAAACGGCCCGCTTTAATTTCTCCCCATTTTCCTTGTATAGCTCACTTTAGAGGTAAACGTAATCGGGCGCCTCCTGGTATTTTCTCCGATTCAGGCACGGACAGCCGCAAATGAAGTTTTCTGCAACTCTATAAACCCATAGGGTCAAACTTCGAGAAAATATCCACAAAACAGCCCGCTTAAATTTTTCCCCATTTTCCTTGTATAGCTCCCTTTAGAGGTAAACGTAATCGGGCGTCTCCTCGTATCTGCTCTGATTCAGGCACGGACAGCCGCAAATGAAGTTTTCGGCAATTCTATAAACCCATAGGGTCAAACTACGAGAAAATATCCACAAAACGGCCCGCTTCAATTTCTCCCCATTTTCCTTGTATAGCTCCCTTTAGAGGTGAACGTAATCGGGCGCCTCCTGGTATTTTCTCCGATTCAGGCACGGACAGCCGCAAATGAAGTTTTCTGCAACTCTATAAACCCATAGGGTCAAACTTCGAGAAAATATCCACAAAACAGCCCGCTTAAATTTTTCCCCATTTTCCTTGTATAGCTCCCTTTAGAGGTAAACGTAATCGGGCGTCTCCTCGTATCTGCTCTGATTCAGGCACGGACAGCCGCAAATGAAGTTTTCGGCAATTCTATAAACCCATAGGGTCAAACTACGATAAAATATCCACAAAATGGCCCGCTTCAATTTCTCCCCATTTTCCTTGTATAGCTCCCTTTAGAGGTGAACGTAATCGGGCGCCTCCTGGTATCTGCTCCGATTCAGGCACGGACAGCCGCAAATGAAGTTTTCTGCAATTCTATAAACCCATAGGGTCAAACTACGAGAAAATATCCAAAAAACGGCCCGCTTCAATTTTTCCTCATTTTCCTTGTATAGCTCCCTTTAGAGGTAAACGTAATCGGGCGTCCCCTGGTATCTGCTCCGATTCAGGCACGGACAGCCCCAAATGAACTTTTCTGCAATTCTATAAACCCATAGGGTCAAACTACGAGAAAATATCCACAAAACGGCCAGCTTCAATTTCTCCCCATTTTCCTTGTATGGCTCCCTTTAGAGGTAAACGTAATCGGGAATCTCCTAGTATCTGCTCCGATTCAGGCACGGACAACCACAAATAAAGTCTTCTGCAATTCTATAAACCCATAGGGTCAAACCACGAGAAAATATCCACAAAATGGCCCGCTTCAATTTCTCCCCATTTTCCTTGTATAGCTCCCTTTAGAGGTGAACGTAATCGGGCGCCTCCTGGTATCTGCTCCGATTCAGGCACGGACAGCCGCAAATGAACTTTTATGCAATTCTATAAACCCATAGGGTCAAACTACGAGAAAATATCCACAAAACGGCCAGCTTCAATTTCTCCCCATTTTCCTTGTATAGCTCCCTTTAGAGGTAAACGTAATCGGGCGCCTCCTGGTATCTTCTCCGATTCAGGCACGGACAGCCGCAAATGAAGTTTTCTGCAACTCTATAAACCCATAGGGTCAAACTTCGAGAAAATATCCACAAAATAGCCCGCTTAAATTTTTCCCCATTTTCCTTGTATAGCCCCCTTTAGAGGTAAACTTAATCGGGCGTCTCCTAGTATCTGCTCTGATTCAGGCACGGACAGCCGCAAATGAAGTTTTCGGCAATTCTATTAACCCATAGGGTCAAACTACGAGAAAATATCCACAAAATGGCCCGCTTCAATTTCTCCCCATTTTCCTTGTATAGCTCCCTTTAGAGGTGAACGTAATCGGGCGCCTCCTGGTATCTGCTCCGATTCAGGCACGGACAGCCGCAAATGAAGTTTTCTGCAATTCTATAAACCCATAGGGTCAAACTACGAGAAAATATCCAAAAAACGGCCCGCTTCAATTTTTCCCCATTTTCCTTGTATAGCTCCCTTTAGAGGTAAACGTAATCGGGCGTCCCCTGGTATCTGCTCCGATTCAGGCACGGACAGCCCCAAATGAACTTTTCTGCAATTCTATAAACCCATAGGGTCAAACTACGAGAAAATATCCACAAAACGGCCAGCTTCAATTTCTCCCCATTTTCCTTGTACGGCTCCCTTTAGAGGTAAACGTAATCGGGAATCTCCTAGTATCTGCTCCGATTCAGGAACGGACAGCCACAAATGAAGTTTTCCGCAATTCTATAAACCCACAGGGTCAAACTACGAGAAAATATCAACAAAAAGGTCCGCTTCAATTTTTTCCCATTTTCCAAGTATAGCTCCCTTTAGAGGTAAACGTAATCGAGCGTCTCCTGGTATCTGCTCCGATTCAGGCACGAACAGTCGCAAATGAAGATTTCTGCAATTCTATAAACCCATAGGGTCAAACTACGAGAAAATATCCACAAAACGGCCCGCTTCAATTTTTCCCCACTTTCCTTGTATAGCTCCCTTTAGAGGTAAACGTAATCGGGCGTCCCCTGGAATCTGCTCTGATTCAGGCATGGACAGCCCCAAATGAACTTTTCTGCAATTCTATAAACCCATAGGGTCAAACTACGAGACAATATCCACAAAACGGCCCGCTTCAATTTCTCCCCATTTTCCTTGTATAGTTCCCTTTAGAGGTAAACGTAATCGGGCGCCTCCTGGCATCTGCTCCGATTCAGGCACAGACAGCCGCAAATGAAGTTTTCTACAACTCTATAAACCCATAGGGTCAAACTACGAGAAAATATCCACAAAACGGCTCGCTTTAATTTCTCCCCATTTTCCTTGTATAGCTCACTTTAGAGGTAAACGTAATCGGGCGCCTCCTGGTATTTTCTCCGATTCAGGCACGGACAGCCGCAAATGAAGTTTTCTGCAACTCTATAAACCCATAGGGTCAAACTTCGAGAAAATATCCACAAAACAGCCCGCTTAAATTTTTCCCCATTTTCCTTGTATAGCTCCCTTTAGAGGTAAACGTAATCGGGCGTCTCCTCGTATCTGCTCTGATTCAGGCACGGACAGCCGCAAATGAAGTTTTCGGCAATTCTATAAACCCATAGGGTCAAACTACGAGAAAATATCCACAAAACGGCCCGCTTCAATTTCTCCCCATTTTCCTTGTATAGCTCCCTTTAGAGGTGAACGTAATCGGGCGCCTCCTGGTATCTGCTCTGATTCAGGCACGGACAGCCGCAAATGAAGTTTTCTGCAATTCTATAAACCCATAGGGTCAAACTACGAGAAAATATCCAAAAAACGGCCCGCTTCAATTTTTCCCCATTTTCCTTGTATAGCTCCCTTTAGAGGTAAACGTAATCGGGCGTCCCCTGGTATCTGCTCCGATTCAGGCACGGACAGCCCCAAATGAACTTTTCTGCAATTCTATAAACCCATAGGGTCAAACTACGAGAAAATATCCACAAAACGCCCAGCTTCAATTTCTCCCCATTTTCCTTGTATAGCTCCCTTTAGAGGTAAACGTAATCGGGCGCCTCCTGGTATCTTCTCCGATTCAGGCACGGACAGCCGCAAATGAAGTTTTCTGCAACTCTATAAACCCAAAGGGTCAAACTTCGAGAAAATATCCACAAAACAGCCCGCTTAAATTTTTCCCCATTTTCCTTGTATAGCCCCCTTTAGAGGTAAACTTAATCGGGCGTCTCCTAGTATCTGCTCTTATTCAGGCACGGACAGCCGCAAATGAAGTTTTCAGCAATTCTATAAACCCATAGGGTCAAACTACGATAAAATATCCATAAAATGGCCCGCTTCAATTTCTCCCCATTTTCCTTGTATAGCTCCCTTTAGAGGTAAACGTAATCGGGCGCCTCCTGGCATCTGCTCCGATTCAGGCACGGACATCCGCAAATGAAGTTTTCTGCAACTCTATAAACCCATAGGGTCAAACTACGAGAAAATATCCACAAAACGGCCCACTTTAATTTCTCCCCATTTTCCTTGTATAGCTCACTTTAGAGGTAAACGTAATCGGGCGCCTTCTGGTATCTGCTCCGATTTAGGCACGGACAGCCGCAAATGAACTTTTCTGCAATTCTATAAACCCATAGGGTCAAACTACGAGAAAATATCCACAAAACGCCCAGCTTCAATTTCTCCCCATTTTCCTTGTATAGCTCCCTTTAGAGGTAAACGTAATCGGGCGCCTCCTGGTATCTTCTCCGATTCAGGCACGGACAGCCGCAAATGAAGTTTTCTGCAACTCTATAAACCCATAGGGTCAAACTTCGAGAAAATATCCACAAAACAGCCCGCTTAAATTTTTCCCCATTTTCCTTGTATAGCCCCCTTTAGAGGTAAACTTAATCGGGCGTCTCCTAGTATCTGCTCTTATTCAGGCACGGACAGCCGCAAATGAAGTTTTCGGCAATTCTATAAACCCATAGGGTCAAACTACGATAAAATATCCACAAAATGGCCCGCTTCAATTTTTCCCCATTTTCTTTGTATAGCTCCCTTTAGAGGTAAACGTAATCGGGCGTTACCTGGTATCTGCTCTGATTCAGGCACGGACAGCCGCAAATGAACTTTTCTGCAATTCTATAAACCCATAGGGTCAAACTACGAGAAAATATCCACAAAACGGCCCGCTTCAATTTCTCCCCATATTCCTTGTATAGCTCCCTTTAGAGGTAAACGTAATCGGGCGTCCCTTGTTATCTGCTCCGATTCAGGCACGGACACCCCCAAATGAATTTTTCTGCAATTCGATAAACCCATTGGGTCAAACTACGAGAAAATATCCACAAAACGGCCCGCTTCAATTTTTCCCCATTTTCCTTGTATAGCTCCCTTTAGAGGTAAACGAAATCGGGCATCCCCTGGTATCTGCTCCGATTCAGGCACGGACAGCCGCAAATGAAGTTTTCTGCAATTCTATAAACCCATAGGGTCAAACTACGAGAAAATAACCACAAAACGGCGCGCTTCAATTTTTCTCCATTTTCCTTGTATAGCTCCCTTTAGAGGTAAACGTAATCAGGCACCTCCTGGTATCTGCTCCGATTCAGGCACGGACTGCCGCAAATGAAGTTTTCTGCAACTCTATAAACCCATAGGGTCAAACTACGAGAAAATATCAACAAAAAGGCCCGGTTCAATTTTTCCCCATTTTCCTTGTATAGCTCCCTTTAGAGGTAAACGTAATCGGGCGTCCCCTGGTATCAGCTCCGATTCAGGCACGGACAGCCCCAAATGAAGTTTTCTGCAATTCTATAAACCCATAGGGTCAAACTACGAGAAAATATCCAAAAAACGGTCCGCTTCAATTTTTCCCCATTTTCCTTGTATAGCTCCCTTTAGAGGTAAACGTAATCGGGCGTCCCCTGGTATCTGCTCCGATTCAGGCACGGACAGCCCCAAATGAACTTTTCTGCAATTCTATAAACCCATAGGGTCAAACTACGAGAAAATATCCACAAAACGGCCAGCTTCAATTTCTCCCCATTTTCCTTGTACGGCTCCCTTTAGAGGTAAACGTAATCGGGAATCTCCTAGTATCTGCTCCGATTCAGGAACGGACAGCCACAAATGAAGTTTTCTGCAATTCTATAAACCCACAGGGTCAAACTACGAGAAAATATCAACAAAAAGGTCCGCTTCAATTTTTTCCTATTTTCCAAGTATAGCTCCCTTTAGAGGTAAACGTAATCGAGCGTCTCCTGGTATCTGCTCCGATTCAGGCACGGACAGCCGGAAATGAAGATTTCTGCAATTCTATAAACCCATAGGGTCAAACTACGAGAAAATATCCACAAACCGGCCCGCTTCAATTTTTCCCCATTTTCCTTGTATAGCTCCCTTTAGAGGTAAACGTAATCGGGCGTCCCCTGGTATCTGCTCTGATTCAGGCATGGACAGCCCCAAATGAACTTTTCTGCAATTCTATAAACCCATAGGGTCAAACTACGAGACAATATCCAAAAAACGGCCCGCTTCAATTTCTCCCCATTTTCCTTGTATAGTTCCCTTTAGAGGTAAACGTAATCGGGCGCATCCTGGCATCTGCTCCGATTCAGGCACGGACAGCCGCAAATGAGGTTTTCTACAACTCTATAAACCCATAGGGTCAAACTACGAGAAAATATCAACAAAAAGGCCCGCTTCAATTTTTTCCCATTTTCCAAGTATAGCTCCCTTTAGAGGTAAACATAATCGAGCGTCTCCTGGTATCTGCTCCGATTCAGGCACGGACAGCCGCAAATAAAGATTTCTGCAATTCTATAAACCCATAGGGTCAAACTACGAGACAATATCCACAAAACGGCCCGCTTCAATTTCTCCCCATTTTCCTTGTATAGTTCCCTTTAGAGGTAAACGTAATCGGGCGCCTCCTGGCATCTGCTCCGATTCAGGCACGGACAGTCGCAAATGAAGTTTTCTGCAACTCTATAAACCCATAGGGTCAAACTACGAGAAAATATCCACAAAACGGCCCGCTTTAATTTCTCCCCATTTTCCTTGTATAGCTCACTTTAGAGGTAAACGTAATCGGGCGCCTTCTGGTATCTGCTCCGATTCAGGCACGGACAGCCGCAAATGAACTTTTCTGCAATTCTATAAACCCATACGGTCAAACTACGAGAAAATATCCCCAAAACGGCCAGCTTCAATTTCTCCCCATTTTCCTTGTATAGCTCCCTTTAGAGGTAAACGTAATCGGGCGCCTCCTGGTATCTTCTCCGATTGAGGCACGGACAGCCGCAAATGAAGTTTTCTGCAACTCTATAAACCCATAGGGTCAAACTTCGAGAAAATATCCACAAAACAGCCCGCTTAAATTTTTCCCCATTTTCCTTGTATAGCTCCGTTTAGAGGTAAACGTAATCGGGCGTCTCCTCGTATCTGCTCTGATTCAGGCACGGACAGCCGCAAATGAAGTTTTCGGCAATTCTATAAACCCATAGGGTCAAACTACGAGAAAATATTCACAAAACGGCCTGCTTCAATTTCTCCCCATTTTCCTTGTATAGCTCCCTTTAGAGATGAACGTAATCGGGCGCCTCCTGGTATCTGCTCCGATTCAGGCACGGACAACCGCAAATGAAGTTTTCTGCAATTCTATAAACCCATAGGGTCAAACTACGAGAAAATATCCAAAAAACGGCCCGCTTCAATTTTTTCCCCATTTTCCTTGTATAGCTCCCTTTAGAGGTAAACGTAATCGGGCGTCCCCTGGTATCTGCTCCGATTCAAGCACGGGCATCCCCAAATGAACTTTTCTGCAATTCTATAAACCCATAGGGTCAAACTACGAGAAAATATCCACAAAACGGCCAGCTTCAATTTCTCCCCATTTTCCTTGTATGGCTCCCTTTAGAGGTAAACGTAATCGGGCGTCCCCTGGTATTAGCTCTGATTCAGGCACGGACAGCCACAAATGAACTTTTCTGCAATTCTATAAACCCATAGGGTCAAACTACGAGAAAATATCAACAAAACGGCCCGCTTCAATTTTTCCCCATTTTCCTTGTCTATCTCCATTTAGAGGTAAACGTAATCGGACGTCTCCTGGTATCTGCTCCGATTCAGGCACGGACAGCCGCAAATGAAGTTTTCTGCAATTCTATAAACCCATAGGGTCAAACAACGAGAAAATATCCAGAAAACGACCTGCTTCAATTTTTCCCCATTTTCCTTGTATAGCTCCCTTTAGAGGTAAACGTAATCGGGGGTTCCCTGGTATCTGCTCTGATTCAGGCACGGACAGCCGCAATTGAACTTTTCTGCAATTCTATAAACCCATAGGGTCAAACTACGAGAAAATATCCACAAAACGGCCCGCTTCAATTTCTCCCCATATTCCTTGTATAGCTCCCTTTAGAGGTAAACGTAATCGGGCGTCCCTTGGTATCTGCTCCGATTCAGGCACGGACAGCCCCAAATGAAGTTTTCGGCAATTCTATAAACCCATAGGGTCAAACTACGAGAAAATATCCAAAAAACGGCCCGCTTCAATTTTTCCCCATTTTCCTTGTATAGCTCCCTTTAGAGGTAAACGTAATCGGGCGTCCCCTGGTATCTGCTCCGATTCAGGCACGGACAGCCCCAAATGAACTTTTCTGCAATTCTATAAACCCATAGGGTCAAACTACGAGAAAATATCCACAAAACGGCCAGCTTCAATTTCTCCCCATTTTCCTTGTACGGCTCCCTTTAGAGGTAAACGTAATCGGGAATCTCCTAGTATCTGCTCCGATTCAGGAACGGACAGCCACAAATGAAGTTTTCTGCAATTCTATAAACCCACAGGGTCAAACTACGAGAAAATATCAACAAAAAGGCCCGCTTCAATTTTTTCCCATTTTCCAAGTATAGCTCCCTTTAGAGGTAAACGTAATCGAGCGTCTCGTGGTATCTGCTCCGATTCAGGCACGGACAGCCGCAAATGAAGATTTCTGAAATTCTATAAACCCATAGGGTCAAACTACGAGAAAATATCCACAAAACGGCCCGCTTCAATTTTTCCCCATTTTCCTTGTATAGCTCCCTTTAGAGGTAAACGTAATCGGGCGTCCCCTGGTATCTGCTCTGATTCAGGCATGGACAGCCCCAAATGAACTTTTCTGCAATTCTATAAACCCATAGGGTCAAACTACGAGACAATATCCAAAAAACGGCCCGCTTCAATTTCTCCCCATTTTCCTTGTATAGTTCCCTTTAGAGGTAAACGTAATCGGGCGCCTCCTGGCATCTGCTCCGATTCAGGCACGGACAGCCGCAAATGAAGTTTTCTGCAACTCTATAAACACATAGGGTCAAACTACGAGAAAATATCAACAAAAAGGCCCGCTTCAATTTTTTCCCATTTTCCAAGTATAGCTCCCTTTAGAGGTAAACGTAATCGAGCGTCTCCTGGTATCTGCTCCGATTCAGGCACGGACAGCCGCAAATAAAGATTTCTGCAATTCTATAAACCCATACGGTCAAACTACGAGAAAATATCCACAAAACGGCCAGCTTCAATTTCTCCCCATTTTCCTTGTATAGCTCCCTTTAGAGGTAAACGTAATCGGGCGCCTCCTGGTATCTTCTCCGATTCAGGCACGGACAGCCGCAAATGAAGTTTTCTGCAACTCTATAAACCCATAGGGTCAAACTTCGAGAAAATATCCACAAAACAGCCCGCTTAAATTTTTCCCCATTTTCCTTGTATAGCTCCCTTTAGAGGTAAACGTAATCGGGCGTCTCCTCGTATCTGCTCTGATTCAGGCACGGACAGCCGCAAATGAAGTTTTCGGCAATTCTATAAACCCATAGGGTCAAACTACGAGAAAATATTCACAAAACGGCCTGCTTCAATTTCTCCCCATTTTCCTTGTATAGCTCCCTTTAGAGGTGAACGTAATCGGGCGCCTCCTGGTATCTGCTCCGATTCAGGCACGGACAGCCGCAAATGAAGTTTTCTGCAATTCTATAAACCCATAGGGTCAAACTACGAGAAAATATGCAAAAAACGGCCCGCTTCAATTTTTCCCCATTTTCCTTGTATAGCTCCCTTTAGAGGTAAACGTAATCGGGCGTCCCCTGGTATCTGCTCCGATTCAGGCACGGGCAGCCCCAAATGAACTTTTCTGCAATTCTATAAACCCATAGGGTCATACTACGAGAAAATATCCACAAAACGGCCAGCTTCAATTTCTCCCCATTTTCCTTGTATGTCTCCCTTTAGAGGTAAACGTAATCGGGCGTCCCCTGGTATCTGCTCTGATTCAGGCACGGACAGCCACAAATGAACTTTTCTGCAATTCTATAAACCCATAGGGTCAAACTACGAGAAAATATCAACAAAACGGCCCGCTTCAATTTTTCCCCATTTTCCTTGTCTATCTCCATTTAGAGGTAAACGTAATCGGACGTCTCCTGGTATCTGCTCCGATTCAGGCACGGACAGCCGCAAATGAAGTTTTCTGCAATTCTATAAACCCATAGGGTCAAACAACGAGAAAATATCCAGAAAATGGCCTGCTTCAATTTTTCCCCATTTTCCTTGTATAGCTCCCTTTAGAGGTAAACGTAATCGGGGGTTCCCTGGTATCTGCTCTGATTCAGGCACGGACAGCCGCAAATGAACTTTTCTGCAATTCTATAAACCCATAGGGTCAAACTACGAGAAAATATCCACAAAACGGCCCGCTTCAATTTCTCCCCATATTCCTTGTATAGCTCCCTTTAGAGGTAAACGTAATCGGGCGTCCCTTGGTATCTGCTCCGATTCAGGCACGGACAGCCCCAAATAAAGTTTTCTGCAATTCTATAAACCCATAGGGTCAAACTACGAGAAAATATCCAAAAAACGGCCCGCTTCAATTTTTCCCCATTTTCCTTGTATAGCTCCCTTTAGAGGTAAACGTAATCGGGCGTCCCCTGGTATCTGCTCCGATTCAGGCACGGACAGCCCCAAATGAACTTTTCTGCAATTCTATAAACCCACAGGGTCAAACTACGAGAAAATATCAACAAAAAGGCCCGCTTCAATTTTTTCCCATTTTCCAAGTATAGCTCCCTTTAGAGGTAAACGTAATCGAGCGTCTCGTGGTATCTGCTCCGATTCAGGCACGGACAGCCGCAAATGAAGATTTCTGAAATTCTATAAACCCATAGGGTCAAACTACGAGAAAATATCCAAAAAACGGCCCGCTTCAATTTTTCCCCATTTTCCTTGTATAGCTCCCTTTAGAGGTAAACGTAATCGGGCGCCTCCTGGTATCTGCTCCGATTCAGGCACGGACAGCCACAAATGAACTTTTCTGCAATTCTATAAACCCATAGGGTCAAACAACGAGAAAATATCAACAAAACGGCCCGCTTCAATTTTTCCCCATTTTCCTTGTCTATCTCCATTTAGAGGTAAACGTAATCGGACGTCTCCTGGTATCTGCTCTGATTCAGGCACGGACAGCCGCAAATGAAGTTTTCTGCAATTCTATAAACCCATAGGGTCAAACAACGAGAAAATATCCAGAAAACGGCCTGCTTCAATTTTTCCCCATTTTCCTTGTATAGCTCCCTTTAGAGGTAAACGTAATCGGGGGTTCCCTGGTATCTGCTCTGATTCAGGCACGGACAGCCGCAAATGAACTTTTCTGCAATTCTATAAACCCATAGGGTCAAACTACGAGAAAATATCCACAAAACGGCCCGCTTCAATTTCTCCCCATATTCCTTGTATAGCTCCCTTTAGAGGTAAACGTAATCGGGCGTCCCTTGGTATCTGCTCCGATTCAGGCACGGACAGCCGCAAATGAAGATTTCTGAAATTCTATAAACCCATAGGGTCAAACTACGAGAAAATATCCAAAAAACGGCCCGCTTCAATTTTTCCCCATTTTCCTTGTATAGCTCCCTTTAGAGGTAAACGTAATCGGGCGTCCCCTGGTATCTGCTCCGATTCAGGCACGGACAGCCCCAAATGAACTTTTCTGCAATTCTATAAACCCATAGGGTCAAACTACGAGAAAATATCCACAAAACGGCCAGCTTCAATTTCTCCCCATTTTCCTTGTACGGCTCCCTTTAGAGGTAAACGTAATCGGGAATCTCCTAGTATCTGCTCCGATTCAGGAACGGACAGCCACAAATGAAGTTTTCTGCAATTCTATAAACCCACAGGGTCAAACTACGAGAAAATATCAACAAAAAGGCCCGCTTCAATTTTTTCCCATTTTCCAAGTATAGCTCCCTTTAGAGGTAAACGTAATCGAGCGTCTCGTGGTATCTGCTCCGATTCAGGCACGGACAGCCGCAAATGAAGATTTCTGAAATTCTATAAACCCATAGGGTCAAACTACGAGAAAATATCCACAAAACGGCCCGCTTCAATTTTTCCCCATTTTCCTTGTATAGCTCCCTTTAGAGGTAAACGTAATCGGGCGTCCCCTGGTATCTGCTCTGATTCAGGCATGGACAGCCCCAAATGAACTTTTCTGCAATTCTATAAACCCATAGGGTCAAACTACGAGACAATATCCAAAAAACGGCCCGCTTCATTTTCTCCCCATTTTCCTTGTATAGTTCCCTTTAGAGGTAAACGTAATCGGGCGCCTCCTGGCATCTGCTCCGATTCAGGCACGGACAACCGCAAATGAAGTTTTCTGCAACTCTATAAACCCATAGGGTCAAACTACGAGAAAATATCAACAAAAAGGCCCGCTTCAATTTTTTCCCATTTTCCAAGTATAGCTCCCTTTAGAGGTAAACATAATCGAGCGTCTCCTGGTATCTGCTCCGATTCAGGCACGGACAGCCGCAAATAAAGATTTCTGCAATTCTATAAACCCATAGGGTCAAACTACGAGAAAATATCCACAAAACGGCCCGCTTCAATTTTTCCCCATTTTCCTTGTATAGCTCCCTTAAGAGGTAAACGTAATCGGGCGTCCCCTGGTATCTGCTCTGATTCAGGCATGGACAGCCCCAAATGAACTTTTCTGCAATTCTATAAACCCATAGGGTCAAACTACGAGACAATATCCACAAAACGGCCCGCTTCAATTTCTCCCCATTTTCCTTGTATAGTTCCCTTTAGAGGTAAACGTAATCGGGCGCCTCCTGGCATCTGCTCCGATTCAGGCACGGACAGCCGCAAATGAAGTTTTCTGCAACTCTATAAACCCATAGGGTCAAACTACGAGAAAATATCCACAAAACGGCCCGCTTTAATTTCTCCCCATTTTCCTTGTATAGCTCACTTTAGAGGTAAACGTAATCGGGCGCCTTCTGGTATCTGCTCCGATTCAGGCACGGACAGCCGCAAATGAACTTTTTTGCAATTCTATAAACCCATACGGTCAAACTACGAGAAAATATCCACAAAACGGCCAGCTTCAATTTCTCCCCATTTTCCTTGTATAGCTCCCTTTAGAGGTAAACGTAATCGGGCGCCTCCTGGTATCTTCTCCGATTCAGGCACGGACAGCCGCAAATGAAGTTTTCTGCAACTCTATAAACCCATAGGGTCAAACTTCGAGAAAATATCCACAAAACAGCCCGCTTAAATTTTTCCCCATTTTCCTTGTATAGCTCCCTTTAGAGGTAAACGTAATCGGGCGTCTCCTCGTATCTGCTCTGATTCAGGCACGGACAGCCGCAAATGAAGTTTTCGGCAATTCTATAAACCCATAGGGTCAAACTACGAGAAAATATTCACAAAACGGTCTGCTTCAATTTCTCCCCATTTTCCTTGTATAGCTCCCTTTAGAGGTGAACGTAATCGGGCGCCTCCTGGTATCTGCTCCGATTCAGGCACGGACAGCCACAAATGAAGTTTTCTGCAATTCTATAAACCCATAGGGTCAAACTACGAGAAAATATCCAAAAAACGGCCCGCTTCAATTTTTCCCCATTTTCCTTGTATAGCTCCCTTTAGAGGTAAACGTAATCGGGCGTCCCCTGGTATCTGCTCCGATTCAGGCACGGGCAGCCCCAAATGAACTTTTCTGCAATTCTATAAACCCATAGGGTCAAACTACGAGAAAATATCCACAAAACGGCCAGCTTCAATTTCTCCCCATTTTCCTTGTATGGCTCCCTTTAGAGGTAAACGTAATCGGGCGTCCCCTGGTATCTGCTCTGATTCAGGCACGGACAGCCACAAATGAACTTTTCTGCAATTCTATAAACCCATAGGGTCAAACTACGAGACAATATCCACAAAACGGCCCGCTTCAATTTCTCCCCATTTTCCTTGTATAGTTCCCTTTAGAGGTAAACGTAATCGGGCGCCTCCTGGCATCTGCTCCGATTCAGGCACGGACAGCCGCAAATGAAGTTTTCTGCAACTCTATAAACCCATAGGGTCAAACTACGAGAAAATATCCACAAAACGGCCCGCTTTAATTTCTCCCCATTTTCCTTGTATAGCTCACTTTAGAGGTAAACGTAATCGGGCGCCTTCTGGTATCTGCTCCGATTCAGGCACGGACAGCCGCAAATGAACTTTTCTACAATTCTATAAACCCATACGGTCAAACTACGAGAAAATATCCACAAAACGGCCAGCTTCAATTTCTCCCCATTTTCCTTGTATAGCTCCCTTTAGAGGTAAACGTAATCGGGCGCCTCCTGGTATCTTCTCCGATTCAGGCACGGACAGCCGCAAATGAAGTTTTCTGCAACTCTATAAACCCATAGGGTCAAACTTCGAGAAAATATCCACAAAACAGCCCGCTTAAATTTTTCCCCATTTTCCTTGTATAGCTCCCTTTAGAGGTAAACGTAATCGGGCGTCTCCTCGTATCTGCTCTGATTCAGGCACGGACAGCCGCAAATGAAGTTTTCGGCAATTCTATAAACCCATAGGGTCAAACTATGAGAAAATATTCACAAAACGGCCTGCTTCAATTTCTCTCCATTTTCTTTGTATAGCTCCCTTTAGAGGTGAACGTAATCGGGCGCCTCCTGGTATCTGCTCCGATTCAGGCACGGACAACCGCAAATGAAGTTTTCTGCAATTCTATAAACCCATAGGGTCAAACTACGAGAAAATATCCAAAAAACGGTCCGCTTCAATTTTTCCCCATTTTCCTTGTATAGCTCCCTTTAGAGGTAAACGTAATCGGGCGTCCCCTGGTATCTGCTCCGATTCAGGCACGGGCAGCCCCAAATGAACTTTTCTGCAATTCTATAAACCCATAGGGTCAAACTACGAGAAAATATCCACAAAACGGCCAGCTTCAATTTCTCCCCATTTTCCTTGTATGGCTCCCTTTAGAGGTAAACGTAATCGGGCGTCCCCTGGTATCTGCTCTGATTCAGGCACGGACAGCCACAAATGAACTTTTCTGCAATTCTATAAACCCATAGGGTCAAACTACGAGAAAATATCAACAAAACGGCCCGCTTCAATTTTTCCCCATTTTCCTTGTCTATCTCCATTTAGAGGTAAACGTAATCGGACGTCTCCTGGTATCTGCTCCGATTCAGGCACGGACAGCCGCAAATGAAGTTTTCTGCAATTCTATAAACCCATAGGGTCAAACAACGAGAAAATATCCAGAAAACGGCCTGCTTCAATTTTTCCCCATTTTCCTTGTATAGCTCCCTTTAGAGGTAAACGTAATCGGGGGTTCCCTGGTATCTGCTCTGATTCAGGCACGGACAGCCGCAAATGAACTTTTCTGCAATTCTATAAACCCATAGGGTCAAAACTACGAGAAAATATCCACAAAACGGCCCGCTTCAATTTCTCCCCATATTCCTTGTATAGCTCCCTTTAGAGGTAAACGTAATCGGGCGTCCCTTGGTATCTGCTCCGATTCAGGCACGGACAGCCCCAAATGAAGTTTTCTGCAATTCTATAAACCCATAGGGTCAAACTACGAGAGAATATCCAAAAAACGGCCCGCTTCAATTTTTCCCCATTTTCCTTGTATAGCTCCCTATAGAGGTAAACGTAATCGGGCGTCCCCTGGTATCTGCTCCGATTCAGGCACGGACAGCCCCAAATGAACTTTTCTGCAATTCTATAAACCCATAGGGTCAAACTACGAGAAAATATCCACAAAACGGCCAGCTTCAATTTCTCCCCATTTTCCTTGTACGGCTCCCTTTAGAGGTAAACGTAATCGGGAATCTCCTAGTATCTGCTCCGATTCAGGAACAGACAGCCACAAATGAAGTTTTCTGCAATTCTATAAACCCACAGTCAAACTACGAGAAAATATCAACAAAAAGGCCCGCTTCAATTTTTTCCCATTTTCCAAGTATAGCTCCCTTTAGAGGTAAACGTAATCGAGCGTCTCGTGGTATCTGCTCCGATTCAGGCACGGACAGCCGCAAATGAAGATTTCTGAAATTCTATAAACCCATAGGGTCAAACTACGAGAAAATATCCACAAAACGGCCCGCTTCAATTTTTCCCCATTTTCCTTGTATAGCTCCCTTTAGAGGTAAACGTAATCGGGCGTCCCCTGGTATCTGCTCTGATTCAGGCATGGACAGCCCCAAATGAACTTTTCTGCAATTCTATAAACCCATAGGGTCAAACTACGAGACAATATCCACAAAACGGCCCGCTTCAATTTCTCCCCATTTTCCTTGTTTAGTTCGCTTTAGAGGTAAACGTAATCGGGCGCCTCCTGGCATCTGCTCCGATTCAGGCACGGACAGCCGCAAATGATGTTTTCTGCAACTCTATAAACCCATAGGGTCAAACTACGAGAAAATATCCACAAAACGGCCCGCTTTAATTTCTCCCCATTTTCCTTGTATAGCTCACTTTAGAGGTAAACGTAATCGGGCGCCTTCTGGTATCTGCTCCGATTCAGGCACGGACAGCCGCAAATGAACTTTTCTGCAATTCTATAAACCCATAGGGTCAAACTACGAGAAAATATCCACAAAACGGCCAGCTTCAATTTCTCCCCATTTTCCTTGTATAGCTCCCTTTAGAGGTAAACGTAATCGGGCGCCTCCTGGTATCTGCTCCGATTCAGGCACGGACAGCCGCTAATGAAGTTTTCTGCAATTCTATAAACCCATAGGGTCAAACTACGAGAAAATATCCAAAAAACGGCCCGCTTCAATTTTTCCCCATTTTCCTTGTATAGCTCCCTTTAGAGGTAAACGTAATCGGGCGTCCCCTGGTATCTGCTCCGATTCAGGCACGGACAGCCCCAAATGAACTTTTCTGTAATTCTATAAACCCATAGGGTCAAACTACGAGAAAATATCCACAAAACGGCCAGCTTCAATTTCTCCCCATTTTCCTTGTATGGCTCCCTTTAGAGGTAAACGTAATCGGGCGTCCCCTGGTATCTGCTCTGATTCAGGCACGGACAGCCACAAATGAACTTTTCTGCAATTCCATAAACCCATAGGGTCAAACTACGAGAAAATATCAACAAAACGGCCCGCTTCAATTTTTCCCCATTTTCCTTGTATAGCTCCATTTAGAGGTAAACGTAATCGGACGTCTCCTGGTATCTGCTCCGATTCAGGCACGGACAGCCGCAAATGAAGTTGTCTGCAATTTTATAAACCCATAGGGTCAAACAACGAGAAAATATCCACAAAACGGCCCGCTTCAATTTTTCCCCATTTTCCTTGTATAGCTCCCTTTAGAGGTAAACGTAATCGGGCGTTCCCTGGTATCTGCTCTGATTCAGGCACGGACATCCGCAAATGAACTTTTCTGCAATTCTATAAACCCATAGGGTCAAACTACGAGAAAATATCCACAAAACGGCCCGCTTCAATTTCTCCCCATTTTCCAAGTATAGCTCCCTTTAGAGGTAAACGTAATCGGGCGTCCCCTGGTATCTGCTCCGATTCAGGCACGGACAGCCCCAAATGATCTTTTCTGCAATTCTATAAACCCATAGGGTCAAACTACGAGAAAATATTCACAAAACGACACGCTTCAATTTTTCTCCATTTTCCTTGTATAGCTCCCTTTAGAGGTGAACGTAATCGGGCGTCCCCTGTTATCTGCTCCGATTCAGGCACGGACACCCCCAAATGAATTTTTCTGCAATTCGATAAACCCATTGGGTCAAACTATGAGAAAATATCCAGAAAACGGCCCGCTTCAATTTTTCCCCATTTTCCTTGTATAGCTCCCTTTAGAGGTAAACGAAATCGGGCATCCCCTGGTATCTGCTCCGATTCAGGCACGGACAGCCGCAAATGAAGTTTTCTGCAATTCTATAAACCCATAGGGTCAAACTACGAGAAAATAACCACAAAACGGTGCGCTTCAATTATTCCCCATTTTCCTTGTATAGCTCCCTTTAGAGGTAAACGTAATCAGGCACCTCCTGGTATCTGCTCCGATTCAGGCACGGACTGCCGCAAATGAAGTTTTCTGCAACTCTATAAACCCATAGGGTCAAACTACGAGAAAATATCAACAAAAAGGCCCGGTTCAATTTTTCCCCATTTTCCTTGTATAGCTCCCTTTAGAGGTAAACGTAATCGGGAGTCCCCTGGTATCAGCTCCGATTCAGGCACGGACTGCCCCAAATGAAGTTTTCTGTAATTCTATAAACCCATAGGGTCAAACTACGAGAAAATATCCACAAAACGGCCCGCTTCAATTTCTCCCCATTTTCATTGTATAGCTCCCTTTAGAGGTAAACGTAATCGGGCGCCTCCTGGTATCTGCTCTGATTCAGGCACGGACAGCCGCAAATGAAGTTTTCTGCAATTCTATAAACCCATAGGGTCAAACTACGAGAAAATATCAACAAAAAGGCCCGCTTCAATTTTTCCCCATTTTCCAAGTATAGCTCCCTTTAGAGGTAAACGTAATCGGGCGTCTCCTGGTATCTTCTCCGATTCAGGCACGGACAGCCGCAAATGAAGTTTTCTGCAATTCTATAAACCCATAGGGTCAAACTACGAGAAAATATCCACAAAACGACCCGCTTCAATTTTTCCCCATTTTCCTTGTATAGCTCCATTTAGAGGTAAACGTAATCGGACGTCTCCTGGTATCTGCTCCGATTCAGGCACGGACAGCCGCAAATGAAGTTTTCTGCAATTCTATAAACCCATAGGGTCAAACAACGAGAAAATATCCACAAAACGGCCCGCTTCAATTTTTCCCCATTTTCCTTGTATAGCTCCCTTTAGAGGTAAATGTAATCGGGCGTTCCCTGGTATCTGCTCTGATTCAGGCACGGACAGCCGCAAATGAACTTTTCTGCAATTCTATAAACCCATAGGGTCAAACTACGAGAAAATATCCAGAAAACGGCCCGCTTCAATTTTTCCCCATTTTCCTTGTATAGCTCCCTTTAGAGGTAAACGAAATCGGGCATCCCCTGGTATCTGCTCCGATTCAGGCACGGACAGCCGCAAATGAAGTTTTCTGCAATTCTATAAACCCATAGGGTCAAACTACGAGAAAATAACCACAAAACGGTGCGCTTCAATTATTCCCCATTTTCCTTGTATAGCTCCATTTAGAGGTAAACGTAATCGGACGTCTCCTGGTATCTGCTCCGATTCAGGCACGGATAGCCGCAAATGAAGTTTTCTGCAATTCTATAAACCCATAGGGTCAAACAACGAGAAAATATCCACAAAACGGCCCGCTTCAATTTTTCCCCATTTTCCTTGTATAGCTCCCTTTAGAGGTAAACGTAATCGGGCGTTCCCTGGTATCTGCTCTGATTCAGGCACGGACAGCCGCAAATGAACTTTTCTGCAATTCTATAAACCCATAGGGTCAAACTACGAGAAAATATCCACAAAACGGCCCGCTTCAATTTCTCCCCATATTCCTTGTATAGCTCCCTTTAGAGGTAAACGTAATCGGGCGTCCCCTGGTATCTGCTCCGATTCAGGCACGGACAGCCCCAAATGATCTTTTCTGCAATTCTATAAACCCATAGGGTCAAACTACGAGAAAATATCCACAAAACGACACGCTTCAATTTTTCTCCATTTTCCTTGTATAGCTCCCTTTAGAGGTAAACGTAATCGGGCGTCCCCTGTTATCTGCTCCGATTCAGGCACGGACACCCCCAAATGAATTTTTCTGCAATTCGATAAACCCATTGGGTCAAACTATGAGAAAATATCCAGAAAACGGCCCGCTTCAATTTTTCCCCATTTTCCTTGTATAGCTCCCTTTAGAGGTAAACGAAATCGGGCATCCCCTGGTATCTGCTCCGATTCAGGCACGGACAGCCGCAAATGAAGTTTTCTGCAATTCTATAAACCCATAGGGTCAAACTACGAGAAAATAACCAAAAAACGGTGCGCTTCAATTTTTCCCCATTTTCCTTGTATAGCTCCCTTTAGAGGTAAACGTAATCAGGCACCTCCTGGTATCTGCTCCGATTCAGGCACGGACTGCCGCAAATGAAGTTTTCTGCAACTCTATAAACCCATAGGGTCAAACTACGAGAAAATATCAACAAAAAGGCCCGGTTCAATTTTTCCCCATTTTCCTTGTATAGCTCCCTTTAGAGGTAAACGTAATCGGGAGTCCCCTGGTATCAGCTCCGATTCAGGCACGGACTGCCCCAAATGAAGTTTTCTGCAATTCTATAAACCCATAGGGTCAAACTACGAGAAAATATCCACAAAACGGCCCGCTTCAATTTCTCCCCATTTTCATTGTATAGCTCCCTTTAGAGGTAAACGTAATCGGGCGCCTCCTGGTATCTGCTCCGATTCAGGCACGGACAGCCGCAAATGAAGTTTTCTGCAATTCTATAAACCCATAGGGTCAAACTACGAGAAAATATCAACAAAAAGGCCCGCTTCAATTTTTCCCCATTTTCCAAGTATACCTCCCTTTAGAGGTAAACGTAATCGGGAGTCCCCTGGTATCAGCTCCGATTCAGGCACGGACTGCCCCAAATGAAGTTTTCTGCAATTCTATAAACCCATAGGGTCAAACTACGAGAAAATAACCACAAAACGGTGCGCTTCAATTTTTCCCCATTTTCCTTGTATAGCTCCATTTAGAGGTAAACGTAATCGGACGTCTCCTGGTATCTGCTCCGATTCAGGCACGGACAGCCGCAAATGAAGTTTTCTGCAATTCTATAAACCCATAGGGTCAAACAACGAGAAAATATCCACAAAACGGCCCGGTTCAATTTTTCCCCATTTTCCTTGTATAGCTCCCTTTAGAGGTAAACGTAATCGGGCGTTCCCTGGTATCTGCTCTGATTCAGGCACGGACAGCCGCAAATGAACTTTTCTGCAATTCTATAAACCCATAGGGTCAAACTACGAGAAAATATCCACAAAACGGCCCGCTTCAATTTCTCCCCATATTCCTTGTATAGCTCCCTTTAGAGGTAAACGTAATCGGGCGTCCCCTGGTATCTGCTCCGATTCAGGCACGGACAGCCCCAAATGATCTTTTCTGCAATTCTATAAACCCATAGGGTCAAACTACGAGAAAATATCCACAAAACGACACGCTTCAATTTTTCTCCATTTTCCTTGTATAGCTCCCTTTAGAGGTAAACGTAATCGGGCGTCCCCTGTTATCTGCTCCGATTCAGGCACAGACACCCCCAAATGAATTTTTCTGCAATTCGATAAACCCATTGGGTCAAACTATGAGAAAATATCCAGAAAACGGCCCGCTTCAATTTTTCCCCATTTTCCTTGTATAGCTCCCTTTAGAGGTAAACGAAATCGGGCATCCCCTGGTATCTGCTCCGATTCAGGCACGGACAGCCGCAAATGAAGTTTTCTGCAATTCTATAAACCCATAGGGTCAAACTACGAGAAAATAACCACAAAACGGTGCGCTTCAATTTTTCCCCATTTTCCTTGTATAGCTCCCTTTAGAGGTAAACGTAATCAGGCACCTCCTGGTATCTGCTCCGATTCAGGCACGGACTGCCGCAAATGAAGTTTTCTGCAACTCTATAAACCCATAGGGTCAAACTACGAGAAAATATCAACAAAAAGGCCCGGTTCAATTTTTCCCCATTTTCCTTGTATAGCTCCCTTTAGAGGTAAACGTAATCGGGAGTCCCCTGGTATCAGCTCCGATTCAGGCACGGACTGCCCCAAATGAAGTTTTCTGCAATTCTATAAACCCATAGGGTCAAACTACGAGAAAATATCCACAAAAAGGCCCGCTTCAATTTCTCCCCATTTTCATTGTATAGCTCCCTTTAGAGGTAAACGTAATCGGGCGCCTCCTGGTATCTGCTCTGATTCAGGCACGGACAGCCGCAAATGAAGTTTTCTGCAATTCTATAAACCCATAGGGTCAAACTACGAGAAAATATCAACAAAAAGGCCCGCTTCAATTTTTCCCCATTTTCCAAGTATAGCTCCCTTTAGAGGTAAACGTAATCGGGCGTCTCCTGGTATCTTCTCCGATTCAGGCACGGACAGCCGCAAATGAAGTTTTCTGCAATTCTATAAACCCATAGGGTCAAACTACGAGAAAATATCCACAAAACGACCCGCTTCAATTTTTCTCCATTTTCCTTGTATAGCTCCCTTTAGACGTAAACGTAATCGGGCGTCCCCTGGTATCTTTTCCGATTCCGACACGGACAGCACAAAATGAACTTTTCTGCAATTCTATAAACTCATAGGGTCAAACTACGAGAAAATATCCATAAAACGGCCCGCTTGAATTTCTCCCCATTTTCCTTGTATAGCTCCCTTTAGAGGTAAACGTAATCGGGCGTTCCCTGGTATCTGCTCTGATTCAGGCACGGACAGCCGCAAATGAACTTTTCTGCAATTCTATAAACCCATAGGGTCAAACTACGTGAAAATATCCACAAAACGGCCCGCTTCAATTTCTCCCCATATTCCTTGTATAGCTCCCTTTAGAGGTAAACGTAATCGGGCGGCCCCTGGTATCTGCTCCGATTCAGGCACGGACAGCCCCAAATGATCTTTTCTGCAATTCAATAAACCCATAGGGTCAAACTACGAGAAAATATCCACAAAACGACACGCTTCAATTTTTCTCCATTTTCCTTGTATAGCTCCCTTTAGAGGTAAACGTAATCGGGCGTCCCCTGTTATCTGCTCCGATTCAGGCACGGACACCCCCAAATGAATTTTTCTGCAATTCGATAAACCCATTGTGTCAAACTATGAGAAAATATCCACAAAACGGCCCGCTTCAATTTTTCCCCATTTTCCTTGTATAGCTCCCTTTAGAGGTAAACGAAATCGGGCATCCCCTGGTATCTGCTCCGATTCAGGCACGGACAGCCGCAAATGAAGTTTTCTGCAATTCTATAAACCCATAGGGTCAAACTACGAGAAAATAACCACAAAACGGTGCCCTTCAATTTTTCCCCATTTTCCTTGTATAGCTCCCTTTAGAGGTAAACGTAATCAGGCACCTCCTGGTATCTGCTCCGATTCAGGCACGGACTGCCGCAAATGAAGTTTTCTGCAACTCTATAAACCCATAGGGTCAAACTACGAGAAAATATCAACAAAAAGGCCCGGTTCAATTTTTCCCTATTTTCCTTGTATAGCTCCCTTTAGAGGTAAACGTAATCGGGAGTCCCCTGGTATCACCTCCGATTCAGGCACGGACTGCCCCAAATGAAGTTTTCTGCAATTCTATAAACCCATAGGGTCAAACTACGAGAAAATATCCACAAAACGGCCCGCTTCAATTTCTCCCCATTTTCATTGTATAGCTCCCTTTAGAGGTAAACGTAATCGGGCGCCTCCTGGTATCTGCTCCGATTCAGGCACGGACAGCCGCAAATGAAGTTTTCTGCAATTCTATAAACCCATAGGGTCAAACTACGAGAAAATAACCACAAAACGGTGCGCTTCAATTTTTCCCCATTTTCCTTGTATAGCTCCCTTTAGAGGTAAACGTAATCAGGCACCTCCTGGTATCTGCTCCGATTCAGGCACGGACTGCCGCAAATGAAGTTTTCTGCAACTCTATAAACCCATAGGGTCAAACTATGAGAAAATATCAACAAAAAGGCCCGGTTCAATTTTTCCCCATTTTCCTTGTATAGCTCCCTTTAGAGGTAAACGTAATCGGGAGTCCCCTGGTATCAGCTCCGATTCAGGCACGGACTGCCCCAAATGAAGTTTTCTGCAATTCTATAAACCCATAGGGTCAAACTACGAGAAAATATCCACAAAACGGCCCGCTTCAATTTCTCCCCATTTTCATTGTATAGCTCCCTTTAGAGGTAAACGTAATCGGGCGCCTCCTGGTATCTGCTCTGATTCAGGCACGGACAGCCGCAAATGAAGTTTTCTGCAATTCTATAAACCCATAGGGTCAAACTACGAGAAAATATCAACAAAAAGGCCCGCTTCAATTTTTCCCCATTTTCCAAGTATAGCTCCCTTTAGAGGTAAACGTAATCGGGCGTCTCCTGGTATCTTCTCCGATTCAGGCACGGACAGCCGCAAATGAAGTTTTCTGCAATTCTATAAACCCATAGGGTCAAACTACGAGAAAATATCCACAAAACGACCCGCTTCAATTTTTCTCCATTTTCCTTGTATAGCTCCCTTTAGACGTAAACGTAATCGGGCGTCCCCTGGTATCTGCTCCGATTCCGACACGGACAGCACAAAATGAACTTTTCTGCAATTCTATAAACTCATAGGGTCAAACTACGAGAAAATATCCATAAAACGGCCCGCTTGAATTTCTCCCCATTTTCCTTGTATAGCTCCCTTTAGAGGTAAACGTAATCGGGCGTTCCCTGGTATCTGCTCTGATTCAGGCACGGACAGCCGCAAATGAACTTTTCTGCAATTCTATAAACCCATAGGGTCAAACTACGAGAAAATATCCACAAAACGGCCCGCTTCAATTTTTCCCCATTTTCCTTGTATAGCTCCCTTTAGAGGTAAACGAAATCGGGCATCCCCTGGTATCTGCTCCGATTCAGGCACGGACAGCCGCAAATGAAGTTTTCTGCAATTCTATAAACCCATAGGGTCAAACTACGAGAAAATAACCACAAAACGGTGCGCTTCAATTTTTCCCCATTTTCCTTGTATAGCTCCCTTTAGAGGTAAACGTAATCAGGCACCTCCTGGTATCTGCTCCGATTCAGGCACGGACTGCCGCAAATGAAGTTTTCTGCAACTCTATAAACCCATAGGGTCAAACTACGAGAAAATATCAACAAAAAGGCCCGGTTCAATTTTTCCCCATTTTCCTTGTATAGCTCCCTTTAGAGGTAAACGTAATTGGGAGTCCCCTGGTATCACCTCCGATTCAGGCACGGACTGCCCCAAATGAAATTTTCTGCAATTCTATAAACCCATAGGGTCAAACTACGAGAAAATATCCACAAAACGGCCCGCTTCAATTTCTCCCCATTTTCATTGTATAGCTCCCTTTAGAGGTAAACGTAATCGGGCGCCTCCTGGTATCTGCTCCGATTCAGGCACGGATAGCCGCAAATGAAGTTTTCTGCAATTCTATAAACCCATAGGGTCAAACTACGAGAAAATATCAACAAAAAGGCCCTCTTCAATTTTTCCCCATTTTCCAAGTATAGCTCCCTTTAGAGGTAAACGTAATCGGGCGTCTCCTGGTATCTTCTCCGATTCAGGCACGGACAGCCGCAAATGAAGTTTTCTGCAATTCTATAAACCCATAGGGTCAAACTACGAGAAAATATCCACAAAACGACCCGCTTCAATTTTTCTCCATTTTCCTTGTATAGCTCCTTTTAGACGTAAACGTAATCGGGCGTCCCCTGGTATCTGCTCCGATTCCGACACGGACAGCACTAAATGAACTTTTCTGCAATTCTATAAACTCATAGGGTCAAACTACGAGAAAATATCCATAAAACGGCCCGCTTCAATTTCTCCCCATTTTCCTTGTATAGCTCCCTTTAGAGGTAAACGTAATCGGGCGCCTCCTGGTATCTGCTCCGATTCAGGCACGGACAGCCGCAAATGAAGTTTTCTGCAATTCTTTAAACCCATAGGGTCAAACTACGAGAAAATATCCAAAAAACGGCCCGCTTCAATTTTTCCGCATTTTCCTTGTATAGCTCCCTTTATAGGTAAACGTAATCGGGCGTCCCCTGGTATCTGCTCTGATTCAGGCACGGACAGCCGCAAATGAACTTTTCTGCAATTCTATAAACCCATAGGGTCAAACTACGAGAAAATATCCACAAAACGGCCCGCTTCAATTTTTCCCCATTTTCCTTGTATAGCTCCCTTTAGAGGTAAACGAAATCGGGCATCCCGTGATATCTGCTCCGATTCAGGCACGGACAGCCGCAAATGAAGTTTTCTGCAATTCTATAAACCCATAGGGTCAAACTACGAGAAAATAACCACAAAACGACGCGCTTCAATTTTTCCCCATTTTCCTTGTATAGCTCCCTTTAGAGGTAAACGTAATCAGGCACCTCCTGATATCTGCTCCGATTCCGGCACGGACTGCCGCAAATGAAGTTTTCTACAACTCTATAAACCCATAGGGTCAAACTACGAGAAAATATCAACAAAAAGGCCCGCTTCAAATTTTCCCCATTTTCCTTGTATAGCTCCCTTTAGAGGTAAACGTAATCGGGCATCCCCTGGTATCAGCTCCGATTCAGGCACGGACAGGCCCAAATGAAGTTTTCTGCAATTCTATAAACCCATAGGGTCAAACTACGAGAAAATATCCACAAAACGGCCCGCTTCAATTTCTCCCCATTTTCATTGTATAGCTCCCTTTATAGGTAAACGTAATCGGGCGCCTCCTGGTATCTGCTCCGATTCAGGCACGGACAGCCGCAAATGAAGTTTTCTGCAATTCTATAAACCCATAGGGTCAAACTACGAGAAAATATCAACAAAAAGGTCCGCTTCAATTTTTCCCCATTTTCCAAGTATAGCTCCCTTTAGAGGTAAACGTAATCGGGCGTCTCCTGGTATCTTCTCCGATTCAGGCACGGACAGCCGCAAATGAAGTTTTCTGCAATTCTATAAACCCATAGGGTCAAACTACGAGAAAATATCCACAAAACGACCCGCTTCAATTTTTCTCCATTTTCCTTGTATAGCTCCCTTTAGACGCAAACGTAATCGGGCGTCCCCTGGAATCTGCTCCGATTCCGACACGGACAGCACTAAATGAACTTCTGCAATTCTATAAACTCATAGGGTCAAACTACGAGAAAATATCCATAAAATGGCCTGCTTCAATTTCTCCCCATTTTCCTTGTATAGCTCCCTTTAGAGGTAAACGTAATCGGGCGCTTCCTGGTATCTGCTCCGATTCAGGCACGGACAACCGCAAATGAAGTTTTCTGCAATTCTATAAACCCACAGGGTCAAACTATGAGAAAATATCAACAAAAAGGCCCGCTTCAATTTTTTCCCATTTTCCAAGTATAGCTCCCTTTAGAGGTAAACGTAATCGGGCGTCCCCTGGTATCTGCTCTGATTCAGGCACGGACAGCCGCAAATGAACTTTTCTGCAATTCTATAAACCCATAGGGTCAAACTACGAGAAAATAACCACAAAACGGTGCGCTTCAATTTTTCCCCATTTTCCTTGTATAGCTCCCTTTAGAGGTAAACGTAATCAGGCACCTCCTGATATCTGCTCCGATTCAGGCACGGACTGCCGCAAATGAAGTTTTCTGCAACTCTATAAACCCATTTTCAACAAAAAGGTCCGCTTCAATTTTTCCCCATTTTCCTTGTATAGCTCCCTTTAGAGGTAAACGTAATCGGGCGTCCCCTGGTATCTGCTCTGATTCAGGCACGGACAGCCGCAAATGAACTTTTCTGCAATTCTATAAACCCATAGGGTCAAACTACGAGAAAATATCCACAAAACGGCCCGCTTCAATTTTTCCCCATTTTCCTTGTATAGCTCCCTTTAGAGGTAAACGAAATCGGGCATCCCGTGATATCTGCTCCGATTCAGGCACGGACAGCCGCAAATGAAGTTTTCTGCAATTCTATAAACCCATAGGGTCAAACTACGAGAAAATAACCACAAAACGGCGCGCTTCAATTTTTCCCCATTTTCCTTGTATAGCTCCCTTTAGAGGTAAACGTAATCAGGCACCTCCTGATATCTGCTCCGATTCAGGCACGGACTGCCGCAAATGAAGTTTTCTGCAACTCTATAAACCCATAGGGTCAAACTACGAGAAAATATCAACAAAAAGGCCCGCTTCAAATTTTCCCCATTTTCCTTGTATAGCTCCCTTTAGAGGTAAACGTAATCGGGCGTCCCCTGGTATCAGCTCCGATTCAGGCACGGACAGGCCCAAATGAAGTTTTCTGCAATTCTATAAACCCATAGGGTCAAACTACGAGAAAATATCCACAAAACGGCCCGCTTCAATTTCTCCCCATTTTCATTGTATAGCTCCCTTTATAGGTAAACGTAATCGGGCGCCTCCTGGTATCTGCTCCGATTCAGGCACGGACAGCCGCAAATGAAGTTTTCTGCAATTCTATAAACCCATAGGGTCAAACTACGAGAAAATATCAACAAAAAAGTCCGCTTCAATTTTTCCCCATTTTCCAAGTATAGCTCCCTTTAGAGGTAAACGTAATCGGGCGTCTCCTGGTATCTTCTCCGATTCAGGCACGGACAGCCGCAAATGAAGTTTTCTGCAATTCTATAAACCCATAGGGTCAAACTACGAGAAAATATCCACAAAACGACCCGCTTCAATTTTTCTCCATTTTCCTTGTATAGCTCCCTTTAGACGTAAACGTAATCGGGCGTCCCCTGGTATCTGCTCCGATTCCGACACGGATAGCACTAAATGAACTTCTGCAATTCTATAAACTCATAGGGTCAAACTACGAGAAAATATCCATAAAACGGCCCTCTTCAATTTCTCCCCATTTTCCTTGTATAGCTCCCTTTAGAGGTAAACGTAATCGGGCGCCTCCTGGTATCTGCTCCGATTCAGGCACGGACAACCGCAAATGAAGTTTTCTGCAATTTTATAAACCCACAGGGTCAAACTACGAGAAAATATCAACAAAAAGGCCCGCTTCAATTTTTTCCCATTTTCCAAGTATAGCTCCCTTTAGAGGTAAACGTAATCGGGCGTCCCCTGGTATCTGCTCTGATTCAGGCACGGACAGCCGCAAATGAACTTTTCTGCAATTCTATAAACCCATAGGGTCAAACTACGAGAAAATAACCACAAAACGGCGCGCTTCAATTTTTCCCCATTTTCCTTGTATAGCTCCCTTTAGAGGTAAACGTAATCAGGCACCTCCTGATATCTGCTCCGATTCAGGCACGGACTGCCGCAAATGAAGTTTTCTGCAACTCTATAAACCCATTTTCAACAAAAAGGCCCGCTTCAATTTTTCCCCATTTTCCTTGTATAGCTCCCTTTAGAGGTAAACGTAATCGGGCGTCCCCTGGTATCTGCTCTGATTCAGGCACGGACAGCCGCAAATGAACTTTTCTGCAATTCTATAAACCCATAGGGTCAAACTACGAGAAAATATCCACAAAACGGCCCGCTTCAATTTTTCCCCATTTTCCTTGTATAGCTCCCTTTAGAGGTAAACGAAATCGGGCATCCCCTGATATCTGCTCCGATTCAGGCACGGACAGCCGCAAATGAAGTTTTCTGCAATTCTATAAACCCATAGGGTCAAACTACGAGAAAATAACCACAAACCGGCGCGCTTCAATTTTTCCCCATTTTCCTTGTATAGCTCCCTTTAGAGGTAAACGTAATCAGGCACCTCCTGATATCTGCTCCGATTCAGGCACGGACTGCCGCAAATGAAGTTTTCTGCAACTCTATAAATCCATAGGGTCAAACTACGAGAAAATATCAACAAAAAGGCCCGCTTCAATTTTTCCCCATTTTCCTTGTATAGCTCCCTTTAGAGGTAAACGTAATCGGGCGTCCCCTGGTATCAGCTTCGATTCAGGCACGGACAGGCCCAAATGAAGTTTTCTGCAATTCTATAAACCCATAGGGTCAAACTACGAGAAAATATCCACAAAACGGCCCGCTTCAATTTCTCCCCATTTTCATTGTATAGCTCCCTTTATAGGTAAACGTAATCGGGCGCCTCTTGGTATCTGCTCCGATTCAGGCACGGACAGCCGCAAATGAAGTTTTCTGCAATTCTATAATCCCATAGGGTCAAACTACGAGAAAATATCCACAAAACGACCCGCTTCAATTTTTCTCCATTTTCCTTGTATAGCTCCCTTTAGACGTAAACGTAATCGGGCGTCCCCTGGTATCTGCTCCGATTCCGACACGGACAGCACTAAATGAACTTTTCTGCAATTCTATAAACTCATAGGGTCAAACTACGAGAAAATATCCATAAAACGGCCCGCTGCAATTTCTCCCCATTTTCCTTGTATAGCTCCCTTTAGAGGTAAACGTAATCGGGCGTCCCCTGGTATCAGCTCCGATTCAGGCACGGACAGGCCCAAATGAAGTTTTCTGTAATTCTATAAACCCATAGGGTCAAACTACGAGAAAATATCCACAAAACGGCCCGCTTCAATTTCTCCCCATTTTCATTGTATAGCTCCCTTTAGAGGTAAACGTAATCGGGCGCCTCCAGGTATCTGCTCCGATTCAGGCACGGACAGCCGCAAATGAAGTTTTCTGCAATTCTATAAACCCACAGGGTCAAACTACGAGAAAATATCAACAAAAAGGCCCGCTTCAATTTTTTCCCATTTTCCAAGTATAGCTCCCTTTAGAGGTAAACGTAATCGGGCATCCCCTGATATCTGCTCCGATTCAGGCACGGACAGCCGCAAATGAAGTTTTCTGCAATTCTATAAACCCATAGGGTCAAACTACGAGAAAATAACCACAAAACTGCGCGCTTCAATTTTTCCCCATTTTCCTTGTATAGCTCCCTTTAGAGGTAAACGTAATCAGGCACCTCCTGATATCTGCTCCGATTCAGGCACGGACTGCCGCAAATGAAGTTTTCTGCAACTCTATAAACCCATAGGGTCAAACTACGAGAAAATATCAACAAAAAGGCCCGCTTCAATTTTTCCCCATTTTCCTTGTATAGCTCCCTTTAGAGGTAAACGTAATCGGGCGTCCCCTGGTATCAGCTCCGATTCAGGCACGGACAGGCCCAAATGAAGTTTTCTGCAATTCTATAAATCCATAGGGTCAAACTACGAGAAAATATCCACAAAACGGCCCGCTTCAATTTCTCCCCATTTTCATTGTATAGCTCCCTTTAGAGGTAAACGTAATCGGGCGTCCCCTGGTATCAGCTCCGATTCAGGCACGGACAGGCCCAAATGAAGTTTTCTGCAATTCTATAAACCCATAGGGTCAAACTACGAGAAAATATCCACAAAACGGCCCGATTCAATTTTCCCCCATTTTCCTTGTATAGCTCCCTTTAGAGGTAAACAAAATCGGGCATCCCCTGATATCTGCTCCGATTCAGGCACGGACAGCCGCAAATGAAGTTTTCTGCAATTCTATAAACCCATAGGGTCAAACTACGAGAAAATAACCACAAAACGGCGCACTTCAATTTTTCCCCATTTTCCTTGTATAGCTCCCTTTAGAGGTAAACGTAATCAGGCACCTCCTGATATCTGCTCCGATTCAGGCACGGACTGCCGCAAATGAAGTTTTCTGCAACTCTATAAACCCATAGGGTCAAACTACGAGAAAATATCAACAAAAAGGCCCGCTTCAATTTTTCCCCATTTTCCTTGTATAGCTCCCTTTAGAGGTAAACGTAATCGGGCGTCCCCTGGTATCAGCTCCGATTCAGGCACGGACAGGCCCAAATGAAGTTTTCTGCAATTCTATAAACCCATAGGGTCAAACTACGAGAAAATATCCACAAAACGGCCCGCTTCAATTTCTCCCCATTTTCATTGTATAGCTCCCTTTAGAGGTAAACGTAATCGGGCGCCTCCAGGTATCTGCTCCGATTCAGGCACGGACAGCCGCAAATGAAGTTTTCTGCAATTCTATAAACCCACTGGGTCAAACTACGAGAAAATATCAACAAAAAGGCCCGCTTCAATTTTTTCCCATTTTCCAAGTATAGCTCCCTTTAGAGGTAAACGTAATCGGGCATCCCCTGATATCTGCTCCGATTCAGGCACGGACAGCCGCAAATGAAGTTTTCTGCAATTCTATAAACCCATAGGGTCAAACTACGAGAAAATAACCACAAAACGGCGCGCTTCAATTTTTCCCCATTTTCCTTGTATAGCTCCCTTTAGAGGTAAACGTAATCAGGCACCTCCTGATATCTGCTCCGATTCAGGCACGGACTGCCGCAAATGAAGTTTTCTGCAACTCTATAAACCCATAGGGTCAAACTATGAGAAAATATCAACAAAAAGGCCCGCTTCAATTTTTCCCCATTTTCCTTGTATAGCTCCCTTTAGAGGTAAACGTAATCGGGCGTCCCCTGGTATCAGCTCCGATTCAGGCACGGACTGGCCCAAATGAAGTTTTCTGCAATTCTATAAACCCATAGGGTCAAACTACGAGAAAATATCCACAAAACGGCCCGCTTCAATTTCTCCCCATTTTCATTGTATAGCTCCCTTTAGAGGTAAACGTAATCGGGCGTCCCCTGGTATCAGCTCCGATTCAGGCACGGACAGGCCCAAATGAAGTTTTCTGCAATTCTATAAACCCATAGGGTCAAACTACGAGAAAATATCCACAAAACGGCCCGATTCAATTTTCCCCCATTTTCCTTGTATAGCTCCCTTTAGAGGTAAACGAAATCGGGCATCCCCTGATATCTGCTCCGATTCAGGCACGGACAGCCGCAAATGAAGTTTTCTGCAATTCTATAAACCCATAGGGTCAAACTACGAGAAAATAACCACAAAACGGCGCGCTTCAATTTTTCCCCATTTTCCTTGTATAGCTCCCTTTAGAGGTAAACGTAATCAGGCACCTCCTGATATCTGCTCCGATTCAGGCACGGACTGCCGCAAATGAAGTTTTCTGCAACTCTATAAACCCATAGGGTCAAACTACGAGAAAATATCAACAAAAAGGCCCGCTTCAATTTTTCCCCATTTTCCTTGTATAGCTCCCTTTAGAGGTAAACGTAATCGGGCGTCCCCTGGTATCAGCTCCGATTCAGGCACGGACAGGCCCAAATGAAGTTTTCTGCAATTCTATAAACCCATAGGGTCAAACTACGAGAAAATATCCACAAAACGGCCCGCTTCAATTTCTCCCCATTTTCATTGTATAGCTCCCTTTATAGGTAAACGTAATCGGGCGCCTCCTGGTATCTGCTCCGATTCAGGCACGGACAGCCGCAAATGAAATTTTCTGCAATTCTATAAACCCATAGTGTCAAACTACGAGAAAATATCAACAAAAAGGCCGGCTTCAATTTTTCCCCATTTTCCAAGTATAGCTCCCTTTAGAGGTAAACGTAATCGGGCGTCTCCTGGTATCTTCTCCGATTCAGGCACGGACAGCCGCAAATGAAGTTTTCTGCAATTCTATAAACCCATAGGGTCAAACTACGAGAAAATATCCACAAAACGACCCGCTTCAATTTTTCTCCATTTTCCTTGTATAGCTCCCTTTAGACGTAAACGTAATCGGGCGTCCCCTGGTATCTGCTCCGATTCCGACACGGACAGCACTAAATGAACTTTTCTGCAATTCTATAAACTCATAGGGTCAAACTACGAGAAAATATCCATAAAACGGCCCGCTTCAATTTCTCCCCATTTTCCTTGTATAGCTCCCTTTAGAGGTAAACGTAATCGGGCGCCTCCTGGTATCTGCTCCGATTCAGGCACGGACAGCCGCAAATGAAGTTTTCTGCAATTCTATAAACCCACAGGGTCAAACTACGAGAAAATATCAACAAAAAGACCCGCTTCAATTTTTTCCCATTTTCCAAGTATAGCTCCCTTTAGAGGTAAACGTAATCGGGCGTCCCCTGGTATCTGCTCTGATTCAGGCACGGACAGCCGCAAATGAACTTTTCTGCAATTCTATAAACCCATAGGGTCAAACTACGAGAAAATAACCACAAAACGGCGCGCTTCAATTTTTCCCCATTTTCCTTGTATAGCTCCCTTTAGAGGTAAACGTAATCAGGCACCTCCTGATATCTGCTCCGATTCAGGCACGGACTGCCGCAAATGAAGTTTTCTGCAACTCTATAAACCCATTTTCAACAAAAAGGCCCGCTTCAATTTTTCCCCATTTTCCTTGTATAGCTCCCTTTAGAGGTAAACGTAATCGGGCGTCCCATGGTATCTGCTCTGATTCAGGCACAGACAGCCGCAAATGAACTTTTCTGCAATTCTATAAACCCATAGGGTCAAACTACGAGAAAATATCCACAAAACGGCCCGCTTCAATTTTTCCCCATTTTCCTTGTATAGCTCCCTTTAGAGGTAAACGAAATCGGGCATCCCCTGATATCTGCTCCGATTCAGGCACGGACAGCCGCAAATGAAGTTTTCTGCAATTCTATAAACCCATAGGGTCAAACTACGAGAAAATAACCACAAAACGGCGCGCTTCAATTTTTCCCCATTTTCCTTGTATAGCTCCCTTTAGAGGTAAACGTAATCAGGCACCTCCTGATATCTGCTCCGATTCAGGCACGGACTGCCGCAAATGAAGTTTTCTGCAACTCTATAAACCCATAGGGTCAAACTACGAGAAAATATCAACAAAAAGGTCCGCTTCAATTTTTCCCCATTTTCCTTGTATAGCTCCCTTTAGAGGTAAACGTAATCGGACGTCCCCTGGTATCAGCTCCGATTCAGGCACGGACAGGCCCAAATGAAGTTTTCTGCAATTCTATAAACCCATAGGGTCAAACTACGAGAAAATATCCACAAAACGGCCCGCTTCAATTTCTCCCCATTTTCATTGTATAGCTCCCTTTATAGGTAAACGTAATCGGGCGCCTCTTGGTATCTGCTCCGATTCAGGCACGGACAGCCGCAAATGAAGTTTTCTGCAATTCTATAATCCCATAGGGTCAAACTACGAGAAAATATCCACAAAACGACCCGCTTCAATTTTTCTCCATTTTCCTTGTATAGCTCCCTTTAGACGTAAACGTAATCGGGCGTCCCCTGGTATCTGCTCCGATTCCGACACGGACAGCACTAAATGAACTTTTCTGCAATTCTATAAACTCATAGGGTCAAACTACGAGAAAATATCCATAAAACGGCCCGCTGCAATTTCTCCCCATTTTCCTTGTATAGCTCCCTTTAGAGGTAAA
Organism: Heracleum sosnowskyi; assembly: GCA_030848705.1. Taxonomy (NCBI): domain Eukaryota; kingdom Viridiplantae; phylum Streptophyta; class Magnoliopsida; order Apiales; family Apiaceae; genus Heracleum; species Heracleum sosnowskyi. The sequence goes on along the minus strand of CM061244.1, from coordinate 64,955,922 downwards.
CGTAATCGGGCGTCCCCTGGTATCAGCTCCGATTCAGGCACGGACAGGCCCAAATGAAGTTTTCTGCAATTCTATAAACCCATAGGGTCAAACTACGAGAAAATATCCACAAAACGGCGCGCTTCAATTTCTCCCCATTTTCATTGTATAGCTCCCTTTAGAGGTAAACGTAATCGGGCGCCTCCAGGTATCTGCTCCGATTCAGGCACGGACAGCCGCAAATGAAGTTTTCTGCAATTCTATAAACCCACAGGGTCAAACTACGAGAAAATATCAACAAAAAGGCCCGCTTCAATTTTTTTCCCATTTTCCAAGTATAGCTCCCTTTAGAGGTAAACGTAATCGGGCATCCCCTGATATCTGCTCCGATTCAGGCACGGACAGCCGCAAATGAAGTTTTCTGCAATTCTATAAACCCATAGGGTCAAACTACGAGAAAATAACCACAAAACGGCGCGCTTCAATTTTTCCCCATTTTCCTTGTATAGCTCCCTTTAGAGGTAAACGTAATCAGGCACCTCCTGATATCTGCTCCGATTCAGGCACGGACTGCCGCAAATGAAGTTTTCTGCAACTCTATAAACCCATAGGGTCAAACTACGAGAAAATATCAACAAAAAGACCCGCTTCAATTTTTCCCCATTTTCCTTGTATAGCTCCCTTTAGAGGTAAACGTAATCGGGCGTCCCCTGGTATCTGCTCCGATTCCGACACGGACAGCACTAAATGAACTTTTCTGCAATTCTATAAACTCATAGGGTCAAACTACGAGAAAATATCCATAAAACGGCCCGCTGCAATTTCTCCCCATTTTCCTTGTATAGCTCCCTTTAGAGGTAAACGTAATCGGGCGTCCCCTGGTATCAGCTCCGATTCAGGCACGGACAGGCCCAAATGAAGTTTTCTGCAATTCTATAAACCCATAGGGTCAAACTACGAGAAAATATCCACAAAACGGCGCGCTTCAATTTCTCCCCATTTTCATTGTATAGCTCCCTTTAGAGGTAAACGTAATCGGGCGCCTCCAGGTATCTGCTCCGATTCAGGCACGGACAGCCGCAAATGAAGTTTTCTGCAATTCTATAAACCCACAGGGTCAAACTACGAGAAAATATCAACAAAAAGGCCCGCTTCAATTTTTTTCCCATTTTCCAAGTATAGCTCCCTTTAGAGGTAAACGTAATCGGGCATCCCCTGATATCTGCTCCGATTCAGGCACGGACAGCCGCAAATGAAGTTTTCTGCAATTCTATAAACCCATAGGGTCAAACTACGAGAAAATAACCACAAAACGGCGCGCTTCAATTTTTCCCCATTTTCCTTGTATAGCTCCCTTTAGAGGTAAACGTAATCAGGCACCTCCTGATATCTGCTCCGATTCAGGCACGGACTGCCGCAAATGAAGTTTTCTGCAACTCTATAAACCCATAGGGTCAAACTACGAGAAAATATCAACAAAAAGACCCGCTTCAATTTTTCCCCATTTTCCTTGTATAGCTCCCTTTAGAGGTAAACGTAATCGGGCGTCCCCTGGTATCAGCTCCGATTCAGGCACGGACAGGCCCAAATGAAGTTTTCTGCAATTCTATAAATCCATAGGGTCAAACTACGAGAAAATATCCACAAAACGGCCCGCTTCAATTTCTCCCCATTTTCATTGTATAGCTCCCTTTAGAGGTAAACGTAATCGGGCGTCCCCTGGTATCAGCTCTGATTCAGGCACGGACAGGCCCAAATGAAGTTTTCTGCAATTCTATAAACCCATAGGGTCAAACTATGAGAAAATATCCACAAAACGGCCCGATTCAATTTTCCCCCATTTTCCTTGTATAGCTCCCTTTAGAGGTAAACGAAATCGGGCATCCCCTGATATCTGCTCCGATTCAGGCACGGACAGCCGCAAATGAAGTTTTCTGCAATTCTATAAACCCATAGGGTCAAACTATGAGAAAATAACCACAAAACGGCGCGCTTCAATTTTTCCCCATTTTCCTTGTATAGCTCCCTTTAGAGGTAAACGTAATCAGGCACCTCCTGATATCTGCTCCGATTCAGGCACGGACTGCCGCAAATGAAGTTTTCTGCAACTCTATAAACCCATAGGGTCAAACTACGAGAAAATATCAACAAAAAGGCCCGCTTCAATTTTTCCCCATTTTCCTTGTATAGCTCCCTTTAGAGGTAAACGTAATCGGGCGTCCCCTGGTATCAGCTCCGATTCAGGCACGGACAGGCCCAAATGAAGTTTTCTGCAATTCTATAAACCCATAGGGTCAAACTACGAGAAAATATCCACAAAACGGCCCGCTTCAATTTCTCCCCATTTTCATTGTATAGCTCCCTTTAGAGGTAAACGTAATCGGGCGCCTCCAGGTATCTGCTCCGATTCAGGCACGGACAGCCGCAAATGAAGTTTTCTGCAATTCTATAAACCCACAGGGTCAAACTACGAGAAAATATCAACAAAAAGGCCCGCTTCAATTTTTTCCCATTTTCCAAGTATAGCTCCCTTTAGAGGTAAACGTAATCGGGCATCCCCTGATATCTGCTCCGATTCAGGCACGGACAGCCGCAAATGAAGTTTTCTGCAATTCTATAAACCCATAGGGTCAAACTACGAGAAAATAACCACAAAACGGCGCGCTTCAATTTTTCCCCATTTTCCTTGTATAGCTCCCTTTAGAGGTAAACGTAATCAGGCACCTCCTGATATCTGCTCCGATTCAGGCACTGACTGCCGCAAATGAAGTTTTCCGCAACTCTATAAACCCATAGGGTCAAACTATGAGAAAATATCAACAAAAAGGCCCGCTTCAATTTTTCCCCATTTTCCTTGTATAGCTCCCTTTAGAGGTAAACGTAATCGGGCGTCCCCTGGTATCAGCTCCGATTCAGGCACGGACAGGCCCAAATGAAGTTTTCTGCAATTCTATAAACCCATAGGGTCAAACTACGAGAAAATATCCACAAAACGGCCCGCTTCAATTTCTCCCCATTTTCATTGTATAGCTCCCTTTAGAGGTAAACGTAATCGCGCGTCCCCTGGTATCAGCTCCGATTCAGGCACGGACAGGCCCAAATGAAGTTTTCTGCAATTCTATAAACCCATAGGGTCAAACTACGAGAAAATATCCACAAAACGGCCCGATTCAATTTTCCCCCATTTTCCTTGTATAGCTCCCTTTAGAGGTAAACGAAATCGGGCATCCCCTGATATCTGCTCCGATTCAGGCACGGACAGCCGCAAATGAAGTTTTCTGCAATTCTATAAACCCATAGGGTCAAACTACGAGAAAATAACCACAAAACGGCGCGCTTCAATTTTTCCCCATTTTCCTTGTATAGCTCCCTTTAGAGGTAAACGTAATCAGGCACCTCCTGATATCTGCTCCGATTCAGGCACGGACTGCCGCAAATGAAGTTTTCTGCAACTCTATAAACCCATAGGGTCAAACTACGAGAAAATATCCACAAAACGACCCGCTTCAATTTTTCTCCATTTTCCTTGTATAGCTCCCTTTAGACGTAAACGTAATCGGGCGTCCCCTGGTATCTGCTCCGATTCCGACACGGACAGCACTAAATGAACTTTTCTGCAATTCTATAAACTCATAGGGTCAAACTACGAGAAAATATCCATAAAACGGCCCGCTTCAATTTCTCCCCATTTTCCTTGTATAGCTCCCTTTAGAGGTAAACGTAATCGGGCGCCTCCTGGTATCTGCTCCGATTCAGGCACGGACAGCCGCAAATGAAGTTTTCTGCAATTCTATAAACCCACAGGGTCAAACTACGAGAAAATATCAACAAAAAGGCCCGCTTCAATTTTTTCCCATTTTCCAAGTATAGCTCCCTTTAGAGGTAAACGTAATCGGGCGTCCCCTGGTATCTGCTCTGATTCAGGCACGGACAGCCGCAAATGAACTTTTCTGCAATTCTATAAACCCATAGGGTCAAACTACGAGAAAATAACCACAAAACGGCGCGCTTCAATTTTTCCCCATTTTCCTTGTATAGCTCCCTTTAGAGGTAAACGTAATCAGTCACCTCCTGATATCTGCTCCGATTCAGGCACGGACTGCCGCAAATGAAGTTTTCTGCAACTCTATAAACCCATAGGGTCAAACTACGAGAAAATATCAACAAAAAGGCCCGCTTCAATTTTTCCCCATTTTCCTTGTATAGCTCCCTTTAGAGGTAAACGTAATCGGGCGTCCCTTGGTATCAGCTCCGATTCAGGCACGGACAGGCCCAAATGAAGTTTTCTGCAATTCTATAAACCCATAGGGTCAAACTACGAGAAAATATCCACAAAACGGCCCGCTTCAATTTCTCCCCATTTTCATTGTATAGCTCCCTTTATAGGTAAACGTAATCGGGCGCCTACTGGTATCTGCTCCGATTCAGGCACGGACAGCCGCAAATGAAGTTTTTTGCAATTCTATAAACCCATAGGGTCAAACTACGAGAAAATATCAACAAAAAGGTCGGCTTCAATTTTTCCCCATTTTCCAAGTATAGCTCCCTTTAGAGGTAAACGTAATCGGGCGTCTCCTGGTATCTTCTCCGATTCAGGCACGGACAGCCGCAAATGAAGTTTTCTGCAATTCTATAAACCCATAGGGTCAAACTACGAGAAAATATCCACAAAACGACCCGCTTCAATTTTTCTCCATTTTCCTTGTATAGCTCCCTTTAGAGGTAAACGTAATCGGGCGCCTCCTGGTATCTGCTCCGATTCAGGCACGGACAGCCGCAAATGAAGTTTTCTGCAATTCTATAAACCCACAGGGTCAAACTACGAGAAAATATCAACAAAAAGGCCCGCTTCAATTTTTTCCCATTTTCCAAGTATAGCTCCCTTTAGAGGTAAACGTAATCGGGCGTCCCCTGGTATCTGCTCTGATTCGGGCACGGTCAGCCGCAAATGAACTTTTCTGCAATTCTATAAACCCATATAGTCAAACTACGAGAATATATCAACAAAAAGGCCCGCTTCAATTTTTCCCCATTTTCCAAGTATAGCTCCCTTTAGAGGTAAACGTAATCGGGCGTCTCCTGGTATCTTCTCCGATTCAGGCACGGACAGCCGCAAATGAAGTTTTCTGCAATTCTATAAACCCATAGGGTCAAACTACGAGAAAATATCCACAAAACGACCCGCTTCAATTTTTCTCCATTTTCCTTGTATAGCTCCCTTTAGACGTAAACGTAATCGGGCGTCCCCTGGTATCTGCTCCGATTCCGACACGGACAGCACTAAATGAACTTTTCTGCAATTCTATAAACTCATAGGGTCAAACTACGAGAAAATATTCATAAAATGGCCAGCTTCAATTTCTCCCCATTTTCCTTGTATAGCTCCCTTTAGAGGTAAACGTAATTGGGCGCCTCCTGGTATCTGCTCCGATTCAGGCACGGACAGCCGCAAATGAAGTTTTCTGCAATTCTATAAACCCATAGGGTCAAACTACGAGAAAATATCAACAAAAAGGCCGGCTTCAATTTTTCCCCATTTTCCAAGTATAGCTCCCTTTAGAGGTAAACGTAATCGGGCGTCTCCTGGTATCTTCTCCGATTCAGGCACGGACAGCCGCAAATGAAGTTTTCTGCAATTCTATAAACCCATAGGGTCAAACTACGAGAAAATATCCACAAAACGGCCCGATTCAATTTTCCCCCATTTTCCTTGTATAGCTCCCTTTAGAGGTAAACGAAATCGGGCATCCCCTGATATCTGCTCCGATTCAGGCACGGACAGCCGCAAATGAAGTTTTCTGCAATTCTATAAACCCATAGGGTCAAACTACGAGAAAATAACCACAAAACGGCGCGCTTCAATTTTTCCCCATTTTCCTTGTATAGCTCCCTTTAGAGGTAAACGTAATCAGGCACCTCCTGATATCTGCTCCGATTCAGGCACGGACTGCCGCAAATGAAGTTTTCTGCAACTCTATAAACCCATAGGGTCAAACTACGAGAAAATATCCACAAAACGACCCGCTTCAATTTTTCTCCATTTTCCTTGTATAGCTCCCTTTAGACGTAAACGTAATCGGGCGTCCCCTGGTATCTGCTCCGATTCCGACACGGACAGCACTAAATGAACTTTTCTGCAATTCTATAAACTCATAGGGTCAAACTACGAGAAAATATCCATAAAACGGCCCGCTTCAATTTCTCCCCATTTTCCTTGTATAGCTCCCTTTAGAGGTAAACGTAATCGGGCGCCTCCTGGTATCTGCTCCGATTCAGGCACGGACAGCCGCAAATGAAGTTTTCTGCAATTCTATAAACCCACAGGGTCAAACTACGAGAAAATATCAACAAAAAGGCCCGCTTCAATTTTTTCCCATTTTCCAAGTATAGCTCCCTTTAGAGGTAAACGTAATCGGGCGTCCCCTGGTATCTGCTCTGATTCAGGCACGGACAGCCGCAAATGAACTTTTCTGCAATTCTATAAACCCATAGGGTCAAACTACGAGAAAATAACCACAAAACGGCGCGCTTCAATTTTTCCCCATTTTCCAAGTATAGCTCCCTTTAGAGGTAAACGTAATCGGGCGTCCCCTGGTATCTGCTCCGATTCAGGCACGGACTGCCGCAAATGAAGTTTTCTGCAACTCTATAAACCCATAGGGTCAAACTACGAGAAAATATCAACAAAAAGGCCCGCTTCAATTTTTCCCCATTTTCCTTGTATAGCTCCCTTTAGAGGTAAACGTAATCGGGCGTCCCTTGGTATCAGCTCCGATTCAGGCACGGACAGGCCCAAATGAAGTTTTCTGCAATTCTATAAACCCATAGGGTCAAACTACGAGAAAATATCCACAAAACGGCCCGCTTCAATTTCTCCCCATTTTCATTGTATAGCTCCCTTTATAGGTAAACGTAATCGGGCGCCTACTGGTATCTGCTCCGATTCAGGCACGGACAGCCGCAAATGAAGTTTTTTGCAATTCTATAAACCCATAGGGTCAAACTACGAGAAAATATCAACAAAAAGGTCGGCTTCAATTTTTCCCCATTTTCCAAGTATAGCTCCCTTTAGAGGTAAACGTAATCGGGCGTCTCCTGGTATCTTCTCCGATTCAGGCACGGACAGCCGCAAATGAAGTTTTCTGCAATTCTATAAACCCATAGGGTCAAACTACGAGAAAATATCCACAAAACGACCCGCTTCAATTTTTCTCCATTTTCCTTGTATAGCTCCCTTTAGACGTAAACGTAATCGGGCGTCCCCTGGTATCTGCTCCGATTCCGACACGGACAGCACTAAATGAACTTTTCTGCAATTCTATAAACTCATAGGGTCAAACTACGAGAAAATATCCATAAAACGGCCCGCTTCAATTTCTCCCCATTTTCCTTGTATAGCTCCCTTTAGAGGTAAACGTAATCGGGCGCCTCCTGGTATCTGCTCCGATTCAGGCACGGACAGCCGCAAATGAAGTTTTCTGCAATTCTATAAACCCACAGGGTCAAACTACGAGAAAATATCAACAAAAAGGCCCGCTTCAATTTTTTCCCATTTTCCAAGTATAGCTCCCTTTAGAGGTAAACGTAATCGGGCGTCCCCTGGTATCTGCTCTGATTCAGGCACGGTCAGCCGCAAATGAACTTTTCTGCAATTCTATAAACCCATATAGTCAAACTACGAGAATATATCAACAAAAAGGCCCGCTTCAATTTTTCCCCATTTTCCAAGTATAGTTCCCTTTAGAGGTAAACGTAATCGGGCGTCTCCTGGTATCTTCTCCGATTCAGGCACGGACAGCCGCAAATGAAGTTTTCTGCAATTCTATAAACCCATAGGGTCAAACTACGAGAAAATATCCACAAAATGACCCGCTTCAATTTTTCTCCATTTTCCTTGTATAGCTCCCTTTAGACGTAAACGTAATCGGGCGTCCCCTGGTATCTGCTCCGATTCCGACACGGACAGCACTAAATGAACTTTTCTGCAATTCTATAAACTCATAGGGTCAAACTACGAGAAAATATTCATAAAATGGCCAGCTTCAATTTCTCCCCATTTTCCTTGTATAGCTCCCTTTAGAGGTAAACGTAATTGGGCGCCTCCTGGTATCTGCTCCGATTCAGGCACGGACAGCCGCAAATGAAGTTTTCTGCAATTCTATAAACCCATAGGGTCAAACTACGAGAAAATATCAACAAAAAGGCCGGCTTCAATTTTTCCCCATTTTCCAAGTATAGCTCCCTTTAGAGGTAAACGTAATCGGGCGTCTCCTGGTATCTTCTCCGATTCAGGCACGGACAGCCGCAAATGAAGTTTTCTGCAATTCTATAAACCCATAGGGTCAAACTACGAGAAAATATCCACAAAACGACCCGCTTCAATTTTTCTCCATTTTCCTTGTATAGCTCCTTTTAGACGTAAACGTAATCGGGCGTCCCCTGGTATCTGCTCCGATTCCGACACGGACAGCACTAAGTGAACTTTTCTGCAATTCTATAAACTCATAGGGTCAAACTACGAGAAAATATCCACAAAATGACCCGCTTCAATTTCTCCCCATTTTCATTGTATAGCTCCCTTTATAGGTAAACGTAATCGGGCGCCTCCTGGTATCTGCTCCGATTCAGGCACGGATAGCCGCAAATGAAGTTTTCTGCAATTCTATAAACCCATAGGGTCAAACTACGAGAAAATATCAACAAAAAGGCCCGCTTCAATTTTTCCCCATTTTCCAAGTATAGCTCCCTTTAGAGGTAAACATAATCGGGCGTCTCCTGGTATCTTCTCCGATTCAGGCACGGACAGCCGCAAATGAAGTTTTCTGCAATTCTATAAACCCATAGGGTCAAACTACGAGAAAATATCCACAAAACGACCCGCTTCAATTTTTCTCCATTTTCCTTGTATAGCTCCCTTTAGACGTAAACGTAATCGGGCGTCCCCTGGTATCTGCTCCGATTCCGACACGGACAGCACTAAATGAACTTTTCTGCAATTCAATAAACTCATAGGGTCAAACTACGAGAAAATATCCATAAAACGGCCCGCTTCAATTTCTCCCCATTTTCCTTGTATAGCTCCCTTTAGAGGTAAACGTAATCGGGCGCCTCCTGGTATCTGCTCCGATTCAGGCACGGACAGCCGCAAATGAAGTTTTCTGCAATTCTATAAACCCACAGGGTCAAACTACGAGAAAATATCAACAAAAAGGCCCGCTTCAATTTTTTCCCATTTTCCAAGTATAGCTCCCTTTAGAGGTAAACGTAATCGGGCGTCCCCTGGTATCTGCTCTGATTCAGGCACGGACAGCCGCAAATGAACTTTTCTGCAATTCTATAAACCCATAGGGTCAAACTACGAGAAAATATCCACAAAACGAACCGCTTCAATTTTTCTCCATTTTCCTTGTATAGCTCCCTTTAGACGTAAACGTAATCGGGCGTCCCCTGGTATCTGCTCCGATTCCGACACGGACAGCACTAAATGAACTTTTCTGCAATTCTATAAACTCATAGGGTCAAACTACGAGAAAATATCCATAAAACGGCCCGCTTCAATTTCTCCCCATTTTCCTTGTATAGCTCCCTTTAGAGGTAAACGTAATCGGGCGCCTCCTGGTATCTGCTCCGATTCAGGCACGGACAGCCGCAAATGAAGTTTTCTGCAATTCTATAAACCCACAGAGTCAAACTACGAGAAAATATCAACAAAAAGGCCCGCTTCAATTTTTTCCCATTTTCCAAGTATAGCTCCCTTTAGAGGTAAACGTAATCGGGCGTCCCCTGGTATCTGCTCTGATTCAGGCACGGTCAGCCGCAAATGAACTTTTCTGCAATTCTATAAACCCATATAGTCAAACTACGAGAATATATCAACAAAAAGGCCCGCTTCAATTTTTCCCCATTTTCCAAGTATAGCTCCCTTTAGAGGTAAACGTAATCGGGCGTCTCCTGGTATCTTCTCCGATTCAGGCACGGACAGCCGCAAATGAAGTTTTCTGCAATTCTATAAACCCATAGGGTCAAACTACGAGAAAATATCCACAAAACGACCCCCTTCAATTTTTCTCCATTTTCCTTGTATAGCTCCCTTTAGACGTAAACGTAATCGGGCGTCCCCTGGTATCTGCTCCGATTCCGACACGGACAGCACTAAATGAACTTTTCTGCAATTCTATAAACTCATAGGGTCAAACTACGAGAAAATATCCATAAAACGGCCAGCTTCAATTTCTCCCCATTTTCCTTGTATAGCTCCCTTTAGAGGTAAACGTAATTGGGCGCCTCCTGGTATCTGCTCCGATTCAGGCACGGACAGCCGCAAATGAAGTTTTCTGCAATTCTATAAACCCACAGGGTCAAACTACGAGAAAATATCAACAAAAAGGCCCGCTTCAATTTTTCCCCATTTTCCTTGTATAACTCCCTTTAGAGGTAAACGTAATCGGGCGTCCCTTGGTATCAGCTCCGATTCAGGCACGGACAGGCCCAAATGAAGTTTTCTGCAATTCTATAAACCCATAGGGTCAAACTACGAGAAAATATCCACAAAACGGCCCGCTTCAATTTCTCCCCATTTTCATTGTATAGCTCCCTTTATAGGTAAACGTAATCGGGCGCCTCCTGGTATCTGCTCCGATTCAGGCACGGACAGCCGCAAATGAAGTTTTCTGCAATTCTATAAACCCATAGGGTCAAACTACGAGAAAATATCAACAAAAAGGCCGGCTTCAATTTTTCCCCATTTTCCAAGTATAGCTCCCTTTAGAGGTAAACGTAATCGGGCGTCTCCTGATATCTTCTCCGATTCAGGCACGGACAGCCGCAAATGAAGTTTTCTGCAATTCTATAAACCCATAGGGTCAAACTACGAGAAAATATCCACAAAACGACCCGCTTCAATTTTTCTCCATTTTCCTTGTATAGCTCCCTTTAGACGTAAACGTAATCGGGCGTCCCCTGGTATCTGCTCCGATTCCGACACGGACAGCACTAAATGAACTTTTCTGCAATTCTATAAACTCATAGGGTCAAACTACGAGAAAATATCCATAAAACGGCCCGCTTCAATTTCTCTCCATTTTCCTTGTATAGCTCCCTTTAGAGGTAAACGTAATCGGGCGCCTCCTGGTATCTGCTCCGATTCAGGCACGAACAGCCGCAAATGAAGTTTTCTGCAATTCTATAAACCCACAGGGTCAAACTACGAGAAAATATCAACAAAAAGGCCCGCTTCAATTTTTTCCCATTTTCCAAGTATAGCTCCCTTTAGAGGTAAACGTAATCGGGCGTCCCCTGGTATCTGCTCTGATTCAGGCACGGTCAGCCGCAAATGAACTTTTCTGCAATTCTATAAACCCATATAGTCAAACTACGAGAATATATCAACAAAAAGGCCCGCTTCAATTTTTCCCCATTTTCCAAGTATAGCTCCCTTTAGAGGTAAACGTAATCGGGCGTCTCCTGGTATCTTCTCCGATTCAGGCACGGACAGCCGCAAATGAAGTTTTCTGCAATTCTATAAACCCATAGGGTCAAACTACGAGAAAATATCCACAAAACGACCCCCTTCAATTTTTCTCCATTTTCCTTGTATAGCTCCCTTTAGACGTAAACGTAATCGGGCGTCCCCTGGTATCTGCTCCGATTCCGACACGGACAGCACTAAATGAACTTTTCTGCAATTCTATAAACTCATAGGGTCAAACTACGAGAAAATATCCATAAAACGGCCAGCTTCAATTTCTCCCCATTTTCCTTGTATAGCTCCCTTTAGAGGTAAACGTAATTGGGCGCCTCCTGGTATCTGCTCCGATTCAGGCACGGACAGCCGCAAATGAAGTTTTCTGCAATTCTATAAACCCACAGGGTCAAACTACGAGAAAATATCAACAAAAAGGCCCGCTTCAATTTTTCCCCATTTTCCTTGTATAACTCCCTTTAGAGGTAAACGTAATCGGGCGTCCCTTGGTATCAGCTCCGATTCAGGCACGGACAGGCCCAAATGAAGTTTTCTGCAATTCTATAAACCCATAGGGTCAAACTACGAGAAAATATCCACAAAACGGCCCGCTTCAATTTCTCCCCATTTTCATTGTATAGCTCCCTTTATAGGTAAACGTAATCGGGCGCCTCCTGGTATCTGCTCCGATTCAGGCACGGACAGCCGCAAATGAAGTTTTCTGCAATTCTATAAACCCATAGGGTCAAACTACGAGAAAATATCAACAAAAAGGCCGGCTTCAATTTTTCCCCATTTTCCAAGTATAGCTCCCTTTAGAGGTAAACGTAATCGGGCGTCTCCTGATATCTTCTCCGATTCAGGCACGGACAGCCGCAAATGAAGTTTTCTGCAATTCTATAAACCCATAGGGTCAAACTACGAGAAAATATCCACAAAACGACCCGCTTCAATTTTTCTCCATTTTCCTTGTATAGCTCCCTTTAGACGTAAACGTAATCGGGCGTCCCCTGGTATCTGCTCCGATTCCGACACGGACAGCACTAAATGAACTTTTCTGCAATTCTATAAACTCATAGGGTCAAACTACGAGAAAATATCCATAAAACGGCCCGCTTCAATTTCTCTCCATTTTCCTTGTATAGCTCCCTTTAGAGGTAAACGTAATCGGGCGCCTCCTGGTATCTGCTCCGATTCAGGCACGAACAGCCGCAAATGAAGTTTTCTGCAATTCTATAAACCCACAGGGTCAAACTACGAGAAAATATCAACAAAAAGGCCCGCTTCAATTTTTTCCCATTTTCCAAGTATAGCTCCCTTTAGAGGTAAACGTAATCGGGCGTCCCCTGGTATCTGCTCTGATTCAGGCACGGTCAGCCGCAAATGAACTTTTCTGCAATTCTATAAACCCATATAGTCAAACTACGAGAATATATCAACAAAAAGGCCCGCTTCAATTTTTCCCCATTTTCCAAGTATAGCTCCCTTTAGAGGTAAACGTAATCGGGCGTCTCCTGGTATCTTCTCCGATTCAGGCACGGACAGCCGCAAATGAAGTTTTCTGCAATTCTATAAACCCATAGGGTCAAACTACGAGAAAATATCCACAAAACGACCCGCTTCAATTTTTCTCCATTTTCCTTGTATAGCTCCCTTTAGACGTAAACGTAATCGGGCGTCCCCTGGTATCTGCTCCGATTCCGACACGGACAGCACTAAATGAACTTTTCTGCAATTCTATAAACTCATAGGGTCAAACTACGAGAAAATATCCATAAAACGGCCCGCTTCAATTTCTCCCCATTTTCCTTGTATAGCTCCCTTTAGAGGTAAACGTAATCGGGCGCCTCCTGGTATCTGCTCCGATTCAGGCACGAACAGCCGCAAATGAAGTTTTCTGCAATTCTATAAACCCACAGGGTCAAACTACGAGAAAATATCAACAAAAAGGCCCGCTTCAATTTTTTCCCATTTTCCAAGTATAGCTCCCTTTAGAGGTAAACGTAATCGGGCGTCCCCTGGTATCTGCTCTGATTCAGGCACGGTCAGCCGCAAATGAACTTTTCTGCAATTCTATAAACCCATATAGTCAAACTACGAGAATATATCAACAAAAAGGCCCGCTTCAATTTTTCCCCATTTTCCAAGTATAGCTCCCTTTAGAGGTAAACGTAATCGGGCGTCTCCTGGTATCTTCTCCGATTCAGGCACGGACAGCCGCAAATGAAGTTTTCTGCAATTCTATAAACCCATAGGGTCAAACTACGAGAAAATATCCACAAAACGACCCGCTTCAATTTTTCTCCATTTTCCTTGTATAGCTCCCTTTAGACGTAAACGTAATCGGGCGTCCCCTGGTATCTGCTCCGATTCCGACACGGACAGCACTAAATGAACTTTTCTGCAATTCTATAAACTCATAGGGTCAAACTACGAGAAAATATCCATAAAACGGCCCGCTTCAATTTCTCCCCATTTTCCTTGTATAGCTCCCTTTAGAGGTAAACGTAATCGGGCGCCTCCTGGTATCTGCTCCGATTCAGGCACGGACAGCCGCAAATGAAGTTTTCTGCAATTCTATAAACCCACAGGGTCAAACTACGAGAAAATATCAACAAAAAGGCCCGCTTCAATTTTTTCCCATTTTCCAAGTATAGCTCTCTTTAGAGGTAAACGTAATCGGGCGTCCCCTGGTATCTGCTCTGATTCAGGCACGGACAGCCGCAAATGAACTTTTCTGCAATTCTATAAACCCATAGGGTCAAACTACGAGAATATATCAACAAAAAGGCCCGCTTCAATTTTTCCCCATTTTCCAAGTATAGCTCCCTTTAGAGGTAAACGTAATCGGGCGTCTCCTGGTATCTTCTCCGATTCAGGCACGGACAGCCGCAAATGAAGTTTTCTGCAATTCTATAAACCCATAGGGTCAAACTACGAGAAAATATCCACAAAACGAACCGCTTCAATTTTTCTCCATTTTCCTTGTATAGCTCCCTTTAGACGTAAACGTAATCGGGCGTCCCCTGGTATCTGCTCCGATTCCGACACAGACAACACTAAATGAACTTTTCTGCAATTCTATAAACTCATAGGGTCAAACTACGAGAAAATATCCATAAAACGGCCAGCTTCAATTTCTCCCCATTTTCCTTGTATAGCTCCCTTTAGAGGTAAACGTAATTGGGCGCCTCCTGGTATCTGCTCCGATTCAGGCACGGACAGCCGCAAATGAAGTTTTCTGCAATTCTATAAACCCATAGGGTCAAACTACGAGAAAATATCAACAAAAAGGCCGGCTTCAATTTTTCCCCATTTTCCAAGTATAGCTCCCTTTAGAGGTAAACGTAATCGGGCGTCTCCTGGTATCTTCTCCGATTCAGGCACGGACAGCCGCAAATGAAGTTTTCTGCAATTCTATAAACCCATAGGGTCAAACTACGAGAAAATATCCACAAAACGACCCGCTTCAATTTTTCTCCATTTTCCTTGTATAGCTCCCTTTAGACGTAAACGTAATCGGGCGTCCCCTGGTATCTGCTCCGATTCCGACACGGACAGCACTAAGTGAACTTTTCTGCAATTCTATAAACTCATAGGGTCAAACTACGAGAAAATATCCACAAAACGACCCGCTTCAATTTCTCCCCATTTTCATTGTATAGATCCCTTTAGAGGTAAACGTAATCGGGCGCCACCTGGTATCTGCTCCGATTCAGGCACGGACAGCCGCAAATGAAGTTTTCTGCAATTCTATAAACCCATAGGGTCAAACTACGAGAAAATATCAACAAAAAGGCCGGCTTCAATTTTTCCCCATTTTCCAAGTATAGCTCCCTTTAGAGGTAAACGTAATCGGGCGTCTCCTGGTATCTTCTCCGATTCAGGCACGGACAGCCGCAAATGAAGTTTTCTGCAATTCTATAAACCCATAGGGTCAAACTACGAGAAAATATCAACAAAAAGGCCCGCTTCAATTTTTCCCCATTTTCCAAGTATAGCTCCCTTTAGAGGTAAACGTAATCGGGCGTCTCCTGGTATCTTCTCCGATTCAGGCACGGACAGCCGCAAATGAAGTTTTCTGCAATTCTATAAACCCATAGGGTCAAACTACGAGAAAATATCCACAAAACGAACCGCTTCAATTTCTCTCCATTTTCCTTGTATAGCTCCCTTTAGACGTAAACGTAATCGGGCGTCCCCTGGTATCTGCTCCGATTCCGACACGGACAGCACTAAATGAACTTTTCTGCAATTCTATAAACTCATAGGGTCAAACTACGAGAAAATATCCATAAAACGGACAGCTTCAATTTCTCCCCATTTTCCTTGTATAGCTCCCTTTAGAGGTAAACGTAATTGGGCGCCTCCTGGTATCTGCTCCGATTCAGGCACGGACAGCCGCAAATGAAGTTTTCTGCAATTCTATAAACCCATAGGGTCAAACTACGAGAAAATATCAACAAAAAGGCCGGCTTCAATTTTTCCCCATTTTCCAAGTATAGCTCCCTTTAGAGGTAAACGTAATCGGGCGTCTCCTGGTATCTTCTCCGATTCAGGCACGGACAACCGCAAATGAAGTTTTCTGCAATTCTATAAACCCATAGGGTCAAACTACGAGAAAATATCCACAAAACGACCCGCTTCAATTTCTCCCCATTTTCATTGTATAGCTCCCTTTATAGGTAAACGTAATCGGGCGCCTCCTGGTATCTGCTCCGATTCAGGCACGGACAGCCGCAAATGAAGTTTTCTGCAATTCTATAAACCCATAGGGTCAAACTACGAGAAAATATCAACAAAAAGGCCCGCTTCAATTTTTCCCCATTTTCCAAGTATAGCTCCCTTTAGAGGTAAACGTAATCGGGCGTCTCCTGGTATCTTCTCCGATTCAGGCACGGACAGCCGCAAATGAAGTTTTCTGCAATTCTATAAACCCATAGGGTCAAACTACGAGAAAATATCCACAAAACGACCCGCTTCAATTTTTCTCCATTTTCCTTGTATAGCACCCTTTAGACGTAAACGTAATCGGGCGTCCCCTGGTATCTGTTCCGATTCCGACACGGACAGCACTAAATGAACTTTTCTGCAATTCTATAAACTCATAGGGTCAAACTACGAGAAAATATCCATAAAACGGCCCGCTTCAATTTCTCCCCATTTTCCTTGTATAGCTCCCTTTAGAGGTAAACGTAATCGGGCGCCTCCTGGTATCTGCTCCGATTCAGGCACGGACAGCCGCAAATGAAGTTTTCTGCAATTCTATAAACCCACAGGGTCAAACTACGAGAAAATATCAACAAAAAGGCCCGCTTCAATTTTTTCCCATTTTCCAAGTATAGCTCCCTTTAGAGGTAAACGTAATCGGGCGTCCCCTGGTATCTGCTCTGATTCAGGCACGGACAGCCGCAAATGAACTTTTCTGCAATTCTATAAACCCATAGGGTCAAACTACGAGAATATATCAACAAAAAGGCCCGCTTCAATTTTTCCCCATTTTCCAAGTATAGCTCCCTTTATAGGTAAACGTAATCGGGCGTCTCCTGGTATCTTCTCCGATTCAGGCACGGACAGCCGCAAATGAAGTTTTCTGCAATTCTATAAACCCATAGGGTCAAACTACGAGAAAATATCCACAAAACGAACCGCTTCAATTTTTCTCCATTTTCCTTGTATAGCTCCCTTTAGACGTAAACGTAATCGGGCGTCCCTTGGTATCTGCTCCGATTCCGACACGGACAGCACTAAATGAACTTTTCTGCAATTCTATAAACTCATAGGGTCAAACTACGAGAAAATATCCATAAAACGGCCAGCTTCAATTTCTCCCCATTTTCCTTGTATAGCTCCCTTTAGAGGTAAACGTAATTGGGCGCCTCCTGGTATCTGCTCCGATTCAGGCACGGACAGCCGCAAATGAAGTTTTCTGCAATTCTATAAACCCATAGGGTCAAACTACGAGAAAATATCAACAAAAAGGCCGGCTTCAATTTTTCCCCATTTTCCAAGTATAGCTCCCTTTAGAGGTAAACGTAATCGGGCGTCTCCTGGTATCTTCTCCGATTCAGGCACGGACAACCGCAAATGAAGTTTTCTGCAATTCTAGAAACCCATAGGGTCAAACTACGAGAAAATATCCACAAAACGACCCGCTTCAATTTCTCCCCATTTTCATTGTATAGCTCCCTTTATAGGTAAACGTAATCGGGCGCCTCCTGGTATCTGCTCCGATTCAGGCACGGACAGCCGCAAATGAAGTTTTCTGCAATTCTATAAACCCATAGGGTCAAACTACGAGAAAATATCAACAAAAAGGCCCGCTTCAATTTTTCCCCATTTTCCAAGTATAGCTCCCTTTAGAGGTAAACGTAATCGGGCGTCTCCTGGTATCTTCTCCGATTCAGGCACGGACAACCGCAAATGAAGTTTTCTGCAATTCTATAAACCCATAGGGTCAAACTACGAGAAAATATCCACAAAACGACCCGCTTCAATTTTTCTCCATTTTCCTTGTATAGCTCCCTTTAGACGTAAACGTAATCGGGCGTCCCCTGGTATCTGCTCCGATTCCGACACGGACAGCACTAAGTGAACTTTTCTGCAATTCTATAAACTCATAGGGTCAAACTACGAGAAAATATCCACAAAACGACCCGCTTCAATTTCTCCCCATTTTCATTGTATAGCTCCCTTTATAGGTAAACGTAATCGGGCGCCTCCTGGTATCTGCTCCGATTCAGGCACGGACAGCCGCAAATGAAGTTTTCTGCAATTCTATAAACCCATAGGGTCAAACTACGAGAAAATATCAACAAAAAGGCCCGCTTCAATTTTTCCCCATTTTCCAAGTATAGCTCCCTTTAGAGGTAAACGTAATCGGGCGTCTCCTGGTATCTTCTCCGATTCAGGCACGGACAGCCGCAAATGAAGTTTTCTGCAATTCTATAAACCCATAGGGTCAAACTACGAGAAAATATCCACAAAACGACCCGCTTCAATTTTTCTCCATTTTCCTTGTATAGCTCCCTTTAGACGTAAACGTAATCGGGCGTCCCCTGGTATCTGCTCCGATTCCGACACGGACAGCACTAAATGAACTTTTCTGCAATTCTATAAACTCATAGGGTCAAACTACGAGAAAATATCCATAAAACGGCCCGCTTCAATTTCTCCCCATTTTCCTTGTATAGCTCCCTTTAGAGGTAAACGTAATCGGGCGCCTCCTGGTATCTGCTCCGATTCAGGCACGGACAGCCGCAAATGAAGTTTTCTGCAATTCTATAAACCCACAGGGTCAAACTACGAGAAAATATCAACAAAAAGGCCCGCTTCAATTTTTTCCCATTTTCCAAGTATAGCTCCCTTTAGAGGTAAACGTAATCGGGCGTCCCCTGGTATCTGCTCTGATTCAGGCACGGACAGCCGCAAATGAACTTTTCTGCAATTCTATAAACCCATAGGGTCAAACTACGAGAATATATCAACAAAAAGGCCCGCTTCAATTTTTCCCCATTTTCCAAGTATAGCTCCCTTTAGAGGTAAACGTAATCGGGCGTCTCCTGGTGTCTTCTCCGATTCAGGCACGGACAGCCGCAAATGAAGTTTTCTGCAATTCTATAAACCCATAGGGTCAAACTACGAGAAAATATCCACAAAACGACCCGCTTCAATTTTTCTCCATTTTTCTTGTATAGCTCCCTTTAGACGTAAACGTAATCGGGCGTCCCCTGGTATCTGCTCCGATTCCGACACGGACAGAACTAAATGAACTTTTCTGCAATTCTATAAACTCATAGGGTCAAACTACGAGAAAATATCCATAAAACGGCCAGCTTCAATTTCTCCCCATTTTCCTTGTATAGCTCCCTTTAGAGGTAAACGTAATTGGGCGCCTCCTGGTATCTGCTCCGATTCAGGCACGGACAACCGCAAATGAAGTTTTCTGCAATTCTATAAACCCATAGGGTCAAACTACGAGAAAATATCAACAAAAAGGCCGGCTTCAATTTTTCCCCATTTTCCAAGTATAGCTCCCTTTAGAGGTAAAAGTAATCGGGCGTCTCCTGGTATCTTCTCCGATTCAGGCACGGACAGCCGCAAATGAAGTTTTCTGCAATTCTATAAACCCATAGGGTCAAACTACGAGAAAATATCCACAAAACGACCCGCTTCAATTTTTCTCCATTTTCCTTGTATAGCTCCCTTTAGACGTAAACGTAATCGGGCGTCCCCTGGTATCTGCTCCGATTCCGACACGGACAGCACTAAATGAACTTTTCTGCAATTCTATAAACTCATAGGGTCAAACTACGAGAAAATATCCATAAAACGGCCCGCTTCAATTTCTCCCCATTTTCCTTGTATAGCTCCCTTTAGAGGTAAACGTAATCGGGCGCCTCCTGGTATCTGCTCCGATTCAGGCACGGACAGCCGCAAATGAAGTTTTCTGCAATTCTATAAACCCACAGGGTCAAACTACGAGAAAATATCAACAAAAAGGCCCGCTTCAATTTTTTCCCATTTTCCAAGTATAGCTCCCTTTAGAGGTAAACGTAATCGGGCGTCCCCTGGTATCTGCTCTGATTCAGGCACGGACAGCCGCAAATGAACTTTTCTGCAATTCTATAAACCCATAGGGTCAAACTACGAGAAAATATCAACAAAAAGGCCCGCTTCAATTTTTCCCCATTTTCCAAGTATAGCTCCCTTTAGAGGTAAACGTAATCGGGCGTCTCCTGGTATCTTCTCCGATTCAGGCACGGACAGCCGCAAATGAAGTTTTCTGCAATTCTATAAACCCATAGGGTCAAACTACGAGAAAATATCCACAAAACGACCCGCTTCAATTTTTCTCCATTTTCCTTGTATAGCTCCCTTTAGACGTAAACGTAATCGGGCGTCCCCTGGTATCTGCTCCGATTCCGACACGGACAGCACTAAATGAACTTTTCTGCAATTCTATAAACTCATAGGGTCAAACTACGAGAAAATATCCATAAAACGGGCAGCTTCAATTTCTCCCCATTTTCCTTGTATAGCTCCCTTTAGAGGTAAACGTAATTGGGCGCCTCCTGGTATCTGCTCCGATTCAGGCACGGACAGCCGCAAATGAAGTTTTCTGCAATTCCATAAACCCATAGGGTCAAACTACGAGAAAATATCAACAAAAATGCCCGCTTCAATTTTTCCCCATTTTCCAAGTATAGCTCCCTTTAGAGGTAAACGTAATCGGACGTCTCCTGGTATCTTCTCCGATTCAGGCACGGACAGCCGCAAATGAAGTTTTCTGCAATTCTATAAACCCATAGGGTCAAACTACGAGAAAATATCCACAAAACGACCCGCTTCAATTTTTCTCCATTTTCCTTGTATAGCTCCCTTTAGACGTAAACATAATCGGGCGTCCCCTGGTATCTGCTCCGATTCCGACACGGACAGCACTAAGTGAAATTTTCTGCAATTCTATAAACTCATAGGGTCAAACTACGAGAAAATATCCATAAAATGGCCCACTTCAATTTCTCCCCATTTTCCTTGTATAGCTCCCTTTAGAGGTAAACGTAATCGGGCGCCTCCTGGTATCTGCTCCGATTCAGGCACGGACAGCCGCAAATGAAGTTTTCTGCAATTCTATAAACCCACAGGGTCAAACTACGAGAAAATATCAACAAAAAGGCCCGCTTCAATTTTTTCCCATTTTCCAAGTATAGCTCCCTTTAGAGGTAAACGTAATCGGGCGTCCCCTGGTATCTGCTCTGATTCAGGCACGGACAGCCGCAAATGAACTTTTCTGCAATTCTATAAACCCATAGGGTCAAACTACAAGAATATATCAACAAAAAGGCCCGCTTCAATTTTTACCCATTTTCCAAGTATAGCTCCCTTTAGAGGTAAACGAAATCGGGCATCCCCTGATATCTGCTCCGATTCAGGCACGGACAGCCGCAAATGAAGTTTTCTGCAATTCTATAAACCCATAGGGTCAAACTACGAGAAAATAACCACAAAACGGCGCGCTTCAATTTTTCCCCATTTTCCTTGTATAGCTCCCTTTAGAGGTAAACGTAATCAGGCACCTCCTGGTATCTGTTCCGATTCAGGCACGGACTGCCGCAAATGAAGTTTTCTGCAACTCTATAAACCCATAGGGTCAAACTACGAGAAAATATCAACAAAAAGGCCGGCTTCAATTTTTCCCCATATTCCTTGTATAGCTCCCTTTAGAGGTAAACGTAATCGGGCGTCCCCTGGTATCTGCTCCGATTCAGGCACGGACAGCCCCAAATGATCTTTTCTGCAATTCTATAAACCCATAGGGTCAAACTACGAGAAAATATCCACAAAACGACACGCTTCAATTTTTCTCCATTTTCCTTGTATAGCTCCCGTTAGAGGTAAACGTAATCGGGCGTCCCTTGTTATCTGCTCCGATTCAGGCACGGACACCCCCAAATGAATTTTTCTGCAATTCGATAAACCCATTGGGTCAAACTATGAGAAAATATCCACAAAACGGCCCGCTTCAATTTTTCCCCATTTTCCTTGTATAGCTCCCTTTAGAGGTAAACGAAATCGGGCATCCCCTGGTATCTGCTCCGATTCAGGCACGGACAACCGCAAATGAAGTTTTCTGCAATTCTATAAACCCATAGGGTCAAACTACGAGAAAATAACCACAAAACGGTGCGCTTCAATTTTTCCCCATTTTCCTTGTATAGCTCCCTTTAGAGGTAAACGTAATCAGGCACCTCCTGGTATCTGCTCCGATTCAGGCACGGACTGCCGCAAATGAAGTTTTCTGCAACTCTATAAACCCATAGGGTCAAACTACGAGAAAATATCAACAAAAAGGCCCGGTTCAATTTTTCCCCATTTTCTTTGTATAGCTCCCTTTAGAGGTAAACGTAATCGGGAGTCCCCTGGTATCAGCTCCGATTCAGGCACGGACTGCCCCAAATGAAGTTTTCTGCAATTCTATAAACCCATAGGGTCAAACTACGAGAAAATATCCACAAAACGGCCCGCTTCAATTTCTCCCCATTTTCATTGTATAGCTCCCTTTAGAGGTAAACGTAATCGGGCGCCTCCTGGTATCTGCTCCGATTAAGGCACGGACAGCCGCAAATGAAGTTTTCTGCAATTCTATAAACCCATAGGGTCAAACTACGAGAAAATATCCACAAAACGACCCGCTTCAATTTTTCTCCATTTTCCTTGTATAGCTCCCTTTAGACGTAAACGTAATCGGGCGTCCCCTGGTATCTGCTCCGATTCCGACACGGATAGCACTAAATGAACTTTTCTGCAATTCTATAAACTCATAGGGTCAAACTACGAGAAAATATCCATAAAACGGTCCGCTTCAATTTCTCCCCATTTTCCTTGTATAGCTCCCTTTAGAGGTAAACGTAATCGGGCGCCTCCTGGTATCTGCTCCGATTCAGGCACGGACAGCCGCAAATGAACTTTTCTGCAATTCTATAAACCCATAGGGTCAAACTACGAGAAAATATCCAAAAAACGGCCCGCTTCAATTTTTCCGCATTTTCCTTGTATAGCTCCCTTTATAGGTAAACGTAATCGGGCGTCCCCTGGTATCTGCTCTGATTCAGGCACGGACAGCCGCAAATGAACTTTTCTGCAATTCTATAAACCCATAGGGTCAAACAACGAGAAAATATCCACAAAACGGCCCGCTTCAATTTTTCCCCATTTTCCTTGTATAGCTCCCTTTAGAGGTAAACGAAATCGGGCATCCCCTGATATCTGCTCCGATTCAGGCACGGACAGCCGCAAATGAAGTTTTCTGCAATTCTATAAACCCATAGGGTCAAACTACGAGAAAATAACCACAAAACGGCGCGCTTCAATTTTTCCCCATTTTCCTTGTATAGCTCCCTTTAGAGGTAAACGTAATCGGGCGTCCCCTGGTATCAGCTCCGATTCAGGCACGGACAGGCCCAAATGAAGTTTTCTGCAATTCTATAAACCCATAGGGTCAAACTACGAGAAAATATCCACAAAACGGCCCGCTTCAATTTCTCCCCATTTTCATTGTATAGCTCCCTTTATAGGTAAACGTAATCGGGCGCCTCCTGGTATCTTCTCCGATTCAGGCACGGACAGCCGCAAATGAAGTTTTCTGCAATTCTATAAACCCATAGGGTCAAACTACGAGAAAATATCAACAAAAAGGCCCGCTTCAATTTTTCCCCATTTTCCAAGTATAGCTCCCTTTAGAGGTAAACGTAATCGGGCGTCTCCTGGTATCTTCTCCGATTCAGGCACGGACAGCCGCAAATGAAGTTTTCTGCAATTCTATAAACCCATAGGGTCAAACTACGAGAAAATATCCACAAAACGTCCCGCTTCAATTTTTCTCCATTTTCCTTGTATCCTTTAGACGTAAACGTAATCGGGCGTCCCCTGGTATCTGCTCCGATTCCGACACGGACAGCACTAAATGAACTTTTCTGCAATTCTATGAACTCATAGGGTCAAACTACGAGAAAATATCCATAAAACGGCCCGCTTCAATTTCTCCCCATTTTCCTTGTATAGCTCCCTTTAGAGGTAAACGTAATCGGGCGCCTCCTGGTATCTGCTCCGATTCAGGCACGGACAGCCGCAAATGAAGTTTTCTGCAATTCTATAAACCCACAGGGTCAAACTACGAGAAAATATCAACAAAAAGGCCCGCTTCAATTTTTTCCCATTTTCCAAGTATAGCTCCCTTTAGAGGTAAACGTAATCGGGCGTCCCCTGGTATCTGCTCTGATTCAGGCACGGACAGCCGCAAATGAACTTTTCTGCAATTCTATAAACCCATAGGGTCAAACTACGAGAAAATATCAACAAAAAGGCCCGCTTCAATTTTTCCCCATTTTCCAAGTATAGCTCCCTTTAGAGGTAAACGTAATCGGGCGTCTCCTGGTATCTTCTCCGATTCAGGCACGGACAGCCGCAAATGAAGTTTTCTGCAATTCTATAAACCCATAGGGTCAAACTACGAGAAAATATCCACAAAACGACCCGCTTCAATTTTTCTCCATTTTCCTTGTATAGCTCCCTTTAGACGTAAACGTAATCGGGCGTCCCCTGGTATCTGCTCCGATTCCGACACGGACAGCACTAAATGAACTTTTCTGCAATTCTGTAAACTCATAGGGTCAAACTACGAGAAAATATCCATAAAACGGCCCGCTTCAATTTCTCCCCATTTTCCTTGTATAGCTCCCTTTAGAGGTAAACGTAATCGGGCGCCTCCTGGTATCTGCTCCGATTCAGGCACGGACAGCCGCAAATGAAGTTTTCTGCAATTCTATAAACCCATAGGGTCAAACTACGAGAAAATATCAACAAAAAGGCCCGCTTCAATTTTTCCCCATTTTCCAAGTATAGCTCCCTTTAGAGGTAAACGTAATCGGGCGTCTCCTGGTATCTTCTCCGATTCAGGGACGGACAGCCGCAAATGAAGTTTTCTGCAATTCTATAAACCCATAGGGTCAAACTACGAGAAAATATCCACAAAACGACCCGCTTCAATTTTTCTCCATTTTCCTTGTATAGCTCCCTTTAGACGTAAACGTAATCGGGCGTCCCCTGGTATCTGCTCCGATTCCGACACGGACAACACTAAATGAACTTTTCTGCAATTCTATAAACTCATAGGGTCATACTACGAGAAAATATCCATAAAATGGCCCGCTTCAATTTCTCCCCATTTTCCTTGTATAGCTCCCTTTTGAGGTAAACGTAATCGGGCGCCTCCTGGTATCTGCTCCGATTCAGGCACGGACAGCCGCAAATGAAATTTTCGGCAATTCTATAAACCCATAGGGTCAAACTACGAGAAAATATCCAAAAAACAGCCCGCTTCAATTTTTCCGCATTTTCCTTGTATAGCTCCCTTTATAGGTAAACGTAATCGGGCGTCCCCTGGTATCTGCTCTGATTCAGGCACGGACAGCCGCAAATGAACTTTTCTGCAATTCTATAAACCCATAGGGTCAAACTACGAGAAAATATCAACAAAAAGGCCCGCTTCAATTTTTCCCCATTTTCCTTGTATAGCTCCCTTTAGAGGTAAACGTAATCGGGCGTCCCCTGGTATCAGCTCCGATTCAGGCACGGACAGGCCCAAATGAAGTTTTCTGCAATTCTATAAACCCATAGGGTCAAACTATGAGAAAATATCCACAAAACGGCCCGCTTCAATTTCTCCCCATTTTCATTGTATAGCTCCCTTTATAGGTAAACGTAATCGGGCGCCTCCTGGTATCTGCTCCGATTCAGGCACGGACAGCCGCAAATGAAGTTTTATGCAATTCTATAAACCCATAGGGTCAAACTACGAGAAAATATCAACAAAAAGGCCCGCTTCAATTTTTCCCCATTTTCCAAGTATAGCTCCCTTTAGAGGTAAACGTAATCGGGCGTCTCCTGGTATCTTCTCCGATTCAGGCACGGACAGCCGCAAATGAAGTTTTCTGCAATTCTATAAACCCATAGGGTCAAACTACGAGAAAATATCCACCAAACGACCCGCTTCAATTTTTCTCCATTTTCCTTGTATAGCTCCCTTTAGACGTAAACGTAATCGGGCGTCCCCTGGTATCTACTCCGATTCCGACACGGACAGCACTAAAAGAACTTTTCTGCAATTCTATAAACTCATAGGGTCAAACTACGAGAAAATATCCATAAAACGGTCCGCTTCAATTTCTCCCCATTTTCCTTGTATAGCTCCCTTTAGAGGTAAACGTAATCGGGCGCCTCCTGGTATCTGCTCCGATTCAGGCACGGACAGCCGCAAATGAAGTTTTCTGCAATTCTATAAACCCACAGGGTCAAACTACGAGAAAATATCAACAAAAAGGCCCGCTTCAATTTTTTCCCATTTTCCAAGTATAGCTCCCTTTAGAGGTAAACGTAATCGGGCGTCCCCTGGTATCTGCTCTGATTCAGGCACGGACAGCCGCAAATGAACTTTTCTGCAATTCTATAAACCCATAGGGTCAAACTACGAGAAAATATCAACAAAAAGGCCCGCTTCAATTTTTCCCCATTTTCCAAGTATAGCTCCCTTTAGAGGTAAACGTAATCGGGCGTCCCCTGGTATCTGCTCTGATTCAGGCACGGACAGCCGCAAATGAACTTTTCTGCAATTCTATAAACCCATAGGGTCAAACTACGAGAAAATATCCATAAAACGGTCCGCTTCAATTTCTCCCCATTTTCCTTGTATAGCTCCCTTTAGAGGTAAACGTAATCGGGCGCCTCCTGGTATCTGCTCCGATTCAGGCACGGACAGCCGCAAATGAAGTTTTCTGCAATTCTATAAACCCATAGGGGTCAAACTACGAGAAAATATCCAAAAAACGGCCCGCTTCAATTTTTCCGCATTTTCCTTGTATAGCTCCCTTTATAGGTAAACGTAATCGGGCGTCCCCTGGTATCTGCTCTGATTCAGGCACGGACAGCCGCAAATGAACTTTTCTGCAATTCTATAAACCCATAGGGTCAAACTACGAGAAAATATCCACAAAACGGCCCGCTTCAATTTTTCCCCATTTTCCTTGTATAGCTCCCTTTAGAGGTAAACGAAATCGGGCATCCCCTGATATCTGCTCCGATTCAGGCACGGACAGCCGCAAATGAAGTTTTCTGCAATTCTATAAACCCATAGGGTCAAACTACGAGAAAATAACCACAAAACGGCGCGCTTCAATTTTTCCCCATTTTCCTTGTATAGCTCCCTTTAGAGGTAAACGTAATCGGGCGTCCCCTGGTATCAGCTCCGATTCAGGCACGGACAGGCCCAAATGAAGTTTTCTGCAATTCTATAAACCCATAGGGTCAAACTACGAGAAAATATCCACAAAACGGCCCGCTTCAATTTCTCCCCATTTTCATTGTATAGCTCCCTTTATAGGTAAACGTAATCGGGCGCCTCCTGGTATCTTCTCCGATTCAGGCACGGACAGCCGCAAATGAAGTTTTCTGCAATTCTATAAACCCATAGGGTCAAACTACGAGAAAATATCAACAAAAAGGCCCGCTTCAATTTTTCCCCATTTTCCAAGTATAGCTCCCTTTAGAGGTAAACGTAATCGGGCGTCTCCTGGTATCTTCTCCGATTCAGGCACGGACAGCCGCAAATGAAGTTTTCTGCAATTCTATAAACCCATAGGGTCAAACTACGAGAAAATATCCACAAAACGACCCGCTTCAATTTTTTTCCATTTTCCTTGTATCCTTTAGACGTAAACGTAATCGGGCGTCCCCTGGTATCTGCTCCGATTCCGACACGGACAGCACTAAATGAACTTTTCTGCAATTCTATAAACTCATAGGGTCAAACTACGAGAAAATATCCATAAAACGGCTCGCTTCAATTTCTCCCCATTTTCCTTGTATAGCTCCCTTTAGAGGTAAACGTAATCGGGCGCCTCCTGGTATCTGCTCCGATTCAGGCACGGACAGCCGCAAATGAAGTTTTCTGCAATTCTATAAACCCACAGGGTCAAACTACGAGAAAATATCAACAAAAAGGCCCGCTTCAATTTTTTCCCATTTTCCAAGTATAGCTCCCTTTAGAGGTAAACGTAATCGGGCGTCCCTGGTATCTGCTCTGATTCAGGCACGGACAGCCGCAAATGAACTTTTCTGCAATTCTATAAACCCATAGGGTCAAACTACGAGAAAATATCAACAAAAAGGCCCGCTTCAATTTTTCCCCATTTTCCAAGTATAGCTCCCTTTAGAGGTAAACGTAATCGGGCGTCTCCTGGTATCTTTTCCGATTCAGGCACGGACAGCCGCAAATGAAGTTTTCTGCAATTCTATAAACCCATAGGGTCAAACTACGAGAAAATATCCACAAAACGACCCGCTTCAATTTTTCTCCATTTTCCTTGTATAGCTCCCTTTAGACGTAAACGTAATCGGGCGTCCCCTGGTATCTGCTCCGATTCCGACACGGACAGCACTAAATGAACTTTTCTGCAATTCTATAAACTCATAGGGTCAAACTACGAGAAAATATCCATAAAACGGCCCGCTTCAATTTCTCCCCATTTTCCTTGTATAGCTCCCTTTAGAGGTAAACGTAATCGGGCACCTCCTGGTATCTGCTCTGATTCAGGCACGGACAGCCGCAAATGAAGTTTTCTGCAATTCTATAAACCCATAGGGTCAAACTACGAGAAAATATCAACAAAAAGGCCCGCTTCAATTTTTCCCCATTTTCCAAGTATAGCTCCCTTTAGAGGTAAACGTAATCGGGCGTCTCCTGGTATCTTCTCCGATTCAGGCACGGACAGCCACAAATGAAGTTTTCTGCAATTCTATAAACCCATAGGGTCAAACTACGAGAAAATATCCACAAAACGACCCGCTTCAATTTTTCACCATTTTCCTTGTATAGCTCCCTTTAGACGTAAACGTAATCGGGCGTCCCCTGGTATCTGCTCCGATTCCGACACGGACAACACTAAATGAACTTTTCTGCAATTCTATAAACTCATAGGGTCATACTACGAGAAAATATCCATAAAATGGCCCGCTTCAATTTCTCCCCATTTTCCTTGTATAGCTCCCTTTTGAGGTAAACGTAATCGGGCGCCTCCTGGTATCTGCTCCGATTCAGGCACGGACAGCCGCAAATGAAATTTTCTGCAATTCTATAAACCCATAGGGTCAAACTACGAGAAAATATCCAAAAAACAGCCCGCTTCAATTTTTCCGCATTTTCCTTGTATAGCTCCCTTTATAGGTAAACGTAATCGGGCGTCCCCTGGTATCTGCTCTGATTCAGGCACGGACAGCCGCAAATGAACTTTTCTGCAATTCTATAAACCCATAGGGTCAAACTATGAGAAAATATCAACAAAAAGGCCCGCTTCAATTTTTCCCCATTTTCCTTGTATAGCTCCCTTTAGAGGTAAACGTAATCGGGCGTCCCCTGGTATCAGCTCCGATTCAGGCACGGACAGGCCCAAATGAAGTTTTCTGCAATTCTATAAACCCATAGGGTCAAACTACGAGAAAATATCCACAAAACGGCCCGCTTCAATTTCTCCCCATTTTCATTGTATAGCTCCCTTTATAGGTAAACGTAATCGGGCGCCTCCTGGTATCTGCTCCGATTCAGGCACGGACAGCCGCAAATGAAGTTTTCTGCAATTCTATAAACCCATAGGGTCAAACTACGAGAAAATATCAACAAAAAGGCCCGCTTCAATTTTTCCCCATTTTCCAAGTATAGCTCCCTTTAGAGGTAAACGTAATCGGGCGTCTCCTGGTATCCTCTCCGATTCAGGCACGGAGAGCCGCAAATGAAGTTTTCTGCAATTCTATAAACCCATAGGGTCAAACTAAGAGAAAATATCCACAAAACGACCCGCTTCAATTTTTCTCCATTTTCCTTGTATAGCTCCCTTTAGACGTAAACGTAATCGGGCGTCCCCTGGTATCTACTCCGATTCCGACACGGACAGCACTAAATGAACTTTTCTGCAATTCTATAAACTCATAGGAACTACGAGAAAATATCCATAAAACGGCCCGCTTCAATTTCTCCCCATTTTCCTTGTATAGCTCCCTTTAGAGGTAAACGTAATCGGGCGCCTCCTGGTATCTGCTCCGATTCAGGCACGGACAACCGCAAATGAAGTTTTCTGCAATTCTATAAACCCACAGGGTCAAACTACGAGAAAATATCAACAAAAAGGCCCGCTTCAATTTTTTCCCATTTTCCAAGTATAGCTCCCTTTAGAGGTAAACGTAATCGGGCGTCCCATGGTATCTGCTCTGATTCAGGCACGGACAGCCGCAAATGAACTTTTCTGCAATTCTATAAACCCATAGGGTCAAACTACGAGAAAATATCAACAAAAAGGCCCGCTTCAATTTTTCCCCATTTTCCAAGTATAGCTCCCTTTAGAGGTAAACGTAATCGGGCGTCTCCTGGTATCTTCTCCGATTCAGGCACGGACAGCCGCAAATGAAGTTTTCTGCAATTCTATAAACCCATAGGGTCAAACTACGAGAAAATATCCACAAAACGACCCGCTTCAATTTTTCTCCATTTTCCTTGTATAGCTCCCTTTAGACGTAAACGTAATCGGGCGTCCCCTGGTATCTGCTCCGATTCCGACACGGACAGCACTAAATGAAGTTTTCTGCAATTCTATAAACCCATAGGGTCAAACTACGAGAAAATATCCATAAAATGGCCCGCTTCAATTTCTCCCCATTTTCCTTGTATAGCTCCCTTTAGAGGTAAACGTAATCGGGCGCCTCCTGGTATCTGCTCCGATTCAGGCACGGACAGCCGCAAATGAAATTTTCTGCAATTCTATAAACCCATAGGGTCAAACTACGAGAAAATATCCAAAAAATGGCCCGCTTCAATTTTTCCGCATTTTCCTTGTATAGCTCCCT
Organism: Heracleum sosnowskyi; assembly: GCA_030848705.1. Classification (NCBI taxonomy): domain Eukaryota; kingdom Viridiplantae; phylum Streptophyta; class Magnoliopsida; order Apiales; family Apiaceae; genus Heracleum; species Heracleum sosnowskyi. The sequence continues at coordinate 64,925,033 of CM061244.1, read as the reverse complement.
TTATAGGTAAACGTAATCGGGCGTCCCCTGGTATCTACTCTGATTCAGGCACGGACAGCCGCAAATGAACTTTTCTGCAATTCTATAAACCCATAGGGTCAAACTACGAGAAAATATCCACAAAACGGCCCGTTTCAATTTTTCCCCATTTTCCTTGTATAGCTCCCTTTAGAGGTAAACGTAATCGGGCGTCCCCTGGTATCTGCTCTGATTCAGGCACGGACAGCCGCAAATGAACTTTTCTGCAATTCTATAAACCCATAGGGTCAAACTACGAGAAAATATCCACAAAACGGCCCGCTTCAATTTTTCCCCATTTTCCTTGTATAGCTCCGTTTAGAGGTTAACGAAATCGGGCATCCCCTGATATCTGCTCCGATTCAGGCACGGACAGCCGCAAATGAAGTTTTCTGCAATTCTATAAACCCATAAGGTCAAACTACGAGAAAATAACCACAAAACGGCGCGCTTCAATTTTTCCCCATTTTCCTTGTATAGCTCCCTTTAGAGGTAAACGTAATCAGGCACCTCCTGGTATCTGCTCCGATTCAGGCACGGACTGCCGCAAATGAAGTTTTCTGCAACTCTATAAACCCATAGGGTCAAACTATGAGAAAATATCAACAAAAAGGCCCGCTTCAATTTTTCCCCATTTTCCTTGTATAGCTCCCTTTAGAGGTAAACGTAATCGGGCGTCCCCTGGTATCAGCTCCGATTCAGGCACGGACAGCCCCAAATGAAGTTTTCTGCAATTCTATAAACCCATAGGGTCAAACTACGAGAAAATATCCACAAAACGGCCCGCTTCAATTTCTCCCCATTTTCATTGTATAGCTCCCTTTATAGGTAAACGTAATCGGGCGCCTCCTGGTATCTGCTCCGATTTAGGCACGGACAGCCGCAAATGAAGTTTTCTGCAATTCTATAAACCCATATGGTCAAACTACGAGAAAATATCAACAAAAAGGCCCGCTTCAATTTTTCCCCATTTTCCAAGTATAGCTCCCTTTAGAGGTAAACGTAATCGGGCGTCTCCTGGTATCTTCTCCGATTCAGGCACGGACAGCCGCAAATGAAGTTTTCTGCAATTCTATAAACCCACAGGGTCAAACTACGAGAAACTATCAACAAAAAGGCCCGCTTCAATTTTTTCCCATTTTCCAAGTATAGCTCCCTTTAGAGGTAAACGTAATCGGGCGTCCCCTGGTATCTGCTCCGATTCAGGCACGGACACCCCCAAATGAATTTTTCTGCAATTCGATAAACCCATAGGGTCAAACTACGAGAAAATATCCACAAAACGGCCCGCTTCAATTTCTCCCCATTTTCCTTGTATAGCTCACTTTAGAGGTAAACGTAATCGGGCGCCTTTTGGTATCTGCTCCGATTCAGGCACGGACAGCCGCAAATGAACTTTTCTGCAATTCTATAAACCCATAGGGTCAAACTACGAGAAAATATCCACAAAACGGCCACCTTCAATTTCTCCCCATTTTCCTTGTATAGCTTCCTTTAGAGGTAAACGTAATCGGGCGCCTCCTGGTATCTGCTCCGATTCAGGCACGGACAACCGCAAATGAAGTTTTCTGCAATTCTATAAACCCATAGGGTCAAACTACGAGAAAATATCAACAAAAAGGCCCGCTTCAATTTTTCCCCATTTTCCAAGTATAGCTCCCTTTAGAGGTAAACGTAATCGGGCGTCTCCTGGTATCTTCTCCGATTCAGGCACGCACAGCCGCAAATGAAGTTTTCTGCAATTCTATAAACCCATAGGGTCAAACTACGAGAAAATATCCACAAAACGACCCGCTTCAATTTTTCACCATTTTCCTTGTATAGCTCCCTTTAGACGTAAACGTAATCGGGCGTCCCCTGGTATCTGCTCCGATTCCGACACGGACAACACTAAATGAACTTTTCTGCAATTCTATAAACTCATAGGGTCATACTACGAGAAAATATCCATAAAATGGCCCGCTTCAATTTCTCCCCATTTTCCTTGTATAGCTCCCTTTTGAGGTAAACGTAATCGGGCGCCTCCTGGTATCTGCTCCGATTCAGGCACGGACAACCGCAAATGAAATTTTCTCCAATTCTATAAACCCATAGGGTCAAACTACGAGAAAATATCCAAAAAACAGCCCGCTTCAATTTTTCCGCATTTTCCTTGTATAGCTCCCTTTATAGGTAAACGTAATCGGGCGTCCCCTGGTATCTGCTCTGATTCAGGCACGGACAGCCGCAAATGAACTTTTCTGCAATTCTATAAACCCATAGGGTCAAACTACGAGAAAATATCAACAAAAAGGCCCGCTTCAATTTTTCCCCATTTTCCTTGTATAGCTCCCTTTAGAGGTAAACGTAATCGGGCGTCCCCTGGTATCAGCTCCGATTCAGGCACGGACAGCCGCAAATGAACTTTTCTGCAATTTTATAAACCCATAGGGTCAAACTACGAGAAAATATCAACAAAAAGGCCCGCTTCAATTTTTCCCCATTTTCCAAGTATAGCTCCCTTTAGAGGTAAACGTAATCGGGCGTCTCCTGGTATCTTCTCCGATTCAGGCACGGACAGCCGCAAATGAAGTTTTCTGCAATTCTATAAACCCATAGGGTCAAACTACGAGAAAATATCCACAAAACGACCCGCTTCAATTTTTCACCATTTTCCTTGTATAGCTCCCTTTAGACGTAAACGTAATCGGGCGTCCCCTGGTATCTGCTCCGATTCCGACACGGACAACACTAAATGAACTTTTCTGCAATTCTATAAACTCATAGGGTCATACTACGAGAAAATATCCATAAAATGGCCCGCTTCAATTTCTCCCCATTTTCCTTGTATAGCTCCCTTTTGAGGTAAACGTAATCGGGCGCCTCCTGGTATCTGCTCCGATTCAGGCACGGACAGCCGCAAATGAAATTTTCTGCAATTCTATAAACCCATAGGGTCAAACTACGAGAAAATATCCAAAAAACAGCCCGCTTCAATTTTTCCGCATTTTCCTTGTATAGCTCCCTTTATAGGTAAACGTAATCGGGCGTCCCCTGGTATCTGCTCTGATTCAGGCACGGACAGCCGCAAATGAACTTTTCTGCAATTCTATAAACCCATAGGGTCAAACTACGAGAAAATATCAACAAAAAGGCCCGCTTCAATTTTTCCCCATTTTCCTTGTATAGCTCCCTTTAGAGGTAAACGTAATCGGGCGTCCCCTGGTATCAGCTCCGATTCAGGCACGGACAGGCCCAAATGAAGTTTTCTGCAATTCTATAAACCCATAGGGTCAAACTACGAGAAAATATCCACAAAACGGCCCGCTTCAATTTCTCCCCATTTTCATTGTATAGCTCCCTTTATAGGTAAACGTAATCGGGCGCCTCCTGGTATCTGCTCCGATTCAGGCACGGACAGCCGCAAATGAAGTTTTCTGCAATTCTATAAACCCATAGGGTCAAACTACGAGAAAATATCAACAAAAAGGCCCGCTTCAATTTTTCCCCATTTTCCAAGTATAGCTCCCTTTAGAGGTAAACGTAATCGGGCGTCTCCTGGTATCTTCTCCGATTCAGGCACGGACAGCCGCAAATGAAGTTTTCTGCAATTCTATAAACCCATAGGGTCAAACTACGAGAAAATATCCACAAAACGACCCGCTTCAATTTTTCTCCATTTTCCTTGTATAGCTCCCTTTAGACGTAAACGTAATCGGGCGTCCCCTGGTATCTACTCCGATTCCGACACGGACAGCACTAAATGAACTTTTCTGCAATTCTATAAACTCATAGGAACTACGAGAAAATATCCATAAAACGGCCCGCTTCAATTTCTCCCCATTTTCCTTGTATAGCTCCCTTTAGAGGTAAACGTAATCGGGCGCCTCCTGGTATCTGCTCCGATTCAGGCACGGACAGCCGCAAATAAAGTTTTCTGCAATTCTATAAACCCACAGGGTCAAACTACGAGAAAATATCAACAAAAAGGCCCGCTTCAATTTTTTCCCATTTTCCAAGTATAGCTCCCTTTAGAGGTAAACGTAATCGGGCGTCCCCTGGTATCTGCTCTGATTCAGGCACGGACAGCCGCAAATGAACTTTTCTGCAATTCTATAAACCCATAGGGTCAAACTACGAGAAAATATCAACAAAAAGGCCCGCTTCAATTTTTCCCCATTTTCCAAGTATAGCTCCCTTTAGAGGTAAACGTAATCGGGCGTCCCCTGGTATCTGCTCTGATTCAGGCACGGACAGCCGCAAATGAACTTTTCTGCAATTTTATAAACCCATAGGGTCAAACTACGAGAAAATATCAACAAAAAGGCCCGCTTCAATTTTTCCCCATTTTCCAAGTATAGCTCCCTTTAGAGGTAAACGTAATCGGGCGTCTCCTGGTATCTTCTCCGATTCAGGCACGGACAGCCGCAAATGAAGTTTTCTGCAATTCTATAAACCCATAGGGTCAAACTACGAGAAAATATCCACAAAACGACCCGCTTCAATTTTTCTCCATTTTCCTTGTATAGCTCCCTTTAGACGTAAACGTAATCGGGCGTCCCCTGGTATCTGCTCCGATTCCGACACGGACAGCACTAAATGAACTTTTCTGCAATTCTATAAACTCATAGGGTCAAACTACGAGAAAATATCCATAAAATGGCCCGCTTCAATTTCTCCCCATTTTCCTTGTATAGCTCCCTTTAGAGGTAAACGTAATCGGGCGCCTCCTGGTATCTGCTCCGATTCAGGCACGGACAGCCGCAAATGAAATTTTCTGCAATTCTATAAACCCATAGGGTCAAACTACGAGAAAATATCCAAAAAATGGCCCGCTTCAATTTTTCCGCATTTTCCTTGTATAGCTCCCTTTATAGGTAAACGTAATCGGGCGTCCCCTGGTATCTGCTCTGATTCAGGCACGGACAGCCGCAAATGAACTTTTCTACAATTCTATAAACCCATAGGGTCAAACTACGAGAAAATATCCACAAAACGGCCCGTTTCAATTTTTCCCCATTTTCCTTGTATAGCTCCCTTTAGAGGTAAACGTAATCGGGCGTCCCCTGGTATCTGCTCTGATTCAGGCACGGACAGCCGCAAATGAACTTTTCTGCAATTCTATAAACCCATAGGGTCAAACTACGAGAAAATATCCACAAAACGGCCCGCTTCAATTTTTCCCCATTTTCCTTGTATAGCTCCGTTTAGAGGTTAACGAAATCGGGCATCCCCTGATATCTGCTCCGATTCAGGCACGGACAGCCGCAAATGAAGTTTTCTGCAATTCTATAAACCCATAGGGTCAAACTACGAGAAAATAACCACAAAACGGCGCGCTTCAATTTTTCCCCATTTTCCTTGTATAGCTCCCTTTAGAGGTAAACGTAATCAGGCACCTCCTGGTATCTGCTCCGATTCAGGCACGGACTGCCGCAAATGAAGTTTTCTGCAACTCTATAAACCCATAGGGTCAAACTACGAGAAAATATCAACAAAAAGGCCCGCTTCAATTTTTCCCCATTTTCCTTGTATAGCTCCCTTTAGAGGTAAACGTAATCGGGCGTCCCCTGGTATCAGCTCCGATTCAGGCACGGACAGCCCCAAATGAAGTTTTCTGCAATTCTATAAACCCATAGGGTCAAACTACGAGAAAATATCCACAAAACGGCCCGCTTCAATTTCTCCCCATTTTCATTGTATAGCTCCCTTTATAGGTAAACGTAATCGGGCGCCTCCTGGTATCTGCTCCGATTTAGGCACGGACAGCCGCAAATGAAGTTTTCTGCAATTCTATAAACCCATATGGTCAAACTACGAGAAAATATCAACAAAAAGTCCCGCTTCAATTTTTCCCCATTTTCCAAGTATAGCTCCCTTTAGAGGTAAACGTAATCGGGCGTCTCCTGGTATCTTCTCCGATTCAGGCACGGACAGCCGCAAATGAAGTTTTCTGCAATTCTATAAACCCACAGGGTCAAACTACGAGAAAATATCAACAAAAAGGCCCGCTTCAATTTTTTCCCATTTTCCAAGTATAGCTCCCTTTAGAGGTAAACGTAATCGGGCGTCCCCTGGTATCTGCTCTGATTCAGGCACGGACAGCCGCAAATGAAGTTTTCTGCAATTCTATAAACCCATAGGGTCAAACTACGAGAAAATATCAACAAAAAGGCCCGCTTCAATTTTTCCCCATTTTCCAAGTATAGCTCCCTTTAGAGGTAAACGTAATCGGGCGTCTCCTGGTATCTTCTCCGATTCAGGCACGCACAGCCGCAAATGAAGTTTTCTGCAATTCTATAAACCCATAGGGTCAAACTACGAGAAAATATCCACAAAACGACCCGCTTCAATTTTTCACCATTTTCCTTGTATAGCTCCCTTTAGACGTAAACGTAATCGGGCGTCCCCTGGTATCTGCTCCGATTCCGACACGGACAACACTAAATGAACTTTTCTGCAATTCTATAAACTCATAGGGTCATACTACGAGAAAATATCCATAAAATGGCCCGCTTCAATTTCTCCCCATTTTCCTTGTATAGCTCCCTTTTGAGGTAAACGTAATCGGGCGCCTCCTGGTATCTGCTCCGATTCAGGCACGGACAGCCGCAAATGAAATTTTCTGCAATTCTATAAACCCATAGGGTCAAACTACGAGAAAATATCCAAAAAACAGCCCGCTTCAATTTTTCCGCATTTTCCTTGTATAGCTCCGTTTATAGGTAAACGTAATCGGGCGTCCCCTGGTATCTGCTCTGATTCAGGCACGGACAGCCGCAAATGAACTTTTCTGCAATTCTATAAACCCATAGGGTCAAACTACGAGAAAATATCAACAAAAAGGCCCGCTTCAATTTTTCCCCATTTTCCTTGTATAGCTCCCTTTAGAGGTAAACGTAATCGGGCGTCCCCTGGTATCAGCTCCGATTCAGGCACGGACAGCCGCAAATGAAGTTTTCTGCAATTTTATAAACCCATAGGGTCAAACTACGAGAAAATATCAACAAAAAGGCCCGCTTCAATTTTTCCCCATTTTCCAAGTATAGCTCCCTTTAGAGGTAAACGTAATCGGGCGTCTCCTGGTATCTTCTCCGATTCAGGCACGGACAGCCGCAAATGAAGTTTTCTGCAATTCTATAAACCCATAGGGTCAAACTACGAGAAAATATCCACAAAACGACCCGCTTCAATTTTTCACCATTTCCCTTGTATAGCTCCCTTTAGACGTAAACGTAATCGGGCGTCCCCTGGTATCTGCTCCGATTCCGACACGGACAACACTAAATGAACTTTTCTGCAATTCTATAAACTCATAGGGTCATACTACGAGAAAATATCCATAAAATGGCCCGCTTCAATTTCTCCCCATTTTCCTTGTATAGCTCCCTTTTGAGGTAAACGTAATCGGGCGCCTCCTGGTATCTGCTCCGATTCAGGCACGGACAGCCGCAAATGAAATTTTCTGCAATTCTATAAACCCATAGGGTCAAACTACGAGAAAATATCCAAAAAACAGCCCGCTTCAATTTTTCCGCATTTTCCTTGTATAGCTCCCTTTATAGGTAAACGTAATCGGGCGTCCCCTGGTATCTGCTCTGATTCAGGCACGGACAGCCGCAAATGAACTTTTCTGCAATTCTATAAACCCATAGGGTCAAACTACGAGAAAATATCAACAAAAAGGCCCGCTTCAATTTTTCCCCATTTTCCTTGTATAGCTCCCTTTAGAGGTAAACGTAATCGGGCGTCCCCTGGTATCAGCTCCGATTCAGGCACGGACAGGCCCAAATGAAGTTTTCTGCAATTCTATAAACCCATAGGGTCAAACTACGAGAAAATATCCACAAAACGGCCCGCTTCAATTTCTCCCCATTTTCATTGTATAGCTCCCTTTATAGGTAAACGTAATCGGGCGCCTCCTGGTATCTGCTCCGATTCAGGCACGGACAGCCGCAAATGAAGTTTTCTGCAATTCTATAAACCCATAGGGTCAAACTACGAGAAAATATCAACAAAAAGGCCCGCTTCAATTTTTCCCCATTTTCCAAGTATAGCTCCCTTTAGAGGTAAACGTAATCGGGCGTCTCCTGGTATCTTCTCCGATTCAGGCACGGACAGCCGCAAATGAAGTTTTCTGCAATTCTATAAACCCATAGGGTCAAACTACGAGAAAATATCCACAAAACGACCCGCTTCAATTTTTCACCATTTCCCTTGTATAGCTCCCTTTAGACGTAAACGTAATCGGGCGTCCCCTGGTATCTGCTCCGATTCCGACACGGACAACACTAAATGAACTTTTCTGCAATTCTATAAACTCATAGGGTCATACTACGAGAAAATATCCATAAAATGGCCCGCTTCAATTTCTCCCCATTTTCCTTGTATAGCTCCCTTTTGAGGTAAACGTAATCGGGCGCCTCCTGGTATCTGCTCCGATTCAGGCACGGACAGCCGCAAATGAAATTTTCTGCAATTCTATAAACCCATAGGGTCAAACTACGAGAAAATATCCAAAAAACAGCCCGCTTCAATTTTTCCGCATTTTCCTTGTATAGCTCCGTTTATAGGTAAACGTAATCGGGCGTCCCCTGGTATCTGCTCTGATTCAGGCACGGACAGCCGCAAATGAACTTTTCTGCAATTCTATAAACCCATAGGGTCAAACTACGAGAAAATATCAACAAAAAGGCCCGCTTCAATTTTTCCCCATTTTCCTTGTATAGCTCCCTTTAGAGGTAAACGTAATCGGGCGTCCCCTGGTATCAGCTCCGATTCAGGCACGGACAGCCGCAAATGAAGTTTTCTGCAATTTTATAAACCCATAGGGTCAAACTACGAGAAAATATCAACAAAAAGGCCCGCTTCAATTTTTCCCCATTTTCCAAGTATAGCTCCCTTTAGAGGTAAACGTAATCGGGCGTCTCCTGGTATCTTCTCCGATTCAGGCACGGACAGCCGCAAATGAAGTTTTCTGCAATTCTATAAACCCATAGGGTCAAACTACGAGAAAATATCCACAAAACGACCCGCTTCAATTTTTCACCATTTCCCTTGTATAGCTCCCTTTAGACGTAAACGTAATCGGGCGTCCCATGGTATCTGCTCCGATTCCGACACGGACAACACTAAATGAACTTTTCTGCAATTCTATAAACTCATAGGGTCATACTACGAGAAAATATCCATAAAATGGCCCGCTTCAATTTCTCCCCATTTTCCTTGTATAGCTCCCTTTTGAGGTAAACGTAATCGGGCGCCTCCTGGTATCTGCTCCGATTCAGGCACGGACAGCCGCAAATGAAATTTTCTGCAATTCTATAAACCCATAGGGTCAAACTACGAGAAAATATCCAAAAAACAGCCCGCTTCAATTTTTCCGCATTTTCCTTGTATAGCTCCCTTTATAGGTAAACGTAATCGGGCGTCCCCTGGTATCTGCTCTGATTCAGGCACGGACAGCCGCAAATGAACTTTTCTGCAATTCTATAAACCCATAGGGTCAAACTACGAGAAAATATCAACAAAAAGGCCCGCTTCAATTTTTCCCCATTTTCCTTGTATAGCTCCCTTTAGAGGTAAACGTAATCGGGCGTCCCCTGGTATCAGCTCCGATTCAGGCACGGACAGGCCCAAATGAAGTTTTCTGCAATTCTATAAACCCATAGGGTCAAACTACGAGAAAATATCCACAAAACGGCCCGCTTCAATTTCTCCCCATTTTCATTGTATAGCTCCCTTTATAGGTAAACGTAATCGGGCGCCTCCTGGTATCTGCTCCGATTCAGGCACGGACAGCCGCAAATGAAGTTTTCTGCAATTCTATAAACCCATAGGGTCAAACTACGAGAAAATATCAACAAAAAGGCCCGCTTCAATTTTTCCCCATTTTCCAAGTATAGCTCCCTTTAGAGGTAAACGTAATCGGGCGTCTCCTGGTATCTTCTCCGATTCAGGCACGGACAGCCGCAAATGAAGTTTTCTGCAATTCTATAAACCCATAGGGTCAAACTACGAGAAAATATCCACAAAACGACCCGCTTCAATTTTTCTCCATTTTCCTTGTATAGCTCCCTTTAGACGTAAACGTAATCGGGCGTCCCTTGGTATCTACTCCGATTCCGACACGGACAGCACTAAATGAACTTTTCTGCAATTCTATAAACTCATAGGAACTACGAGAAAATATCCATAAAACGGCCCGCTTCAATTTCTCCCCATTTTCCTTGTATAGCTCCCTTTAGAGGTAAACGTAATCGGGCGCCTCCTGGTATCTGCTCCGATTCAGGCACGGACAGCCGCAAATGAAGTTTTCTGCAATTCTATAAACCCACAGGGTCAAACTACGAGAAAATATCAACAAAAAGGCCCGCTTCAATTTTTTCCCATTTTCCAAGTATAGCTCCCTTTAGAGGTAAACGTAATCGGGCGTCCCCTGGTATCTGCTCTGATTCAGGCACGGACAGCCGCAAATGAACTTTTCTGCAATTCTATAAACCCATAGGGTCAAACTACGAGAAAATATCAACAAAAAGGCCCGCTTCAATTTTTCCCCATTTTCCAAGTATAGCTCCCTTTAGAGGTAAACGTAATCGGGCGTCCCCTGGTATCTGCTCTGATTCAGGCACGGACAGCCGCAAATGAACTTTTCTGCAATTCTATAAACCCATAGGGTCAAACTACGAGAAAATATCAACAAAAAGGCCCGCTTCAATTTTTCCCCATTTTCCAAGTATAGCTCCCTTTAGAGGTAAACGTAATCGGGCGTCTCCTGGTATCTTCTCCGATTCAGGCACGGACAGCCGCAAATGAAGTTTTCTGCAATTCTATAAACCCATAGGGTCAAACTACGAGAAAATATCCACAAAACGACCCGCTTCAATTTTTCTCCATTTTCCTTGTATAGCTCCCTTTAGACGTAAACGTAATCGGGCGTCCCCTGGTATCTGCTCCGATTCCGACACGGACAGCACTAAATGAACTTTTCTGCAATTCTATAAACTCATAGGGTCAAACTACGAGAAAATATCCATAAAATGGCCCGCTTCAATTTCTCCCCATTTTCCTTGTATAGCTCCCTTTAGAGGTAAACGTAATCGGGCGCCTCCTGGTATCTGCTCCGATTCAGGCACGGACAGCCGCAAATGAAATTTTCTGCAATTCTATAAACCCATAGGGTCAAACTACGAGAAAATATCCAAAAAATGGCCCGCTTCAATTTTTCCGCATTTTCCTTGTATAGCTCCCTTTATAGGTAAACGTAATCGGGCGTCCCCTGGTATCTGCTCTGATTCAGGCACGGACAGCCGCAAATGAACTTTTCTGCAATTCTATAAACCCATAGGGTCAAACTACGAGAAAATATCCACAAAACGGCCCGTTTCAATTTTTCCCCATTTTCCTTGTATAGCTCCCTTTAGAGGTAAACGTAATCGGGCGTCCCCTGGTATCTGCTCTGATTCAGGCACGGACAGCCGCAAATGAACTTTTCTGCAATTCTATAAACCCATAGGGTCAAACTACGAGAAAATATCCACAAAACGGCCCGCTTCAATTTTTCCCCATTTTCCTTGTATAGCTCCGTTTAGAGGTTAACGAAATCGGGCATCCCCTGATATCTGCTCCGATTCAGGCACGGACAGCCGCAAATGAAGTTTTCTGCAATTCTATAAACCCATAGGGTCAAACTACGAGAAAATAACCACAAAACGGCGCGCTTCAATTTTTCCCCATTTTCCTTGTATAGCTCCCTTTAGAGGTAAACGTAATCAGGCACCTCCTGGTATCTGCTCCGATTCAGGCACGGACTGCCGCAAATGAAGTTTTCTGCAACTCTATAAACCCATAGGGTCAAACTACGAGAAAATATCAACAAAAAGGCCCGCTTCAATTTTTCCCCATTTTCCTTGTATAGCTCCCTTTAGAGGTAAACGTAATCGGGCGTCCCCTGGTATCAGCTCCGATTCAGGCACGGACAGCCCCAAATGAAGTTTTCTGCAATTCTATAAACCCATAGGGTCAAACTACGAGAAAATATCCACAAAACGGCCCGCTTCAATTTCTCCCCATTTTCATTGTATAGCTCCCTTTATAGGTAAACGTAATCGGGCGCCTCCTGGTATCTGCTCCGATTTAGGCACGGACAGCCGCAAATGAAGTTTTCTGCAATTCTATAAACCCATATGGTCAAACTACGAGAAAATATCAACAAAAAGTCCCGCTTCAATTTTTCCCCATTTTCCAAGTATAGCTCCCTTTAGAGGTAAACGTAATCGGGCGTCTCCTGGTATCTTCTCCGATTCAGGCACGGACAGCCGCAAATGAAGTTTTCTGCAATTCTATAAACCCACAGGGTCAAACTACGAGAAAATATCAACAAAAAGGCCCGCTTCAATTTTTTCCCATTTTCCAAGTATAGCTCCCTTTAGAGGTAAACGTAATCGGGCGTCCCCTGGTATCTGCTCTGATTCAGGCACGGACAGCCGCAAATGAACTTTTCTGCAATTCTATAAACCCATAGGGTCAAACTACGAGAAAATATCAACAAAACGGCACGCTTCAATTTTTCTCCATTTTCCTTGTATAGCTCCCTTTAGAGGTAAACGTAATCGGGCGTCCCCTGGTATCTGCTCCGATTCAGGCACGGACACCCCCAAATGAATTTTTCTGCAATTCGATAAACCCATAGGGTCAAACTACGAGAAAATATCCACAACACGGCCCGCTTCAATTTCTCCCCATTTTCCTTGTATAGCTCACTTTAGAGGTAAACGTAATCGGGCGCCTTTTGGTATCTGCTCCGATTCAGGCACGGACAGCCGCAAATGAACTTTTCTGCAATTCTATAAACCCATAGGGTCAAACTACGAGAAAATATCCACAAAACGGCCACCTTCAATTTCTCCCCATTTTCCTTGTATAGCTTCCTTTAGAGGTAAACGTAATCGGGCGCCTCCTGGTATCTGCTCCGATTCAGGCACGGACAACCGCAAATGAAGTTTTCTGCAATTCTATAAACCCATAGGGTCAAACTATGAGAAAATATCCACAAAACGGCCCGCTTCAAATTTTCCCCATTTTCCTTGTATAGCTCCCTTTAGAGGTAACGTAATCGGGCGTGCCCTGGTATCTGCTCCGATTCAGGCACGGACACCCCCAAATGAATTTTTCTGCAATTCGATAAACCCATAGGGTCAAACTACGAGAAAATATCCACAAAACGGCCCGCTTCAATTTTTCCCCATTTTCCTTGTATAGCTCCCTTTAGAGGTAAACGTAATCGGGATTCCCCTGGTATCTGCTCCGATTCAGGCACGGACACCCCCAAATGAATTTTTCTGCAATTCGATAAACCCATAGGGTCAAACTACGAGAAAATATCCACAAAACGGCACGCTTCAATTTCTCCCCATTTTCCTTGTATAGCTCACTTTAGAGGTAAACGTAATCGGGCGTGCCCTGGTATCAGCTCCGATTCAGGCACGGACAGCCGCAAATGAACTTTTCTGCAATTCTATAAACCCATAGGGTCAAACTACGAGAAAATATCCACAAAACGGCCACCTTCAATTTCTCCCCATTTTCCTTGTATAGCTTCCTTTAGAGGTAAACGTAATCGGGCGCCTCCTGGTATCTGCTCCGATTCAGGCACGGACAACCGCAAATGAAGTTTTCTGCAATTCTATAAACCCATAGGGTCAAACTATGAGAAAATATCCACAAAACGGCCCGCTTCAAATTTTCCCCATTTTCCTTGTACAGCTCCCTTTAGAGGTAACGTAATCGGGCGTGCCCTGGTATCAGCTCCGATTCAGGCACGGACAGCCGCAAATGAACTTTTCTGCAATTCTATAAACCCATAGGGTCAAACTACGAGAAAATATCCACAAAACGGCCCGCTTCAATTTCTCCCCATTTTCCTTGTATAGCTCCCTTTAGAGGTAAACGTAATCGGGCGCCTCCTGGTATCTGCTCCGATTCAGGCACGGACAGCCGCAAATGAAATTTTCTGCAATTCTATAAACCCATAGGGTCAAACTACGAGAAAATATCCAAAAAACGGCCCGCTTCAATTTTTCCGCATTTTCCTTGTATAGCTCCCTTTATAGGTAAACGTAATCGGGCGTCCCCTGGTATCTGCTCTGATTCAGGCACGGACAGCCGCAAATGAACTTTTCTGCAATTCTATAAACACATAGGGTCAAACTACGAGAAAATATCCACAAAACGGCCCGTTTCAATTTTTCCCCATTTTCCTTGTATAGCTCCCTTTAGAGGTAAACGTAATTGGGCGTCCCCTGGTATCTGCTCTGATTCAGGCACGGCCAGCCGCAAATGAACTTTTCTGCAATTCTATAAACCCATAGGGTCAAACTACGAGAAAATATCCACAAAACGGCCCGCTTCAATTTTTCCCCATTTTCCTTGTATAGCTCCGTTTAGAGGTAAACGAAATCGGGCATCCCCTGATATTTGCTCCGATTCAGGCACGGACAGCCGCAAATGAAGTTTTCTGCAATTCTATAAACCCATAGGGTCAAACTATGAGAAAATAACCACAAAACGGCGCGCTTCAATTTTTCCCCATTTTCCTTGTATAGCTCCCTTTAGAGGTAAACGTAATCAGGCACCTCCTGGTATCTGCTCCGATTCAGGCACGGACTGCCGCAAATGAAGTTTTCTGCAACTCTATAAACCCATAGGGTCAAACTACGAGAAAATATCAACAAAAAGGCCCGCTTCAATTTTTCCCCATTTTCCAAGTATAGCTCCCTTTAGAGGTAAACGTAATCGGGCGTCTCCTGGTATCTTCTCCGATTCAGGCACGGACAGCCGCAAATGAAGTTTTCTGCAATTCTATAAACCCATAGGGTCAAACTACGAGAAAATATCCACAAAACGACCCGCTTCAATTTTTCTCCATTTTCCTTGTATAGCTCCCTTTAGACGTAAACGTAATCGGGCGTCCCCTGGTATCTGCTCCGATTCCGACACGGACAGCACTAAATGAACTTTTCTGCAATTCTATAAACTCATAGGGTCAAACTACGAGAAAATATCCATAAAATGGCCCGCTTCAATTTCTCCCCATTTTCCTTGTATAGCTCCCTTTAGAGGTAAACGTAATCGGGATTCCCCTGGTATCTGCTCCGATTCAGGCACGGACACCCCCAAATGAATTTTTCTGCAATTCGATAAACCCATAGGGTCAAACTACGAGAAAATATCCACAAAACGGCACGCTTCAATTTCTCCCCATTTTCCTTGTATAGCTCACTTTAGAGGTAAACGTAATCGGGCGTGCCCTGGTATCAGCTCCGATTCAGGCACGGACAGCCGCAAATGAACTTTTCTGCAATTCTATAAACCCATAGGGTCAAACTACGAGAAAATATCCACAAAACGGCCCGTTTCAATTTTTCCCCATTTTCCTTGTATAGCTCCCTTTAGAGGTAAACGTAATCGGGCGTCCCCTGGTATCTGCTCTGATTCAGGCACGGACAGCCGCAAATGAACTTTTCTGCAATTCTATAAACCCATAGGGTCAAACTACGAGAAAATATCCACAAAACGGCCCGCTTTAATTTTTCCCCATTTTCCTTGTATAGCTCCGTTTAGAGGTTAACGAAATCGGGCATCCCCTGATATCTGCTCCGATTCAGGCACGGACAGCCGCAAATGAAGTTTTCTGCAATTCTATAAACCCATAGGGTCAAACTACGAGAAAATAACCACAAAACGGCGCGCTTCAATTTTTCCCCATTTTCCTTGTATAGCTCCCTTTAGAGGTAAACGTAATCAGGCACCTCCTGGTATCTGCTCCGATTCAGGCACGGACTGCCGCAAATGAAGTTTTCTGCAACTCTATAAACCCATAGGGTCAAACTACGAGAAAATATCAACAAAAAGGCCCGCTTCAATTTTTCCCCATTTTCCTTGTATAGCTCCCTTTAGAGGTAAACGTAATCGGGCGTCCCCTGGTATCAGCTCCGATTCAGGCACGGACAGCCCCAAATGAAGTTTTCTGCAATTCTATAAACCCATAGGGTCAAACTACGAGAAAATATCCACAAAACGGCCCACTTCAATTTCTCCCCATTTTCATTGTATAGCTCCCTTTATAGGTAAACGTAATCGGGCGCCTCCTGGTATCTGCTCCGATTTAGGCACGGACAGCCGCAAATGAAGTTTTCTGCAATTCTATAAACCCATATGGTCAAACTACGAGAAAATATCAACAAAAAGTCCCGCTTCAATTTTTCCCCATTTTCCAAGTATAGCTCCCTTTAGAGGTAAACGTAATCGGGCGTCTCCTGGTATCTTCTCCGATTCAGGCACGGACAGCCGCAAATGAAGTTTTCTGCAATTCTATAAACCCACAGGGTCAAACTACGAGAAAATATCAACAAAAAGGCCCGCTTCAATTTTTTCCCATTTTCCAAGTATAGCTCCCTTTAGAGGTAAACGTAATCGGGCGTCCCCTGGTATCTGCTCTGATTCAGGCACGGACAGCCGCAAATGAACTTTTCTGCAATTCTATAAACCCATAGGGTCAAACTACGAGAAAATATCAACAAAACGGCACGCTTCAATTTTTCTCCATTTTCCTTGTATAGCTCCCTTTAGAGGTAAACGTAATCGGGCGTCCCCTGGTATCTGCTCCGATTCAGGCACGGACACCCCCAAATGAATTTTTCTGCAATTCGATAAACCCATAGGGTCAAACTACGAGAAAATATCCACAAAACGGCCCGCTTCAATTTCTCCCCATTTTCCTTGTATAGCTCACTTTAGAGGTAAACGTAATCGGGCGCCTTTTGGTATCTGCTCCGATTCAGGCACGGACAGCCGCAAATGAACTTTTCTGCAATTCTATAAACCCATAGGGTCAAACTACGAGAAAATATCCACAAAACGGCCACCTTCAATTTCTCCCCATTTTCCTTGTATAGCTTCCTTTAGAGGTAAACGTAATCGGGCGCCTCCTGGTATCTGCTCCGATTCAGGCACGGACAACCGCAAATGAAGTTTTCTGCAATTCTATAAACCCATAGGGTCAAACTATGAGAAAATATCCACAAAACGGCCCGCTTCAAATTTTCCCCATTTTCCTTGTATAGCTCCCTTTAGAGGTAACGTAATCGGGCGTGCCCTGGTATCTGCTCCGATTCAGGCACGGACACCCCCAAATGAATTTTTCTGCAATTCGATAAACCCATAGGGTCAAACTACGAGAAAATATCCACAAAACGGCCCGCTTCAATTTTTCCCCATTTTCCTTGTATAGCTCCCTTTAGAGGTAAACGTAATCGGGATTCCCCTGGTATCTGCTCCGATTCAGGCACGGACACCCCCAAATGAATTTTTCTGCAATTCGATAAACCCATAGGGTCAAACTACGAGAAAATATCCACAAAACGGCACGCTTCAATTTCTCCCCATTTTCCTTGTATAGCTCACTTTAGAGGTAAACGTAATCGGGCGTGCCCTGGTATCAGCTCCGATTCAGGCACGGACAGCCGCAAATGAACTTTTCTGCAATTCTATAAACCCATAGGGTCAAACTACGAGAAAATATCCACAAAACGGCCACCTTCAATTTCTCCCCATTTTCCTTGTATAGCTTCCTTTAGAGGTAAACGTAATCGGGCGCCTCCTGGTATCTGCTCCGATTCAGGCACGGACAACCGCAAATGAAGTTTTCTGCAATTCTATAAACCCATAGGGTCAAACTATGAGAAAATATCCACAAAACGGCCCGCTTCAAATTTTCCCCATTTTCCTTGTACAGCTCCCTTTAGAGGTAACGTAATCGGGCGTGCCCTGGTATCAGCTCCGATTCAGGCACGGACAGCCGCAAATGAACTTTTCTGCAATTCTATAAACCCATAGGGTCAAACTACGAGAAAATATCCACAAAACGGCCCGCTTCAATTTCTCCCCATTTTCCTTGTATAGCTCCCTTTAGAGGTAAACGTAATCGGGCGCCTCCTGGTATCTGCTCCGATTCAGGCACGGACAGCCGCAAATGAAATTTTCTGCAATTCTATAAACCCATAGGGTCAAACTACGAGAAAATATCCAAAAAACGGCCCGCTTCAATTTTTCCGCATTTTCCTTGTATAGCTCCCTTTATAGGTAAACGTAATCGGGCGTCCCCTGGTATCTGCTCTGATTCAGGCACGGACAGCCGCAAATGAACTTTTCTGCAATTCTATAAACCCATAGGGTCAAACTACGAGAAAATATCCACAAAACGGCCCGTTTCAATTTTTCCCCATTTTCCTTGTATAGCTCCCTTTAGAGGTAAACGTAATCGGGCGTCCCCTGGTATCTGCTCTGATTCAGGCACGGCCAGCCGCAAATGAACTTTTCTGCAATTCTATAAACCCATAGGGTCAAACTACGAGAAAATATCCACAAAACGGCCCGCTTCAATTTTTCCCCATTTTCCTTGTATAGCTCCGTTTAGAGGTAAACGAAATCGGGCATCCCCTGATATTTGCTCCGATTCAGGCACGGACAGCCGCAAATGAAGTTTTCTGCAATTTTATAAACCCATAGGGTCAAACTATGAGAAAATAACCACAAAACGGCGCGCTTCAATTTTTCCCCATTTTCCTTGTATAGCTCCCTTTAGAGGTAAACGTAATCAGGCACCTCCTGGTATCTGCTCCGATTCAGGCACGGACTGCCGCAAATGAAGTTTTCTGCAACTCTATAAACCCATAGGGTCAAACTACGAGAAAATATCAACAAAAAGGCCCGCTTCAATTTTTCCCCATTTTCCTTGTATAGCTCCCTTTAGAGGTAAACGTAATCGGGCGTCCCCTGGTATCAGCTCCGATTCAGGAACGGACAGCCCCAAATGAAGTTTTCTGCAATTCTATAAACCCATAGGGTCAAACTACGAGAAAATATCCACAAAACGGCCCGCTTCAATTTCTCCCCATTTTCATTGTATAGCTCCCTTTATAGGTAAACGTAATCGGGCGCCTCCTGGTATCTGCTCCGATTCAGGCACGGACAGCCGCAAATGAAGTTTTCTGCAATTCTATAAACCCATATGGTCAAACTACGAGAAAATACAAAAAGGCCCGCTTCAATTTTTCCCCATTTTCCAAGTATAGCTCCCTTTAGAGGTAAACGTAATCGGGCGTCTCCTGGTATCTTCTCCGATTCAGGCACGGACAGCCGCAAATGAAGTTTTCTGCAATTCTATAAACCCACAGGGTCAAACTACGAGAAAATATCAACAAAAAGGCCCGCTTCAATTTTTTCCCATTTTCCAAGTATAGCTCCCTTTAGAGGTAAACGTAATCGGGCGTCCCCTGGTATCTGCTCTGATTCAGGCACGGACAGCCGCAAATGAACTTTTTTGCAATTCTATAAACCCATAGGGTCAAACTACGAGAAAATATCAACAAAACGGCACGCTTCAATTTTTCTCCATTTTCCTTGTATAGCTCCCTTTAGAGGTAAACGTAATCGGGCGTCCCCTGGTATCTGCTCTGATTCAGGCACGGACACCCCCAAATGAATTTTTCTGCAATTCGATAAACCCATAGGGTCAAACTACGAGAAAATATCCACAAAACGGTCCGCTTCAATTTCTCCCCATTTTCCTTGTATAGCTCACTTTAGAGGTAAACGTAATCGGGCGCCTTTTGGTATCTGCTCCGATTCAGGCACGGACAGCCGCAAATGAACTTTTCTGCAATTCTATAAACCCATAGGGTCAAACTACGAGAAAATATCCACAAAACGGCCACCTTCAATTTCTCCCCATTTTCCTTGTATAGCTTCCTTTAGAGGTAAACGTAATCGGGCGCCTCCTGGTATCTGCTCCGATTCAGGCACGGACAACCGCAAATGAAGTTTTCTGCAATTCTATAAACCCATAGGGTCAAACTATGAGAAAATATCCACAAAACGGCCCGCTTCAAATTTTCCCCATTTTCCTTGTATAGCTCCCTTTAGAGGTAACGTAATCGGGCGTGCCCTGGTATCTGCTCCGATTCAGGCACGGACACCCCCAAATGAATTTTTCTGCAATTCGATAAACCCATAGGGTCAAACTACGAGAAAATATCCACAAAACGGCCCGCTTCAATTTTTCCCCATTTTCCTTGTATAGCTCCCTTTAGAGGTAAACGTAATCGGGATTCCCCTGGTATCTGCTCCGATTCAGGCACGGACACCCCCAAATGAATTTTTCTGCAATTCGATAAACCCATAGGGTCAAACTACGAGAAAATATCCACAAAACGGCCCGCTTCAATTTCTCCCCATTTTCCTTGTATAGCTCACTTTAGAGGTAAACGTAATCGGGCGTGCCCTGGTATCAGCTCCGATTCAGGCACGGACAGCCGCAAATGAACTTTTCTGCAATTCTATAAACCCATAGGGTCAAACTACGAGAAAATATCCACAAAACGGCCACCTTCAATTTCTCCCCATTTTCCTTGTATAGCTTCCTTTAGAGGTAAACGTAATCGGGCGCCTCCTGGTATCTGCTCCGATTCAGGCACGGACAACCGCAAATGAAGTTTTCTGCAATTCTATAAACCCATAGGGTCAAACTATGAGAAAATATCCACAAAACGGCCCGCTTCAAATTTTCCCCATTTTCCTTGTACAGCTCCCTTTAGAGGTAACGTAATCGGGCGTGCCCTGGTATCAGCTCCGATTCAGGCACGGACAGCCGCAAATGAACTTTTCTACAATTCTATAAACCCATAGGGTCAAACTACGCGAAAATATCCAAAAAACGGGCCGCTTCAATTTTCCGCATTTTCCTTGTATAGCTCCCTTTATAGGTAAACGTAATCGGGCGTCCCCTGGTATCTGCTCTGATTCAGGCACGGACAGCCGCAAATGAACTTTTCTGCAATTCTATAAACCCATAGGGTCAAACTACGAGAAAATATCCACAAAATGGCCCGTTTCAATTTTTCCCCATTTTCCTTGTATAGCTCCCTTTAGAGGTAAACGTAATCGGGCGTCCCCTGGTATCTGCTCTGATTCAGGCACGGACAGCCGCAAATGAACTTTTCTGCAATTCTATAAACCCATAGGGTCAAACTACGAGAAAATATCCACAAAACGGCCCGCTTCAATTTTTCCCCATTTTCCTTGTATAGCTCCGTTTAGAGGTAAACGAAATCGGGCATCCCCTGATATCTGCTCCGATTCAGGCACGGACAGCCGCAAATGAAGTTTTCTGCAATTCTATAAACCCATAGGGTCAAACTACGAGAAAATAACCACAAAACGGCGCGCTTCAATTTTTCCCCATTTTCCTTGTATAGCTCCCTTTAGAGGTAAACGTAATCAGGCACCTCCTGGTATCTGCTCCGATTCAGGCACGGACTGCCGCAAATGAAGTTTTCTGCAACTCTATAAACCCATAGGGTCAAACTACGAGAAAATATCAACAAAAAGGCCCGCTTCAATTTTTCCCCATTTTCCTTGTATAGCTCCCTTTAGAGGTAAACGTAATCGGGCGTCCCCTGGTATCAGCTCCGATTCAGGCACGGACAGCCCCAAATGAAGTTTTCTGCAATTCTATAAACCCATAGGGTCAAACTACGAGAAAATATCCACAAAACGGCCCGCTTCAATTTCTCCCCATTTTCATTGTATAGCTCCCTTTATAGGTAAATGTAATCGGGCGCCTCGTGGTATCTGCTCCGATTCAGGCACGGACAGCCGCAAATGAAGTTTTCTGCAATTCTATAAACCCATATGGTCAAACTACGAGAAAATATCAACAAAAAGGCCCGCTTCAATTTTTCCCCATTTTCCAAGTATAGCTCCCTTTAGAGGTAAACGTAATCGGGCGTCTCCTGGTATCTTCTCCGATTCAGGCACGGACAGCCGCAAATGAAGTTTTCTGCAATTCTATAAACCCATAGGGTCAAACTACGAGAAAATATCCACAAAACGACCCGCTTCAATTTTTCTCCATTTTCCTTGTATAGCTCCCTTTAGACGTAAACGTAATCGGGCGTCCCCTGGTATCTGCTCTGATTCAGGCACGGACAGCCGCAAATGAACTTTTCTGCAATTCTATAAACCCATAGGGTCAAACTACGAGAAAATATCCACAAAACGGCCCGCTTCAATTTTTCCCCATTTTCCTTGTATAGCTCCGTTTAGAGGTAAACGAAATCGGGCATCCCCTGATATCTGCTCCGATTCAGGCACGGACAACCGCAAATGAAGTTTTCTGCAATTCTATAAACCCATAGGGTCAAACTACGAGAAAATAACCACAAAACGGCGCGCTTCAATTTTTCCCCATTTTCCTTGTATAGCTCCCTTTAGAGGTAAACGTAATCAGGCACCTCCTGGTATCAGCTCCGATTCAGGCACGGACAGCCCCAAATGAAGTTTTCTGCAATTCTATAAACCCATAGGGTCAAACTACGAGAAAATATCCACAAAACGGCCCGCTTCAATTTCTCCCCATTTTCATTGTATAGCTCCCTTTATAGGTAAACGTAATCGGGCGCCTCCTGGTATCTGCTCCGATTCAGGCACGGACAACCGCAAATGAAGTTTTCTGCAATTCTATAAACCCATAGGGTCAAACTACGAGAAAATATCCATAAAACGGCCCGCTTCAATTTCTCCCCATTTTCCTTGTATAGCTCCCTTTAGAGGTAAACGTAATCGGGCGCCTCCTGGTATCTGCTCCGATTCAGGCACGGACAGCCGCAAATGAAGTTTTCTGCAATTCTATAAACCCACAGGGTCAAACTACGAGAAAATATCAACAAAAAGGCCCGCTTCAATTTTTTCCCATTTTCCAAGTATAGCTCCCTTTAGAGGTAAACGTAATCGGGCGTCCCCTGGTATCTGCTCTGATTCAGGCACGGACAGCCGCAAATGAACTTTTCTGCAATTCTATAAACCCATAGGGTCAAACTACGAGAAAATATCAACAAAACGGCACGCTTCAATTTTTCTCCATTTTCCTTGTATAGCTCCCTTTAGAGGTAAACGTAATCGGGCGTCCCCTGGTATCTGCTCCGATTCAGGCACGGACACCCCCAAATGAATTTTTCTGCAATTCGATAAACCCATAGGGTCAAACTACGAGAAAATATCCACAAAACGGCCCGCTTCAATTTCTCCCCATTTTCCTTATATAGCTCACTTTAGAGGTAAACGTAATCGGGCGCCTTTTGGTATCTGCTCCGATTCAGGCACGGACAGCCGCAAATGAACTTTTCTGCAATTCTATAAACCCATAGGGTCAAACTACGAGAAAATATCCACAAAACGGCCACCTTCAATTTCTCCCCATTTTCCTTGTATAGCTTCCTTTAGAGGTAAACGTAATCGGGCGCCTCCTGGTATCTGCTCCGATTCAGGCACGGACAACCGCAAATGAAGTTTTCTGCAATTCTATAAACCCATAGGGTCAAACTATGAGAAAATATCCACAAAACGGCCCGCTTCAAATTTTCCCCATTTTCCTTGTATAGCTCCCTTTAGAGGTAACGTAATCGGGCGTCCCCTGGTATCAGCTCTGATTCAGGCACGAACAGCCCCAAATGAACTTTTCTGCAATTCTATAAACCCATAGGGTCAAACTACGAGAAAATATCCACAAAACGGCCAGCTTCAATTTCTCCCCATTTTCCTTGTATAGCTCCCTTTAGTGGTAAACGTAATCGGGCATCTCCTAGTATCTGCTCCGATTCAGGCACGGACAACCGCAAATAAAGTTTTCTGCAATTCTATAAACCCATAGGGTCAAACTACGATAAAATATCAACAAAACGGCCCGCTTCAATTTTTCCCCATTTTCCTTGTATAGCTCCCTTTAGAGGTAAACGTAATCGGACGTCTCCTGGTATCTACTCCGATTCAGGCACGGACAGCCGCAAATGAAGTTTTCTGCAATTCTATAAACCCATAGGGTCAAACTACGAGAAAATATCCACAAAACGGCCCGCTTCAATTTTTCCCCATTTTCCTTGTATAGCTCCCTTTAGAGGTAAACGTAATCGGGATTCCCCTGGTATCTGCTCCGATTCAGGCACGGACACCCCCAAATGAATTTTTCTGCAATTCGATAAACCCATAGGGTCAAACTATGAGAAAATATCCACAAAACGGCACGCTTCAATTTCTCCCCATTTTCCTTGTATAGCTCACTTTAGAGGTAAACGTAATCGGGCGCCTTCTGGTATCTGCTCCGATTCAGGCACGGACAGCCGCAAATGAACTTTTCTGCAATTCTATAAACCCATAGGGTCAAACTACGAGAAAATATCCACAAAACGGCCACCTTCAATTTCTCCCCATTTTCCTTGTATAGCTTCCTTTAGAGGTAAACGTAATCGGGCGCCTCCTGGTATCTGCTCCGATTCAGGCACGGACAACCGCAAATGAAGTTTTCTGCAATTCTATAAACCCATAGGGTCAAACTATGAGAAAATATCCACAAAACGGCCCGCTTCAAATTTGCCCCATTTTCCTTGTACAGCTCCCTTTAGAGGTAACGTAATCGGGCGTGCCCTGGTATCAGCTCCGATTCAGGCACGGACAGCCGCAAATGAACTTTTCTGCAATTCTATAAACCCATAGGGTCAAACTACGAGAAAATATCCACAAAACGGCCCGCTTCAATTTCTCCCCATTTTCCTTGTATAGCTCCCTTTAGAGGTAAACGTAATCGGGCGCCTCCTGGTATCTGCTCCGATTCCGGCACGGACAGCCGCAAATGAAGTTTTCTGCAAATCTATAAACCCATTGGGTCAAACTACGAGAAAATATCCACAAAACGGCCAGCTTCAATTTCTCCCCATTTTCCTTGTATAGCTCCCTTTAGAGGTAAACGTAATCGGGCATCTCCTAGTATCTGCTCCGATTCAGGCACGGACAACCAAAATAAAGTTTTCTGCAATTCTATAAACCCATAGGGTCAAACTACGATAAAATATCAACAAAACGGCCCGCTTCAATTTTTCCCCATTTTCCTTGTATAGCTCCCTTTAGAGGTAAACGTAATCGGGCGTCCCCTAGTATCTGCTCTGATTCAGGCACGAACAGCCCCAAATGAACTTTTCTGCAATTCTATAAACCCATAGGGTCAAACTATGAGAAAATATCCACAAAACGGCCAGCTTCAATTTCTCCCCATTTTCCTTGTATAGCTTCCTTTAGAGGTAAACATAATCGGACATCTCCTAGTATCTGCTCCGATTCAGGCACGGACAACCGCAAATAAAGTTTTCTGCAATTCTATAAACCCATAGGGTCAAACTACGATAAAATATCAACAAAATGGCCCGCTTCAATTTTTCCCCATTTTCCTTGTATAGCTCCCTTTAGAGGTAAACGTAATCGGACGTCTCCTGGTATCTACTCCGATTCAGGCACGGACAGCCGCAAATGAAGTTTTCTGCAATTCTATAAACCCATAGGGTCAAACTACGAGAAAATATCCACAAAACGGCCCGCTTCAATTTTTCCCCATTTTCCTTGTATAGCTCCCTTTAGAGGTAAACGTAATCGGGATTCCCCTGGTATCTGCTCCGATTCAGGCACGGACACCCCCAAATGAATTTTTCTGCAATTCGATAAACCCATAGGGTCAAACTACGAGAAAATATCCACAAAACGACACGCTTCAATTTCTCCCCATTTTCCTTGTATAGCTCAGTTTAGAGATAAACGTAATCGGGCGCCTTCTGGTATCTGCTCCGATTCAGGCACGGACAGCCGCAAATGAACTTTTCTGCAATTCTATAAACCCATAGGGTCAAACTACGAGAAAATATCCACAAAACGGCCACCTTCAATTTCTCCCCATTTTCCTTGTATAGCTTCCTTTAGAGGTAAACGTAATCGGGCGCCTCCTGGTATCTGCTCTGATTCAGGCACGGACAACCGCAAATGAAGTTTTCTGCAATTCTATAAACCCATAGGGTCAAACTATGAGAAAATATCCACAAAACGGCCCGCTTCAAATTTTCCCCATTTTCCTTGTACAGCTCCCTTTAGAGGTAACGTAATCGGGCGTGCACTGGTATCAGCTCCGATTCAGGCACGGACAGCCGCAAATGAACTTTTCTGCAATTCTATAAACCCATAGGGTCAAACTACGAGAAAATATCCACAAAACGGCCCGCTTCAATTTCTCCCCATTTTCCTTGTATAGCTCCCTTTAGAGGTAAACGTAATCGGACGCCTCCTGGTATCTGCTCCGATTCAGGCACGGACAGCCGCAAATGAAGTTTTCTGCAATTCTATAAACCCATAGGGTCAAACTACGAGAAAATATCCACAAAACGGCCAGCTTCAATTTCTCCCCATTTTCCTTGTATACCTTTAGAGGTAAACGTAATTGGGCATCTCCTAGTATCTGCTCCGATTCAGGCACGGACAACCGCAAATATAGTTTTCTGCAATTCTATAAACCCATAGGGTCAAACTACGATAAAATATCAACAAAACGGCCCGCTTCAATTTTTCCCCATTTTCCTTGTATAGCTCCCTTTAGAGGTAAACGTAATCGGACGTCTTCTGGTATCTACTCCGATTCAGGCACGGACAGCCGCAAATGAAGTTTTCTGCAATTCTATAAACCCATAGGGTCAAACTACGAGAAAATATCCACAAAACGGCCCGCTTCAATTTTTCCCCATTTTCCTTGTATAGCTCCCTTTAGAGGTAAACGTAATCGGGCGACCCCTGGTATCTGCTCCGATTCAGGCACGGACACCCCCAAATGAATTTTTCTGCAATTCGATAAACCCATAGGGTCAAACTACGAGAAAATATCCACAAAACGGCACGCTTCAATTTCTCCCCATTTTCCTTGTATAGCTCACTTTAGAGGTAAACGTAATCGGGCGCCTTCTGGTATCTCCTCCGATTCAGGCACGGACAGCCGCAAATGAACTTTTCTGCAATTCTATAAACCCATAGGGTCAAACTATGAGAAAATATCCACAAAACGGCCACCTTCAATTTCTCCCCATTTTCCTTGTATAGCTTCCTTTAGAGGTAAACGTAATCGGGCGCCTCCTGCTATCTGCTCCGATTCAGGCACGGACAACCGCAAATGAAGTTTTCTGCAATTCTATAAACCCATAGGGTCAAACTATGAGAAAATATCCACAAAACGGCCCGCTTCAAATTTTCCCCATTTTCCTTGTATAGCTCCCTTTAGAGGTAACGTAATCGGGCGTGCCCTGGTACCAGCTCTGATTTAGGCACGGACAGCCGCAAATGAACTTTTCTGCAATTCTATAAACCCATAGGGTCAAACTACGAGAAAATATCCACAAAACGGCCCGCTTCAATTTCTCCCCATTTTCCTTGTATAGCTCCCTTTAGAGGTAAACGTAATCGGGCGCCTCCTGGTATCTGCTCCGATTCAGGCACGGACAGCCGCAAATGAAGTTTTCTGCAATTCTATAAACCCATAGGGTCAAACTACGAGAAAATATCCACAAAACGGCCAGCTTCAATTTCTCCCCATTTTCCTTGTATAGCTCCCTTTAGAGGTAAACGTAATCGGGCATCTCCAAGTATCTGCTCCGATTCAGGCACGGACAACCGCAAATAAAGTTTTCTGCAAATCTATAAACCCATACGGTCAAACTACGATAAAATATCAACAAAATGGCCCGCTTCAATTTTTCCCCATTTTCCTTGTATAGCTCCCTTTAAAGGTAAACGTAATCAGACGTCTCCTGGTATCTACTCCGATTCAGGCACGGACAACCGCAAATGAAGTTTTCTGCAATTCTATAAACCCATAGGGTCAAACTACGAGAAAATATCCACAAAACGACCCGCTTCAATTTTTCCCCATTTTCCTTGTATAGCTCCCTTTAGAGGTAAACGTAATCGGGCGACCCCTGGTATCTGCTCCGATTCAGGCACGGACACCCCCAAATGAATTTTTCTGCAATTCGATAAACCCATAGGGTCAAACTACGAGAAAATATCCACAAAACGGCACGCTTCAATTTCTCCCCATTTTCCTTGTATAGCTCACTTTAGAGGTAAACGTAATCGGGCGCATTCTGGTATCTGCTCCGATTCAGGCACGGACAGCCGCAAATGAACTTTTCTGCAATTCTATAAACCCATAGGGTCAAACTACGAGAAAATATCCACAAAACGGCCACCTTCAATTTCTCCCCATTTTCCTTGTATAGCTTCCTTTAGAGGTAAACGTAATCGGGCGCCTCCTGGTATCTGCTCCGATTCAGGCACGGACAACCGTAAATGAAGTTTTCTGCAATTCTATAAACCCATAGGGTCAAACTATGAGAAAATATCCACAAAACGGCCCGCTTCAAATTTTCCCCATTTTCCTTCTATAGCTCCTAGAGGTAACGTAATCGGGCGTGACCTGGTATCAGCTCCGATTCAGGCACGGACAGCCGCAAATGAACTTTTCTGCAATTCTATAAACCCATAGGGTCAAACTACGAGAAAATATCCACAAAACGGCCCGCTTCAATTTCTCCCCATTTTCCTTGTATAGCTCCCTTTAGAGGTAAACGTAATCGGGCGCCTCCTGGTATCTGCTCCGATTCAGGCACGGACAGCCGCAAATGAAGTTTTCTGCAATTCTATAAACCCATAGGGTCAAACTACGAGAAAATATCCAAAAAACGGCCCGCTTCAATATTTCCCCATTTTCCTCGTATAGCTCCCTTTAGGGGTAAACGTAATCGGGCGTCCCCTGGTATCTGCTCTGATTCAGGCACGAACAGCCCCAAATGAACTTTTCTGCAATTCTATAAACCCATAGGGTCAAACTACGAGAAAATATCCACAAAACGGCCAGCTTCAATTTCTCCCCATTTTCCTTGTATAGCTCCCTTTAGAGGTAAACGTAATCGGGCATCTCCTAGTATCTGCTCTGATTCAGGCACGGACAGCCGCAAATAAAGTTTTCTGCAATTCTATAAACCCATAGGGTCAAACTACGATAAAATATCAACAAAACGGTCCGCTTCAATTTTTCCCCATTTTCCTTGTATAACTCCCTTTAGAGGTAAACGTAATCGGACGTCTCCTGGTATCTACTCCGATTCAGGCACGGACAGCCGCAAATGAAGTTTTCTGCAATTCTATAAACCCATAGGGTCAAACTACGAGAAAATATCCACAAAACGGCCCGCTTCAATTTTTCCCCATTTTCCTTGTATAGCTCCCTTCAGAGGTAAACGTAATCGGGCGTTCCCTGGTATCTGCTCCGATTCAGGCACGGACACCCCCAAATGAATTTTTCTGCAATTCGATAAACCCATAGGGTCAAACTACGAGAAAATATCCACAAAACGGCACGCTTCAATTTCTCCCCATTTTCCTTGTATAGCTCACTTTAGAGGTAAACGTAATCGGGCGCCTTCTGGTATCTGCTCCGATTCAGGCACGGACAGCCGCAAATGAACTTTTCTGCAATTCTATAAACCCATAGGGTCAAACTACGAGAAAATATCCACAAAACGGCCACCTTCAATTTCTCCCCATTTTCCTTGTATAGCTTCCTTTAGAGGTAAACGTAATCGGGCGCCTCCTGGTATCTGCTCCGATTCAGGCACGGACAACCGCAAATGAAGTTTTCTGCAATTCTATAAACCCATAGGGTCAAACTATGAGAAAATATCCACAAAACGGCCCGCTTCAAATTTTCCCCATTTTCCTTGTATAGCTCCCTTTAGAGGTAACATAATCGGGCGTCCCCTGGTATCAGCTCCGATTCAGGCACGGACAGCCGCAAATGAACTTTTCTGCAATTCTATAAACCCATAGGGTCAAACTACGAGAAAATATCCACAAAACGGCCCGCTTCAATTTCTCCCCATTTTCCTTGTATAGCTAGCTCCCTTTAGAGGTAAACGTAATCGGGCGCCTCCTATTATCTGCTCCGATTCAGGCACGGACAGCCGCAAATGAAGTTTTCTGCAATTCTATAAACCCATAGGGTCAAACTACGAGAAAATATCCAAAAAACGGCCCGCTTCAATATTTCCCCATTTTCCTCGTATAGCTCCCTTTAGAGGTAAACGTAATCGGGCGTCCCCTGGTATCTGCTCTGATTCAGGCACGGACAGCCCCAAATGAACTTTTCTGCAATTCTATAAACCCATAGGGTCAAACTACGAGAAAATATCCACAAAACGGCCCGCTTCAATTTTTCCCCATTTTCCTTGTATAGCTCCCTTTAGAGGTAAACGTAATCGGGCGTCCCCTGGTATCTGCTCCGATTCAGGCACGGACACCCCCAAATGAATTTTTCTGCAATTCGATAAACCCATAGGGTCAAACTACGAGAAAATATCCACAAAACGGCACGCTTCAATTTCTCCCCATTTTCCTTGTATAGCTCACTTTAGAGGTAAACGTAATCGGGCGCCTTCTGGTATCTGCTCCGATTCAGGCACGGACAGCCGCAAATGAACTTTTCTGCAATTCTATAAACCCATAGGGTCAAACTACGAGAAAATATCCAAAAAACGGCCCGCTTCAATATTTCCCCATTTTCCTCGTATAGCTCCCTTTAGAGGTAAACGTAATCGGGCGTCCCCTGGTATCTGCTCTGATTCAGGCACGGACAGCCCCAAATGAACTTTTCTGCAATTCTATAAACCCATAGGGTCAAACTACGAGAAAATATCCACAAAACGGCCAGCTTCAATTTCTCCCCATTTTCCTTGTATAGCTCCCTTTAGAGGTAAACGTAATCGGGCATCTCCTAGTATCTGCTCCGATTCAGGCACGGACAGTCGCAAATAAAGTTTTCTGCAATTCTATAAACCCATAGGGTCAAACTACGATAAAATATCAACAAAACGGCCCGCTTCAATTTTTCCCAATTTTCCTTGTATAGCTCCCTTTAGAGGTAAACGTAATCGGACGTCTCCTGGTATCTACTCCGATTCAGGCACGGACAGCCGCAAATGAAGTTTTCTGCAATTCTATAAACCCATAGGGTCAAACAACGAGAAAATATCCACAAAACGGGCCGCTTCAATTTTTCCCCATTTTCCTTGTATAGCTCCCTTTAGAGGTAAACGTAATCGGACGTCTCCTGGTATCTACTCCGATTCAGGCACGGACAGCCGCAAATGAAGTTTTCTGCAATTCTATAAACCCATAGGGTCAAACAACGAGAAAATATCCACAAAACGGCCCGCTTCAATTTCTCCCCATTTTCCTTGTATAGCTCCCTTTAGAGGTAAACGTAATCGGGCGCCTCCTGGTATCTGCTCCGATTCAGGCACGGACAGTCGCAAATGAAGTTTTCTGCAATTCTATAAACCCATAGGGTCAAACTACGAGAAAATATCCAAAAAACGGCCCGCTTCAATTTTTCCCCATTTTCCTTGTATAGCTCCCTTTAGAGGTAAACGTAATCGGGCGTCCCCTGGTATCTGCTCGGATTCAGGCACGGACAGCCCCAAATGAACTTTTCTGCAATTCTATAAACCCATAGGGTCAAACTACGAGAAAATATCCACAAAACGGCCAGCTTCAATTTCTCCCCATTTTCCTTATATAGCTCCCTTTAGAGGTAAACGTAATCGGGCATCTTCTAGTTTCTGCTCCGATTCAGGCACGGACAGCCGCAAATAAAGTTTTCTGCAATTCTATAAACCCATAGGGTCAAACTACGATAAAATATCAACAAAACGGCCCGCTTCAATTTTTCCCCATTACTCTTGTATAGCTCCCTTTAGAGGTAAACGTAATCGGACGTCTCCTGGTATCTACTCCGATTCAGGCACGGACAGCCGCAAATGAAGTTTTCTGCAATTCTATAAACCCATAGGGTCAAACAACGAGAAAATATCCACAAAACGGCCCACTTCAATTTCTCCCCATTTTCCTTGTATAGCTCCCTTTAGAGGTAAACGTAATCGGGCGCCTCCTGGTATCTGCTCCGATTCAGGCACGGACAGCCGCAAATGAAGTTTTCTGCAATTCTATAAACCCATAGGGTCAAACTACGATAAAATATCAACAAAACGGCCCGCTTCAATTTTTCCCCATTACTCTTGTATAGCTCCCTTTAGAGGTAAACGTAATCGGACGTCTCCTGGTATCTACTCCGATTCAGGCACGGACAGCCGCAAATGAAGTTTTCTGCAATTCTATAAACCCATAGGGTCAAACAACGAGAAAATATCCACAAAACGACCCGCTTCAATTTTTCCCCATTTTCCTTGTATAGCTCCCTTTAGAGGTAAACGTAATCGGGCGTTCCATGGTATCTGCTCTGATTCAGGCACGGACAGCCGCAAATGAACTTTTCTGCAATTCTATAAACCCATAGGGTCAAACTACGAGAAAATATCCACAAAACGGCCCGCTTCAATTTCTCCCCATATTCCTTGTATAGCTCCCTTTAGAGGTAAACGTAATCGGGCGTCCCCTGGTATCTGCTCCGATTCAGGCACGGACAGCCCCAAATGATCTTTTCTGCAATTCTATAAACCCATAGGGTCAAACTACGAGAAAATATCCACAAAATGACACGCTTCAATTTTCCTCCATTTTCCTTGTATAGCTCCTTTTAGAGGTAAACGTAATCGGGCGTCCCCTGGTATCTGCTCCGATTCAGGCACGGACACCCCCAAATGAATTTTTCTGCAATTCGATAAACCCATAGGGTCAAACTACGAGAAAATATCCACAAAACGGCCCGCTTCAATTTTTCCCCATTTTCCTTGTATAGCTCCCTTTAGAGGTAAACGAAATCGGGCATCGCCTGGTATCTGCTCCGATTCAGGCACGGACAGCCGCAAATGAAGTTTTCTGCAATTCTATAAACCCATAGGGTCAAACTACGAGAAAATAACCACAAAACGGCGCGCTTCAATTTTTCCCCATTTTCCTTGTATAGCTCCCTTTAGAGGTAAACGTAATCAGGCACCTCCTGGTATCTGCTCCGATTCAGGCACGGACTGCCGCAAATGAAGTTTTTTGCAACTCTATAAACCCATAGGGTCAAACTACGAGAAAATATCAACATAAAGGCCCGCTTCAATTTTTCCCCATTTTCCTTGTATAGCTCCCTTTAGAGGTAAACGTAATCGAGCGTCCCCTGGTATCAGCTCCGATTCAGGCACGGACAGCCCCAAATGAAGGTTTCTGCAATTCTATAAACCCATAGGGTCAAACTACGAGAAAATATCCACAAAACGGCCCGCTTCAATTTCTCCCCATTTTCATTGTATAGCTCCCTTTAGAGGTAAACGTAATCGGGCGCCTCCTGGTATCTGCTCCGATTCAGGCACGGACAGCCGCAAATGAAGTTTTCTACAATTCTATAAACCCATAGGGTAAAACTACGAGAAAATATCAACAAAACGGCCCGCTTCAATTTCTCCCCATATTCCCTGTATAGCTCCCTTTAGAGGTAAACGTAATCGGGCGTCCCCTGGTATCTTCTCCGATTCAGGCACGGACAGCCGCAAATGAAGTTTTTTGCAATTCTATAAACCCATAGGGTCAAACTACGAGAAAATATCCACAAAACGACCTGCTTCAATTTTTCTCCATTTTCCTTGTATAGCTCCCTTTAGACGTACACGTAATCGGGCGTCTCCTCGTATCTGCTCTGATTCAGGCACGGACAGCCGCAAATGAAGTTTTCGGCAATTCTATAAACCCATAGGGTCAAACTACGAGAAAATATCCACAAAACGGCCCGCTTCAATTTCTCCCCATTTTCCTTGTATAGCTCCCTTTAGAGGTAAACGTAATCGGGCGCCTCCTGGTATCTGCTCCGATTCAGGCACGGACAGCCGCAAATGAAGTTTTCTGCAATTCTATAAACCCATAGGGTCAAACTACGAGAAAATATCCAAAAAACGGCTCGCTTCAATTTTTCCCCATTTTCCTTGTATAGCTCCCTTTAGAGGTAAACGTAATCGTGCGTCCCCTGGTATCTGCTCGGATTCAGGCACGGACAGCCCCAAATGAACTTTTCTGCAATTCTATAAACCCATAGGGTCAAACTACGAGAAAATATCCACAAAATGGCCCGCTTCAATTTCTCCCCATTTTCATTGTATAGCTCCCTTTAGAGGTAAACGTAATCGGGCATCTCCTAGTATCTGCTCCGATTCAGGCACGGACAGCCGCAAATAAAGTTTTCTGCAATTCTATAAACCCATAGGGTAAAACTACGAGAAAATATCAACAAAATGGCCGGCTTCAATTTCTCCCCATATTCCCTGTATAGCTCCCTTTAGAGGTAAACGTAATCGGGCGTCCCCTGGTATCTTCTCCGATTCAGGCACGGACAGCCGCAAATGAAGTTTTTTGCAATTCTATAAACCCATAGGGTCAAACTACGATAAAATATCAACAAAACAGCCCGCTTCAATTTTTCCCCATTTTCCTTGTATAGCTCTCTTTAGAGGTAAACGTAATCGGACGTCTCCTGGTATCTACTCCGATTCAGGCACGGACAGCCGCAAATGAAGTTTTCTGCAATTCTATAAACCCATAGGGTCAAACAACGAGAAAATATCCACAAAACGGCCCGCTTCAATTTTTCCCCATTTTCCTTGTATAGCTCCCTTTAGAGGTAAACGTAATCGGACGTCTCCTGGTATCTACTCCGATTCAGGCACGGACAGCCGCAAATGAAGTTTTCTGCAATTCTATAAACCCATAGGGTCAAACAACGAGAAAATATCCACAAAACGGCCCGCTTCAATTTCTCCCCATTTTCCTTGTATAGCTCCCTTTAGAGGTAAACGTAATCGGGCGCCTCCTGGTATCTGCTCTGATTCAGGCACGGACAGCCGCAAATGAAGTTTTCTGCAATTCTATAAACCCATAGGGTCAAACTACGAGAAAATATCCAAAAAACGGCCCGCTTCAATTTTTCCCCATTTTCCTTGTATAGCTCCCTTTAGAGGTAAACGTAATCGGGCGTCCCCTGGTATCTGCTCGGATTCAGGCACGGACAGCCCCAAATGAACTTTTCTGCAATTCTATAAACCCATAGGGTCAAACTACGAGAAAATATCCACAAAACGGCCAGCTTCAATTTCTCCCCATTTTCCTTATATAGCTCCCTTTAGAGGTAAACGTAATCGGGCATCTTCTAGTATCTGCTCCGATTCAGGCACGGACAGCCGCAAATAAAGTTTTCTGCAATTCTATAAACCCATAGGGTCAAATTACGATAAAATATCAACAAAACGGCCCGCTTCAATTTTTCCCCATTACTCTTGTATAGCTCCCTTTAGAGGTAAACGTAATCGGACGTCTCCTGGTATCTACTCCGATTCAGGCACGGACAGCCACAAATGAAGTTTTCTGCAATTCTATAAACCCATAGGGTCAAACAACGAGAAAATATCCACAAAATGGCCCGCTTCAATTTTTCCCCATTTTCCTTGTATAGCTCCCTTTAGAGGTAAACGTAATCGGGCGTTCCCTGGTATCTGCTCTGATTCAGGCACGGACAGTCGCAAATGAACTTTTCTGCAATTCTATAAACCCATAGGGTCAAACTACGAGAAAATATCCAAAAAACGGCCCGCTTCAATTTCTCCCCATATTCCTTGTATAGCTCCCTTTAGAGGTAAACGTAATCGGGCGTCCCCTGGTATCTGCTCCGATTCAGGCACGGACAGCCCCAAATGATCTTTTCTGCAATTCTATAAACCCATATGGTCAAACTACGAGAAAATATCCACAAAATGACACGCTTCAATTTTCCTCCATTTTCCTTGTATAGCTCCCTTTAGAGGTAAACGTAATCGGGCGTCCCCTGGTATCTGCTCCGATTCAGGCACGGACACCCCCAAATGAATTTTTCTGCAATTCGATAAACCCATAGGGTCAAACTACGAGAAAAAATCCATAAAACGGTCCGCTTCAATTTTTCCCCATTTTCCTTGTATAGCTCCCTTTAGAGGTAAACGAAATCGGGCATCGCCTGGTATTTGCTCCGATTCAGGCACGGACAGCCGCAAATGAAGTTTTCTGCAATTCTATAAACCCATAGGGTCAAACTACGAGAAAATAACCACAAAACGGCGCGCTTCAATTTTTCCCCATTTTCCTTGTATAGCTCCCTTTAGAGGTAAACGTAATCAGGCACCTCCTGGCATCTGCTCCGATTCAGGCACGGACTGCCGCAAATGAAGTTTTCTGCAACTCTATAAACCCATAAGGTCAAACTACGAGAAAATATCAACATAAAGGCCCGATTCAATTTTTCCCCATTTTCCTTGTATAGCTCCCTTTAGATGTAAACGTAATCGAGCGTCCCCTGGTATCAGCTCCGATTCAGGCACGGACAGCCCCAAATGAAGTTTTCTGCAATTCTATAAACCCATAGGGTCAAACTACGAGAAAATATCCACAAAACGGCCCGCTTCAATTTCTCCCCATTTTCATTGTATAGCTCCCTTTAGAGGTAAACGTAATCGGGCGCCTCCTGGTATCTGCTCCGATTCAGGCACGGACAGCCGCAAATGAAGTTTTCTACAATTCTATAAACCCATAGGGTAAAACTACGAGAAAATATCAACAAAACGGCCCGCTTCAATTTCTCCCCATATTCCCTGTATAGCTCCCTTTAGAGGTAAACGTAATCGTGCGTCCCCTGGTATCTGCTCGGATTCAGGCACGGACAGCCCCAAATGAACTTTTCTGCAATTCTATAAACCCATAGGGTAAAACTACGAGAAAATATCAACAAAATGGCCGGCTTCAATTTCTCCCCATATTCCCTGTATAGCTCCCTTTAGAGGTAAACGTAATCGGGCGTCCCCTGGTATCTTCTCCGATTCAGGCACGGACAGCCGCAAATGAAGTTTTTTGCAATTCTATAAACCCATAGGGTCAAACTACGATAAAATATCAACAAAACGGCCCGCTTCAATTTTTCCCCATTTTCCTTGTATAGCTCTCTTTAGAGGTAAACGTAATCGGACGTCTCCTGGTATCTACTCCGATTCAGGCACGGACAGCCGCAAATGAAGTTTTCTGCAATTCTATAAACCCATAGGGTCAAACAACGAGAAAATATCCACAAAACGGCCCGCTTCAATTTTTCCCCATTTTCCTTGTATAGCTCCCTTTAGAGGTAAACGTAATCGGACGTCTCCTGGTATCTACTCCGATTCAGGCACGGACAGCCGCAAATGAAGTTTTCTGCAATTCTATAAACCCATAGGGTCAAACAACGAGAAAATATCCACAAAACGGCCCGCTTCAATTTCTCCCCATTTTCCTTGTATAGCTCCCTTTAGAGGTAAACGTAATCGGGCGCCTCCTGGTATCTGCTCTGATTCAGGCACGGACAGCCGCAAATGAAGTTTTCTGCAATTCTATAAACCCATAGGGTCAAACTACGAGAAAATATCCAAAAAACGGCCCGCTTCAATTTTTCCCCATTTTCCTTGTATAGCTCCCTTTAGAGGTAAACGTAATCGGGTGTCCCCTGGTATCTGCTCGGATTCAGGCACGGACAGCCCCAAATGAACTTTTCTGCAATTCTATAAACCCATAGGGTCAAACTACGAGAAAATATCCACAAAACGGCCATCTTCAATTTCTCCCCATTTTCCTTATATAGCTCCCTTTAGAGGTAAACGTAATCGGGCATCTTCTAGTATCTGCTCCGATTCAGGCACGGACAGCCGCAAATAAAGTTTTCTGCAATTCTATAAACCCATAGGGTCAAATTACGATAAAATATCAACAAAACGGCCCGCTTCAATTTTTCCCCATTACTCTTGTATAGCTCCCTTTAGAGGTAAACGTAATCGGACGTCTCCTGGTATCTACTCCGATTCAGGCACGGACAGCCACAAATGAAGTTTTCTGCAATTCTATAAACCCATAGGGTCAAACAACGAGAAAATATCCACAAAATGGCCCGCTTCAATTTTTCCCCATTTTCCTTGTATAGCTCCCTTTAGAGGTAAACGTAATCGGGCGTTCCCTGGTATCTGCTCTGATTCAGGCACGGACAGTCGCAAATGAACTTTTCTGCAATTCTATAAACCCATAGGGTCAAACTACGAGAAAATATCCAAAAAACGGCCCGCTTCAATTTCTCCCCATATTCCTTGTATAGCTCCCTTTAGAGGTAAACGTAATCGGGCGTCCCCTGGTATCTGCTCCGATTCAGGCACGGACAGCCCCAAATGATCTTTTCTGCAATTCTATAAACCCATATGGTCAAACTACGAGAAAATATCCACAAAATGACACGCTTCAATTTTCCTCCATTTTCCTTGTATAGCTCCCTTTAGAGGTAAACGTAATCGGGCGTCCCCTGGTATCTGCTCCGATTCAGGCACGGACACCCCCAAATGAATTTTTCTGCAATTCGATAAACCCATAGGGTCAAACTACGAGAAAAAATCCATAAAACGGTCCGCTTCAATTTTTCCCCATTTTCCTTGTATAGCTCCCTTTAGAGGTAAACGAAATCGGGCATCGCCTGGTATCTGCTCCGATTCAGGCACGGACAGCCGCAAATGAAGTTTTCTGCAATTCTATAAACCCATAGGGTCAAACTACGAGAAAATAACCACAAAACGGCGCGCTTCAATTTTTCCCCATTTTCCTTGTATAGCTCCCTTTAGAGGTAAACGTAATCAGGCACCTCCTGGCATCTGCTCCGATTCAGGCACGGACTGCCGCAAATGAAGTTTTCTGCAACTCTATAAACCCATAAGGTCAAACTACGAGAAAATATCAACATAAAGGCCCGATTCAATTTTTCCCCATTTTCCTTGTATAGCTCCCTTTAGAGGTAAACGTAATCGAGCGTCCCCTGGTATCAGCTCCGATTCAGGCACGGACAGCCCCAAATGAAGTTTTCTGCAATTCTATAAACCCATAGGGTCAAACTACGAGAAAATATCCACAAAACGGCCCGCTTCAATTTCTCCCCATTTTCATTGTATAGCTCCCTTTAGAGGTAAACGTAATCGGGCGCCTCCTGGTATCTGCTCCGATTCAGGCACGGACAGCCGCAAATGAAGTTTTCTACAATTCTATAAACCCATAGGGTAAAACTACGAGAAAATATCAACAAAACGGCCCGCTTCAATTTCTCCCCATATTCCCTGTATAGCTCCCTTTAGAGGTAAACGTAATCGGGCGTCCCCTGGTATCTTCTCCGATTCAGGCACGGACAGCCGCAAATGAAGTTTTTTGCAATTCTATAAACCCATAGGGTCAAACTACGAGAAAATATCCACAAAACGACCCGCTTCAATTTTTCTCCATTTTCCTTGTATAGCTCCCTTTAGACATACACGTAATCGGGCGTCTCCTCGTATCTGCTCTGATTCAGGCACGGACAGCCGCAAATGAAGTTTTCGGCAATTCTATAAACCCATAGGGTCAAACTACGAGAAAATATCCACAAAACGGCCCGCTTCAATTTCTCCCCATTTTCCTTGTATAGCTCCCTTTAGAGGTAAACGTAATCGGGCGCCTCCTGGTATCTGCTCCGATTCAGGCACGGACAGCCGCAAATGAAGTTTTCTGCCATTCTATAAACCCATAGGGTCAAACTACGAGAAAATATCCAAAAAACGGCCCGCTTCAATTTTTCCCCATTTTCCTTGTATAGCTCCCTTTAGAGGTAAACGTAATCGTGCGTCCCCTGGTATCTGCTCGGATTCAGGCACGGACAGCCCCAAATGAACTTTTCTGCAATTCTATAAACCCATAGGGTCAAACTACGAGAAAATATCCACAAAATGGCCCGCTTCAATTTCTCCCCATTTTCATTGTATAGCTCCCTTTAGAGGTAAACGTAATCGGGCATCTCCTAGTATCTGCTCCGATTCAGGCACGGACAGCCGCAAATAAAGTTTTCTGCAATTCTATAAACCCATAGGGTAAAACTACGAGAAAATATCAACAAAATGGCCGGCTTCAATTTCTCCCCATATTCCCTGTATAGCTCCCTTTAGAGGTAAACGTAATCGGGCGTCCCCTGGTATCTTCTCCGATTCAGGCACGGACAGCCGCAAATGAAGTTTTTTGCAATTCTATAAACCCATAGGGTCAAACTACGATAAAATATCAACAAAACGGCCCGCTTCAATTTTTCCCCATTTTCCTTGTATAGCTCTCTTTAGAGGTAAACGTAATCGGACGTCTCCTGGTATCTACTCCGATTCAGGCACGGACAGCCGCAAATGAAGTTTTCTGCAATTCTATAAACCCATAGGGTCAAACTACGAGAAAATATCCACAAAACGGCCCGCTTCAATTTCTCCCCATTTTCCTTGTATAGCTCCCTTTAGAGGTAAACGTAATCGGGCGTTCCCTGGTATCTGCTCTGATTCAGGCACGGACAGTCGCAAATGAACTTTTCTGCAATTCTATAAACCCATAGGGTCAAACTACGAGAAAATATCCAAAAAACGGCCCGCTTCAATTTCTCCCCATATTCCTTGTATAGCTCCCTTTAGAGGTAAACGTAATCGGGCGTCCCCTGGTATCTGCTCCGATTCAGGCACGGACAGCCCCAAATGATCTTTTCTGCAATTCTATAAACCCATATGGTCAAACTACGAGAAAATATCAACAAAATGACACGCTTCAATTTTCCTCCATTTTCCTTGTATAGCTCCCTTTAGAGGTAAACGTAATCGGGCGTCCCCTGGTATCTGCTCCGATTCAGGCACGGACACCCCCAAATGAATTTTTCTGCAATTCGATAAACCCATAGGGTCAAACTACGAGAAAAAATCCATAAAACGGTCCGCTTCAATTTTTCCCCATTTTCCTTGTATAGCTCCCTTTAGAGGTAAACGAAATCGGGCATCGCCTGGTATCTGCTCCGATTCAGGCACGGACAGCCGCAAATGAAGTTTTCTGCAATTCTATAAACCCATAGGGTCAAACTACGAGAAAATAACCACAAAACGGCGCGCTTCAATTTTTCCCCATTTTCCTTGTATAGCTCCCTTTAGAGGTAAACGTAATCAGGCACCTCCTGGCATCTGCTCCGATTCAGGCACGGACTGCCGCAAATGAAGTTTTCTGCAACTCTATAAACCCATAAGGTCAAACTACGAGAAAATATCAACATAAAGGCCCGATTCAATTTTTCCCCATTTTCCTTGTATAGCTCCCTTTAGAGGTAAACGTAATCGAGCGTCCCCTGGTATCAGCTCCGATTCAGGCACGGACAGCCCCAAATGAAGTTTTCTGCAATTCTATAAACCCATAGGGTCAAACTACGAGAAAATATCCACAAAACGGCCCGCTTCAATTTCTCCCCATTTTCATTGTATAGCTCCCTTTAGAGGTAAACGTAATCGGGCGCCTCCTGGTATCTGCTCCGATTCAGGCACGGACAGTCGCAAATGAAGTTTTCTACAATTCTATAAACCCATAGGGTAAAACTACGAGAAAATATCAACAAAACGGCCCGCTTCAATTTCTCCCCATATTCCCTGTATAGCTCCCTTTAGAGGTAAACGTAATCGGGCGTCCCCTGGTATCTTCTCCGATTCAGGCACGGACAGCCGCAAATGAAGTTTTTTGCAATTCTATAAACCCATAGGGTCAAACTACGAGAAAATATCCACAAAACGACCCGCTTCAATTTTTCTCCATTTTCCTTGTATAGCTCCCTTTAGACGTACACGTAATCGGGCGTCTCCTCGTATCTGCTCTGATTCAGGCACGGACAGCCGCAAATGAAGTTTTCGGCAATTCTATAAACCCATAGGGTCAAACTTCGAGAAAATATCCACAAAACGGCCCGCTTCAATTTCTCCCCATTTTCCTTGTATAGCTCCCTTTAGAGGTAAACGTAATCGGGCGCCTCCTGGTATCTGCTCCGATTCAGGCACGGACAGCCGCAAATGAAGTTTTCTGCAATTCTATAAACCCATAGGGTCAAACTACGAGAAAATATCCAAAAAACGGCCCGCTTCAATTTTTCCCCATTTTCCTTGTATAGCTCCCTTTAGAGGTAAACGTAATCGTGCGTCCCCTGGTATCTGCTCGGATTCAGGCACGGACAGCCCCAAATGAACTTTTCTGCAATTCTATAAACCCATAGGGTCAAACTACGAGAAAATATCCACAAAATGGCCCGCTTCAATTTCTCCCCATTTTCATTGTATAGCTCCCTTTAGAGGTAAACGTAATCGGGCATCTCCTAGTATCTGCTCCGATTCAGGCACGGACAGCCGTAAATAAAGTTTTCTGCAATTCTATAAACCCATAGGGTAAAACTACGAGAAAATATCAACAAAATGGCCGGCTTCAATTTCTCCCCATATTCCCTGTATAGCTCCCTTTAGAGGTAAACGTAATCGGGCGTCCCCTGGTATCTTCTCCGATTCAGGCACGGACAGCCGCAAATGAAGTTTTTTGCAATTCTATAAACCCATAGGGTCAAACTACGATAAAATATCAACAAAACGGCCCGCTTCAATTTTTCCCCATTTTCCTTGTATAGCTCTCTTTAGAGGTAAACGTAATCGGACGTCTCCTGGTATCTACTCCGATTCAGGCACGGACAGCCGCAAATGAAGTTTTCTGCAATTCTATAAACCCATAGGGTCAAACAACGAGAAAATATCCACAAAACGGCCCGCTTCAATTTTTCCCCATTTTCCTTGTATAGCTCCCTTTAGAGGTAAACGTAATCGGACGTCTCCTGGTATCTACTCCGATTCAGGCACGGACAGCCGCAAATGATGTTTTCTGCAATTCTATAAACCCATAGGGTCAAACAACGAGAAAATATCCACAAAACGGCCCGCTTCAATTTCTCCCCATTTTCCTTGTATAGCTCCCTTTAGAGGTAAACGTAATCGGGCGCCTCCTGGTATCTGCTCTGATTCAGGCACGGACAGCCGCAAATGAAGTTTTCTGCAATTCTATAAACCCATAGGGTCAAACTACGAGAAAATATCCAAAAAACGGCCCGCTTCAATTTTTCCCCATTTTCCTTGTATAGCTCCCTTTAGAGGTAAACGTAATCGGGCGTCCCCTGGTATCTGCTCGGATTCAGGCACGGACAACCCCAAATGAACTTTTCTGCAATTCTATAAACCCATAGGGTCAAACTACGATAAAATATCCACAAAACGGCCAGCTTCAATTTCTCCCCATTTTCCTTATATAGCTCCCTTTAGAGGTAAACGTAATCGGGCATCTTCTAGTATCTGCTCCGATTCAGGCACGGACAGCCGCAAATAAAGTTTTCTGCAATTCTATAAACCCATAGGGTCAAATTACGATAAAATATCAACAAAACGGCCCGCTTCAATTTTTCCCCATTACTCTTGTATAGCTCCCTTTAGAGGTAAACGTAATCGGACGTCTCCTGGTATCTACTCCGATTCAGGCACGGACAGCCGCAAATGAAGTTTTCTGCAATTCTATAAACCCATAGGGTCAAACAACGAGAAAATATCCACAAAATGATCCGCTTCAATTTTTCCCCATTTTCCTTGTATAGCTCCCTTTAGAGGTAAACGTAATCGGGCGTTCCCTGGTATCTGCTCTGATTCAGGCACGGACAGTCGCAAATGAACTTTTCTGCAATTCTATAAACCCATAGGGTCAAACTACGAGAAAATATCCAAAAAACGGCCCGCTTCAATTTCTCCCCATATTCCTTGTATAGCTCCCTTTAGAGGTAAACGTAATCGGGCGTCCCCTGGTATCTGCTCCGATTCAGGCACGGACAGCCCCAAATGATCTTTTCTGCAATTCTATAAACCCATATGGTCAAACTACGAGAAAATATCCACAAAATGACACGCTTCAATTTTCCTCCATTTTCCTTGTATAGCTCCCTTTAGAGGTAAACGTAATCGGGCGTCCCCTGGTATCTGCTCCGATTCAGGCACGGACACCCCC
Source organism: Heracleum sosnowskyi (assembly GCA_030848705.1). Taxonomy (NCBI): domain Eukaryota; kingdom Viridiplantae; phylum Streptophyta; class Magnoliopsida; order Apiales; family Apiaceae; genus Heracleum; species Heracleum sosnowskyi. The sequence continues at coordinate 64,881,152 of CM061244.1, read as the reverse complement.
AAATGAATTTTTCTGCAATTCGATAAACCCATAGGGTCAAACTACGAGAAAATATCCATAAAACGGCCCGCTTCAATTTTTCCCCATTTTCCTTGTATAGCTCCCTTTAGAGGTAAACGAAATCGGGCATCGCCTGGTATCTGCTCCGATTCAGGCACGGACAGCCGCAAATGAAGTTTTCTGCAATTCTATAAACCCATAGGGTCAAACTACGAGAAAATAACCACAAAACGGCGCGCTTCAATTTTTCCCCATTTTCCTTGTATAGCTCCCTTTAGAGGTAAACGTAATCAGGCACCTCCTGGCATCTGCTCCGATTCAGGCACGGACTGCCGCAAATGAAGTTTTCTGCAACTCTATAAACCCATAAGGTCAAACTACGAGAAAATATCAACATAAAGGCCCGATTCAATTTTTCCCCATTTTCCTTGTATAGCTCCCTTTAGAGGTAAACGTAATCGAGCGTCCCCTGGTATCAGCTCCGATTCAGGCACGGACAGCCCCAAATGAAGTTTTCTGCAATTCTATAAACCCATAGGGTCAAACTACGAGAAAATATCCACAAAACGGCCCGCTTCAATTTCTCCCCATTTTCATTGTATAGCTCCCTTTAGAGGTAAACGTAATCGGGCGCCTCCTGGTATCTGCTCCGATTCAGGCACGGACAGCCGCAAATGAAGTTTTCTACAATTCTATAAACCCATAGGGTAAAACTACGAGAAAATATCAACAAAACGGCCCGCTTCAATTTCTCCCCATATTCCCTGTATAGCTCCCTTTAGATGTAAACGTAATCGGGCGTCCCCTGGTATCTTCTCCGATTCAGGCACGGACAGCCGCAAATGAAGTTTTTTGCAATTCTATAAACCCATAGGGTCAAACTACGAGAAAATATCCACAAAACGACCCGCTTCAATTTTTCTCCATTTTCCTTGTATAGCTCCCTTTAGACGTAAACGTAATCGGGCGTCTCCTCGTATCTGCTCTGATTCAGGCACGAACAGCCGCAAATGAAGTTTTCGGCAATTCTATAAACTACGAGAAAATATCCACAAAACGGCCCGCTTCAATTTCTCCCCATTTTCCTTGTATAGCTCCCTTTAGAGGTAAACGTAATCGGGCGCCTCCTGGTATCTGCTCCGATTCAGGCACGGACAGCCGCAAATGAAGTTTTCTGCAATTCTATAAACCCATAGGGTCAAACTACGAGAAAATATCCAAAAAACGGCCCGCTTCAATATTTCCCCATTTTCCTCGTATAGCTCCCTTTAGAGGTAAACGTAATCGGGCGTCCCCTGGTATCTGCTCTGATTCAGGCACGGACAGCCCCAAATGAACTTTTCTGCAATTCTATAAACCCATAGGGTCAAACTACGAGAAAATATCCACAAAACGGCCAGCTTCAATTTCTCCCCATTTTCCTTGTATAGCTCCCTTTAGAGGTAAACGTAATCGGGCATCTCCTAGTATCTGCTCCTATTCAGGCACGGACAGTCGCAAATAAAGTTTTCTGCAATTCTATAAACCCATAGGGTCAAACTACGATAAAATATCAACAAAACGGCCCGCTTCAATTTTTCCCAATTTTCCTTGTATAGCTCCCTTTAGAGGTAAACGTAATCGGACGTCTCCTGGTATCTACTCCGATTCAGGCACGGACAGCCGCAAATGAAGTTTTCTGCAATTCTATAAACCCATAGGGTCAAACAACGAGAAAATATCCACAAAACGGGCCGCTTCAATTTTTCCCCATTTTCCTTGTATAGCTCCCTTTAGAGGTAAACGTAATCGGACGTCTCCTGGTATCTACTCCGATTCAGGCACGGACAGCCGCAAATGAAGTTTTCTGCAATTCTATAAACCCATAGGGTCAAACAACGAGAAAATATTCACAAAACGGCCCGCTTCAATTTCTCCCCATTTTCCTTGTATAGCTCCCTTTAGAGGTAAACGTAATCGGGCGCCTCCTGGTATCTGCTCCGATTCAGGCACGGACAGTCGCAAATGAAGTTTTCTGCAATTCTATAAACCCATAGGGTCAAACTACGAGAAAATATCCAAAAAACGGCCCGCTTCAATTTTTCCCCATTTTCCTTGTATAGCTCCCTTTAGAGGTAAACGTAATCGGGCATCCCCTGGTATCTGCTCGGATTCAGGCACGGACAGCCCCAAATGAACTTTTCTGCAATTCTATAAACCCATAGGGTCAAACTACGAGAAAATATCCACAAAACGGCCAGCTTCAATTTCTCCCCATTTTCCTTATATAGCTCCCTTTAGAGGTAAACGTAATCGGGCATCTTCTAGTATCTGCTCCGATTCAGGCACGGACAGCCGCAAATAAAGTTTTCTGCAATTCTATAAACCCATAGGGTCAAACAACGATAAAATATCAACAAAACGGCCCGCTTCAATTTTTCCCCATTACTCTTGTATAGCTCCCTTTAGAGGTAAACGTAATCGGACGTCTCCTGGTATCTACTCCGATTCAGGCACGGACAGCCGCAAATGAAGTTTTCTGCAATTCTATAAACCCATAGGGTCAAACAACGAGAAAATATCCACAAAACGGCCCGCTTCAATTTCTCCCCATTTTCCTTGTATAGCTCCCTTTAGAGGTAAACGTAATCGGGCGCCTCCTGGTATCTGCTCCGATTCAGGCACGGACAGCCGCAAATGAAGTTTTCTGCAATTCTATAAACCCATAGGGTCAAACTACGATAAAATACCAACAAAACGGCCCGCTTCAATTTTTCCCCATTACTCTTGTATAGCTCCCTTTAGAGGTAAACGTAATCGGACGTCTCCTGGTATCTACTCCGATTCAGGCACGGACAGCCGCAAATGAAGTTTTCTGCAATTCTATAAACCCATAGGGTCAAACAACGAGAAAATATCCACAAAACGACCCGCTTCAATTTTTCCCCATTTTCCTTGTATAGCTCCCTTTAGAGGTAAACGTAATCGGGCGTTCCATGGTATCTGCTCTGATTCAGGCACGGACAGCCGCAAATGAACTTTTCTGCAATTCGATAAACCCATAGGGTCAAACTACGAGAAAATATCCACAAAACGGCCCGCTTCAATTTCTCCCCATATTCCTTGTATAGCTCCCTTTAGAGGTAAACGTAATCGGGCGTCCCCTGGTATCTGCTCCGATTCAGGCACGGACAGCCCCAAATGATCTTTTCTGCAATTCTATAAACCCATAGGGTCAAACTACGAGAAAATATCCACAAAATGACACGCTTCAATTTTCCTCCATTTTCCTTGTATAGCTCCTTTTAGAGGTAAACGTAATCGGGCGTCCCCTGGTATCTGCTCCGATTCAGGCACGGACACCCCCAAATGAATTTTTCTGCAATTCGATAAACCCATAGGGTCAAACTACGAGAAAATATCCACAAAACGGCCCGCTTCAATTTTTCCCCATTTTCCTTGTATAGCTCCCTTTAGAGGTAAACGAAATCGGGCATCGCCTGGTATCTGCTCCGATTCAGGCACGGACAGCCGCAAATGAAGTTTTCTGCAATTCTATAAACCCATAGGGTCAAACTACGAGAAAATAACCACAAAACGGCGCGCTTCAATTTTTCCCCATTTTCCTTGTATAGCTCCCTTTAGAGGTAAACGTAATCAGGCACCTCCGGGTATCTGCTCCGATTCAGGCACGGACTGCCGCAAATGAAGTTTTTTGCAACTCTATAAACCCATAGGGTCAAACTACGAGAAAATATCAACATAAAGGCCCGCTTCAATTTTTCCCCATTTTCCTTGTATAGCTCCCTTTAGAGGTAAACGTAATCGAGCGTCCCCTGGTATCAGCTCCGATTCAGGCACGGACAGCCCCAAATGAAGGTTTCTGCAATTCTATAAACCCATAGGGTCAAACTACGAGAAAATATCCACAAAACGGCCCGCTTCAATTTCTCCCCATTTTCATTGTATAGCTCCCTTTAGAGGTAAACATAATCGGGCGCCTCCTGGTATCTGCTCCGATTCAGGCACGGACAGCCGCAAATGAAGTTTTCTACAATTCTATAAACCCATAGGGTAAAACTACGAGAAAATATCAACAAAACGGCCCGCTTCAATTTCTCCCCATATTCCCTGTATAGCTCCCTTTAGAGGTAAACGTAATCGGGCGTCCCCTGGTATCTTCTCCGATTCAGGCACGGACAGCCGCAAATGAAGTTTTTTGCAATTCTATAAACCCATAGGGTCAAACTACGAGAAAATATCCACAAAACGACCCGCTTCAATTTTTCTCCATTTTCCTTGTATAGCTCCCTTTAGACGTACACGTAATCGGGCGTCTCCTCGTATCTGCTCTGATTCAGGCACGGACAGCCGCAAATGAAGTTTTCGGCAATTCTATAAACCCATAGGGTCAAACTACGAGAAAATATCCACAAAACGGCCCGCTTCAATTTCTCCCCATTTTCCTTGTATAGCTCCCTTTAGAGGTAAACGTAATCGGGCGCCTCCTGGTATCTGCTCCGATTCAGGCACGAACAGCCGCAAATGAAGTTTTCTGCAATTCTATAAACCCATAGGGTCAAACTACGAGAAAATATCCAAAAAACGGCCCGCTTCAATTTTTCCCCATTTTCCTTGTATAGCTCCCTTTAGAGGTAAACGTAATCGTGCGTCCCCTGGTATCTGCTCGGATTCAGGCACGGACAGCCCCAAATGAACTTTTCTGCAATTCTATAAACCCATAGGGTCAAACTACGAGAAAATATCCACAAAATGGCCCGCTTCAATTTCTCCCCATTTTCATTGTATAGCTCCCTTTAGAGGTAAACGTAATCGGGCATCTCCTAGTATCTGCTCCGATTCAGGCACGGACAGCCGCAAATAAAGTTTTCTGCAATTCTATAAACCCATAGGGTAAAACTACGAGAAAATATCAACAAAATGGCCGGCTTCAATTTCTCCCCATATTCCCTGTATAGCTCCCTTTAGAGGTAAACGTAATCGGGCGTCCCCTGGTATCTTCTCCGATTCAGGCACGGATAGCCGCAAATGAAGTTTTTTGCAATTCTATAAACCCATAGGGTCAAACTACGATAAAATATCAACAAAACGGCCCGCTTCAATTTTCCCCATTTTCCTTGTATAGCTCTCTTTAGAGGTAAACGTAATCGGACGTCTCCTGGTATCTACTCCGATTCAGGCATGGACAGCCGCAAATGAAGTTTTCTGCAATTCTATAAACCCATAGGGTCAAACAACGAGAAAATATCCACAAAACGGCCCGCTTCAATTTTTCCCCATTTTCCTTGTATAGCTCCCTTTAGAGGTAAACGTAATCGGACGTCTCCTGGTATCTACTCCGATTCAGGCACGGACAGCCGCAAATGAAGTTTTCTGCAATTCTATAAACCCATAGGGTCAAATTACGATAAAATATCAACAAAACGGCCCGCTTCAATTTTTCCCCATTACTCTTGTATAGCTCCCTTTAGAGGTAAACGTAATCGGACGTCTCCTGGTATCTACTCCGATTCAGGCACGGACAGCCGCAAATGAAGTTTTCTGCAATTCTATAAACCCATAGGGTCAAACAACGAGAAAATATCCACAAAATGGCCCGCTTCAATTTTTCCCCATTTTCCTTGTATAGCTCCCTTTAGAGGTAAACGTAATCGGGCGTTCCCTGGTATCTGCTCTGATTCAGGCACGGACAGCCGCAAATGAACTTTTCTGCAATTCTATAAACCCATAGGGTCAAACTACGAGAAAATATCCAAAAAACGGCCCGCTTCAATTTCTCCCCATATTCCTTGTATAGCTCCCTTTAGAGGTAAACGTAATCGGGCGTCCCCTGGTATCTGCTCCGATTCAGGCACGGACAGCCCCAAATGATCTTTTCTGCAATTCTATAAACCCATATGGTCAAACTACGAGAAAATATCCACAAAATGACACGCTTCAATTTTCCTCCATTTTCCTTGTATAGCTCCCTTTAGAGGTAAACGTAATCGGGCGTCCCCTGGTATCCGCTCCGATTCAGGCACGGACACCCCCAAATGAATTTTTCTGCAATTCGATAAACCCATAGGGTCAAACTACGAGAAAATATCCGTAAAACGGCCCGCTTCAATTTTTCCCCATTTTCCTTGTATAGCTCCCTTTAGAGGTAAACGAAATCGGGCATCGCCTGGTATCTGCTCCGATTCAGGCACGGACAGCCGCAAATGAAGTTTTCTGCAATTCTATAAACCCATAGGGTCAAACTACGAGAAAATAACCACAAAACGGCGCGCTTCAATTTTTCCCCATTTTCCTTGTATAGCTCCCTTTAGAGGTAAACGTAATCAGGCACCTCCTGGCATCTGCTCCGATTCAGGCACGGACTGCCGCAAATGAAGTTTTCTGCAACTCTATAAACCCATAAGGTCAAACTACGAGAAAATATCAACATAAAGGCCCGATTCAATTTTTCCCCATTTTCCTTGTATAGCTCCCTTTAGAGGTAAACGTAATCGAGCGTCCCCTGGTATCAGCTCCGATTCAGGCACGGACAGCCCCAAATGAAGTTTTCTGCAATTCTATAAACCCATAGGGTCAAACTACGAGAAAATATCCATAAAACGGCCCGCTTCAATTTCTCCCCATTTTCATTGTATAGCTCCCTTTAGAGGTAAACGTAATCGGGCGCCTCCTGGTATCTGCTCCGATTCAGGCACGGACAGCCGCAAATGAAGTTTTCTACAATTCTATAAACCCATAGGGTAAAACTACGAGAAAATATCAACAAAACGGCCCGCTTCAATTTCTCCCCATATTCCCTGTATAGCTCCCTTTAGAGGTAAACGTAATCGGGCGTCCCCTGGTATCTTCTCCGATTCAGGCACGGACAGCCGCAAATGAAGTTTTTTGCAATTCTATAAACCCATAGGGTCAAACTACGAGAAAATATCCACAAAACGACCCGCTTCAATTTTTCTCCATTTTCCTTGTATAGCTCCCTTTAGACGTAAACGTAATCGGGCGTCTCCTCGTATCTGCTCTGATTCAGGCACGAACAGCCGCAAATGAAGTTTTCGGCAATTCTATAAACTACGAGAAAATATCCACAAAACGGCCCGCTTCAATTTCTCCCCATTTTCCTTGTATAGCTCCCTTTAGAGGTAAACGTAATCGGGCGCCTCCTGGTATCTGCTCCGATTCAGGCACGGACAGCCGCAAATGAAGTTTTCTGCAATTCTATAAATCCATAGGGTCAAACTACGAGAAAATATCCAAAAAACGGCCCGCTTCAATTTTTCCCCATTTTCCTTGTATAGCTCCCTTTAGAGGTAAACGTAATCGGGCGTCCCCTGGTATCTGCTCGGATTCAGGCACAGACAGCCCCAAATGAACTTTTCTGCAATTCTATAAACCCATAGGGTCAAACTACGAGAAAATATCCACAAAACGGCCAGCTTCAATTTCTCCCCATTTTCCTTGTATATCTCCCTTTAGAGGTAAACGTAATCGGGCGCCTCCTGGTATCTGCTCCAATTCAGGCACGGACAGCCGCAAAAATGAAGTTTTCTGCAATTCTATAAACCCATAGGGTCAAACTACGAGAAAATATCCACAAAATGGCCCGCTTCAATTTCTCCCCATTTTCATTGTATAGCTCCCTTTAGAGGTAAACGTAATCGGGCGCCTCCTGGTATCTGATCCAATTCAGGCACGGACAGCCGCAAATGAAGTTTTCTGCAATTCTATAAACCCATAGGGTACTACGAGAAAATATCAACAAAACGGTCCGCTTCAATTTCTCCCCATATTCCCTGTATAGCTCCCTTTAGAGGTAAACATAATCGGGCGTCCCCTGGTATCTGCTCGGATTCAGGCACGGACAGCCCCAAATGAACTTTTCTGCAATTCTATAAACCCATAGGGTAAAACTACGAGAAAATATCAACAAAATGGTCGGCTTCAATTTCTCCCCATATTCCCTGTATAGCTCCCTTTAGACGTAAACGTAATCGGGCGTCTCCTCGTATCTGCTCTGATTCAGGCACGGACAGCCGCAAATGAAGTTTTCGGCAATTCTATAAACCTATAGGGTCAAACTACGAGAAAATATCCAAAAAACGGCCCGCTTCAATTTTTCCCCATTTTCCTTGTATAGCTCCCTTTAGAGGTAAACATAATCGGGCGTCCCCTGGTATCTGCTCGGATTCAGGCACGGACAGCCCCAAATGAACTTTTCTGCAATTCTATAAACCCATAGGGTCAAACTACGAGAAAATATCCACAAAACGGCCAGCTTCAATTTCTCCCCATTTTCCTTGTATAGCTCCCTTTAGAGGTAAACGTAATCGGGCATCTCCTAGTATCTGCTCCGATTCAGGCACGGACAGCCGCAAATAAAGTTTTCTGCAATTCTATAAACCCATAGGGTCAAACTACGATAAAATATCAACAAAACGGCCCGCTTCAATTTTTCCCCATTTTCCTTGTATAGCTCCCTTTAGAGGTAAACGTAATCGGGCATCTCCTAGTATCTGCTCCGATTCAGGCACGGACAGCCGCAAATAAAGTTTTCTGCAATTCTATAAACCCATAGGGTCAAACTACGATAAAATATCAACAAAACGGCCCGCTTCAATTTTTCCCCATTTTTCTTGTATAGCTCCCTTTAGAGGTAAACGTAATCGGACGTCTCCTGGTATCTACTCCGATTCAGGCACGGACAGCCGCAAATGAAGTTTTCTGCAATTCTATAAACCCATAGGGTCAAACAACGAGAAAATATCCACAAAACGGCCCGCTTCAATTTTTCCCCATTTTCCTTGTATAGCTCCCTTTAGAGGTAAACGTAATCGGGCGTTGCCTGGTATCTGCTCTGATTCAGGCACGGATAGCCGCAAATGAACTTTTCTGCAATTCTATAAACCCATAGGGTCAAACTACGAGAAAATATCCACAAAACGGCCCGCTTCAATTTCTCCCCATATTCCTTGTATAGCTCCCTTTAGAGGTAAACGTAATCGGGCGTCCCCTGGTATCTGCTCCGATTCAGGCACGGACAGCCCCAAATGATCTTTTTTGCAATTCTATAAACCCATAGGGTCAAACTATGAGAATATATCCACAAAATGACACGCTTCAATTTTTCTCCATTTTCCTTGTATAGCTCCCTTTAGAGGTAAACGTAATCGGGCGTCCCCTGGTATCTGCTCCGATTCAGGCACGGACACCCCCAAATGAATTTTTCTGCAATTCGATAAACCCATAGGGTCAAACTACGAGAAAATATCCACAAAACGGCCCGCTTCAATTTTTCCCCATTTTCCTTGTATAGCTCCCTTTAGAGGTAAACGAAATCGGGCATCGCCTGGTATCTGCTCCGATTCAGGCACGGACAGCCGCAAATGAAGTTTTCTGCAATTCTATAAACCCATAGGGTCAAACTACGAGAAAATAACCACAAAACGGCGCGCTTCAATTTTTCCCCATTTTCCTTGTATAGCACCCTTTAGAGGTAAACGTAATCAGGCACCTCCTGGTATCTGCTCCGATTCAGGCACGGACTGCCGCAAATGAAGTTTTCTGCAACTCTATAAACCCATAGGGTCAAACTACGAGAAAATATCAACAAAAAGGCCCGCTTCAATTTTTCCCCATTTTCCTTGTATAGCTCCCTTTAGAGGTAAACGTAATCGAGCGTCCCCTGGTATCAGCTCCGATTCAGGCACGGACAGCCCCAAATGAAGTTTTCTGTAATTCTATAAACCCATAGGGTCAAACTATGAGAAACTATCCACAAAACGGCCCGCTTCAATTTCTCCCCATTTTCATTGTATAGCTCCCTTTAGAGGCAAACGTAATCGGGCGCCTCCTGGTATCTGCTCTGATTCAGGCACGGACAGCCGCAAATGAAGTTTTCTGCAATTCTATAAACCCATAGGGTCAAACTACGAGAAAATATCAACAAAACGGCCCGCTTCAATTTCTCCCCATATTCCTTGTATAGCTCCCTTTAGAGGTAAACGTAATCGGGCGTCCCCTGGTATCTTCTCCGATTCAGGCACGGACAGCCGCAAATGAACTTTTCTGCAATTCTATAAACCCATAGGGTCAAACTACGTGAAAATATCCACAAAACGGCCTGCTTCAATTTCTCCCCATTTTCATTGTATAGCTCCCTTTAGAGGTAAACGTAATCGGGCGCCTCCTGGTATCTGCTCCGATTCAGGCACGGACAGCCGCAAATGAAGTTTTCTGCAATTCTATAAACCCATAGGGTCAAACTACGAGAAAATATCCAAAAAACGGCCCGCTTCAATTTTTCCCCATTTTCCTTGTATAGCTCCCTTTAGAGGTAAACGTAATCGGGCGTCCCCTGGTATCTGCTCGGATTCAGGCACGGACAGCCCCAAATGAACTTTTCTGCAATTCTATAAACCCATAGGGTCAAACTACGAGAAAATATCCACAAAACAGCCAGCTTCAATTTCTCCCCATTTTCCTTGTATATCTCCCTTTAGAGGTAAACGTAATCGGGCGCCTCCTGGTATCTGCTCCAATTCAGGCACGGACAGCCGCAAATGAAGTTTTCTGCAATTCTATAAACCCATAGGGTCAAACTACGAGAAAATATCCACAAAATGGCCCGCTTCAATTTCTCCCCATTTTCATTGTATAGCTCCCTTTAGAGGTAAACGTAATCGTGCGCCTCCTGGTATCTGATCCGATTCAGGCACGGACAGCCGCAAATGAAGTTTTCTGCAATTCTATAAACCCATAGGGTACTACGAGAAAATATCAACAAAACGGTCCGCTTCAATTTCTCCCCATATTCCCTGTATAGCTCCCTTTAGAGGTAAACGTAATCGGGCGTCCCCTGGTATCTTCTCCGATTCAGGCACGGACAGCCGCAAATGAAGTTTTTTGCAATTCTATAAACCCATAGGGTAAAACTACGAGAAAATATCAACAAAATGGTCGGCTTCAATTTCTCCCCATATTCCCTGTATAGCTCCCTTTAGACGTAAACGTAATCGGGCGTCTCCTCGTATCTGCTCTGATTCAGGCACGGACAGCCGCAAATGAAGTTTTCGGCAATTCTATAAACCTATAGGGTCAAACTACGAGAAAATATCCAAAAAACGGCCCGCTTCAATTTTTCCCCATTTTCCTTGTATAGCTCCCTTTAGAGGTAAACATAATCGGGCGTCCCCTGGTATCTGCTCGGATTCAGGCACGGACAGCCCCAAATGAACTTTTCTGCAATTCTATAAACCCATAGGGTCAAACTACGAGAAAATATCCACAAAACGACCAGCTTCAATTTCTCCCCATTTTCCTTGTATAGCTCCCTTTAGAGGTAAACGTAATCGGGCATCTCCTAGTATCTGCTCCGATTCAGGCACGGACAGCCGCAAATAAAGTTTTCTGCAATTCTATAAACCCATAGGGTCAAACTACGATAAAATATCAACAAAACGGCCCGCTTCAATTTTTCCCCATTTTCCTTGTATAGCTCCCTTTAGAGGTAAACGTAATCGGGCATCTCCTAGTATCTGCTCCGATTCAGGCACGGACAGCCGCAAATAAAGTTTTCTGCAATTCTATAAACCCATAGGGTCAAACTACGATAAAATATCAACAAAACGGCCCGCTTCAATTTTTCCCCATTTTTCTTGTATAGCTCCCTTTAGAGGTAAACGTAATCGGACGTCTCCTGGTATCTACTCCGATTCAGGCACGGACAGCCGCAAATGAAGTTTTCTGCAATTCTATAAACCCATAGGGTCAAACAACGAGAAAATATCCACAAAACGGCCCGCTTCATTTTTTCCCCATTTTCCTTGTATAGCTCCCTTTAGAGGTAAACGTAATCGGGCGTTGCCTGGTATCTGCTCTGATTCAGGCACGGACAGCCGCAAATGAACTTTTCTGCAATTCTATAAACCCATAGGGTCAAACTACGAGAAAATATCCACAAAACGGCCCGCTTCAATTTCTCCCCATATTCCTTGTATAGCTCCCTTTAGAGGTAAACGTAATCGGGCGTCCCCTGGTATCTGCTCCGATTCAGGCACGGACAGCCCCAAATGATCTTTTCTGCAATTCTATAAACCCATAGGGTCAAACTACGAGAATATATCCACAAAATGACACGCTTCAATTTTTCTCCATTTTCCTTGTATAGCTCCCTTTAGAGGTAAACGTAATCGGGCGTCCCCTGGTATCTGCTCCGATTCAGGCACGGACACCCCCAAATGAATTTTTCTGCAATTCGATAAACCCATAGGGTCAAACTACGAGAAAATATCCACAAAACGGCCCGCTTCAATTTTTCCCCATTTTCCTTGTATAGCTCCCTTTAGAGGTAAACGAAATCGGGCATCGCCTGGTATCTGCTCCGATTCAGGCACGGACAGCCGCAAATGAAGTTTTCTGCAATTCTATAAACCCATAGGGTCAAACTACGAGAAAATATCCAAAAAACGGCCCGCTTCAATTTTTCCCCATTTTCCTTGTATAGCTCCCTTTAGAGGTAAACGTAATCGGGCGTCCCCTGGTATCTGCTCGGATTCAGGCACGGACAGCCCCAAATGAACTTTTCTGCAATTCTATAAACCCATAGGGTCAAACTACGAGAAAATATCCACAAAACAGCCAGCTTCAATTTCTCCCCATTTTCCTTGTATATCTCCCTTTAGAGGTAAACGTAATCGGGCGCCTCCTGGTATCTGCTCCAATTCAGGCACGGACAGCCGCAAATGAAGTTTTCTGCAATTCTATAAACCCATAGGGTCAAACTACGAGAAAATATCCACAAAATGGCCCGCTTCAATTTCTCCCCATTTTCATTGTATAGCTCCCTTTAGAGGTAAACGTAATCGGGCGCCTCCTGGTATCTGATCCGATTCAGGCACGGACAGCCGCAAATGAAGTTTTCTGCAATTCTATAAACCCATAGGGTACTACGAGAAAATATCAACAAAACGGTCCGCTTCAATTTCTCCCCATATTCCCTGTATAGCTCCCTTTAGAGGTAAACGTAATCGGGCGTCCCCTGGTATCTTCTCCGATTCAGGCACGGACAGCCGCAAATGAAGTTTTTTGCAATTCTATAAACCCATAGGGTAAAACTACGAGAAAATATCAACAAAATGGTCGGCTTCAATTTCTCCCCATATTCCCTGTATAGCTCCCTTTAGACGTAAACGTAATCGGGCGTCTCCTCGTATCTGCTCTGATTCAGGCACGGACAGCCGCAAATGAAGTTTTCGGCAATTCTATAAACCTATAGGGTCAAACTACGAGAAAATATCCAAAAAACGGCCCGCTTCAATTTTTCCCCATTTTCCTTGTATAGCTCCCTTTAGAGGTAAACATAATCGGGCGTCCCCTGGTATCTGCTCGGATTCAGGCACGGACAGCCCCAAATGAACTTTTCTGCAATTCTATAAACCCATAGGGTCAAACTACGAGAAAATATCCACAAAACGACCAGCTTCAATTTCTCCCCATTTTCCTTGTATAGCTCCCTTTAGAGGTAAACGTAATCGGGCATCTCCTAGTATCTGCTCCGATTCAGGCACGGACAGCCGCAAATAAAGTTTTCTGCAATTCTATAAACCCATAGGGTCAAACTACGATAAAATATCAACAAAACGGCCCGCTTCAATTTTTCCCCATTTTCCTTGTATAGCTCCCTTTAGAGGTAAACGTAATCGGGCATCTCCTAGTATCTGCTCCGATTCAGGCACGGACAGCCGCAAATAAAGTTTTCTGCAATTCTATAAACCCATAGGGTCAAACTACGATAAAATATCAACAAAACGGCCCGCTTCAATTTTTCCCCATTTTTCTTGTATAGCTCCCTTTAGAGGTAAACGTAATCGGACGTCTCCTGGTATCTACTCCGATTCAGGCACGGACAGCCGCAAATGAAGTTTTCTGCAATTCTATAAACCCATAGGGTCAAACAACGAGAAAATATCCACAAAACGGCCCGCTTCAATTTTTCCCCATTTTCCTTGTATAGCTCCCTTTAGAGGTAAACGTAATCGGGCGTTGCCTGGTATCTGCTCTGATTCAGGCACGGACAGCCGCAAATGAACTTTTCTGCAATTCTATAAACCCATAGGGTCAAACTACGAGAAAATATCCACAAAACGGCCCGCTTCAATTTCTCCCCATATTCCTTGTATAGCTCCCTTTAGAGGTAAACGTAATCGGGCGTCCCCTGGTATCTGCTCCGATTCAGGCACGGACAGCCCCAAATGATCTTTTCTGCAATTCTATAAACCCATAGGGTCAAACTACGAGAATATATCCACAAAATGACACGCTTCAATTTTTCTCCATTTTCCTTGTATAGCTCCCTTTAGAGGTAAACGTAATCGGGCGTCCCCTGGTATCTGCTCCGATTCAGGCACGGACACCCCCAAATGAATTTTTCTGCAATTCGATAAACCCATAGGGTCAAACTACGAGAAAATATCCACAAAACGGCCCGCTTCAATTTTTCCCCATTTTCCTTGTATAGCTCCCTTTAGAGGTAAACGAAATCGGGCATCGCCTGGTATCTGCTCCGATTCAGGCACGGACAGCCGCAAATGAAGTTTTCTGCAATTCTATAAACCCATAGGGTCAAACTACGAGAAAATAACCACAAAACGGCGCGCTTCAATTTTTCCCCATTTTCCTTGTATAGCACCCTTTAGAGGTAAACGTAATCAGGCACCTCCTGGTATCTGCTCCGATTCAGGCACGGACTGCCGCAAATGAAGTTTTCTGCTACTCTATAAACCCATAGGGTCAAACTACGAGAAAATATCAACAAAAAGGCCCGCTTCAATTTTTCCCCATTTTCCTTGTATAGCTCCCTTTAGAGGTAAACGTAATCGAGCGTCCCCTGGTATCAGCTCCGATTCAGGCACGGACAGCCCCAAATGAAGTTTTCTGCAATTCTATAAACCCATAGGGTCAAACTATGAGAAACTATCCACAAAACGGCCCGCTTCAATTTCTCCCCATTTTCATTGTATAGCTCCCTTTAGAGGTAAACGTAATCGGGCGCCTCCTGGTATCTGCTCTGATTCAGGCACGGACAGCCGCAAATGAAGTTTTCTGCAATTCTATAAACCCATAGGGTCAAACTACGAGAAAATATCAACAAAACGGCCCGCTTCAATTTCTCCCCATATTCCTTGTATAGCTCCCTTTAGAGGTAAACGTAATCGGGCGTCCCCTGGTATCTTCTCCGATTCAGGCACGGACAGCCGCAAATGAACTTTTCTGCAATTCTATAAACCCATAGGGTCAAACTACGTGAAAATATCCACAAAACGGCCCGCTTCAATTTCTCCCCATTTTCATTGTATAGCTCCCTTTAGAGGTAAACGTAATCGGGCGCCTCCTGGTATCTGCTCCGATTCAGGCACGGACAGCCGCAAATGAAGTTTTCTGCAATTCTATAAACCCATAGGGTCAAACTACGAGAAAATATCAACAAAACGGCCCGCTTCAATTTCTCCCCATTTTCCTTGTATAGCTCCCTTTAGAGGTAAACGTAATCGGGCGTCCCTTGGTATCTGCTCCGATTCAGGCACGGACAGCCGCAAATGAAGTTTTCTGCAATTCTATAAACCCATAGGGTCAAACTACGAGAAAATATCCGAAAAACGACCCGCTTCAATTTTTCTCCATTTTCCTTGTATAGCTCCCTTTAGACGTAAACGTAATCGGGTGTCTCCTCGTATCTGCTCTGATTCAGGCACGGACAGCCGCAAATGAAGTTTTCTGCAATTCTATAAACCCATAGGGTCAAACTACGAGAAAATAACCACAAAACGGCGCGCTTCAATTTTTCCCCATTTTCCTTGTATAGCACCCTTTAGAGGTAAACGTAATCAGGCACCTCCTGGTATCTGCTCCGATTCAGGCACGGACTGCCGCAAATGAAGTTTTCTGCAACTCTATAAACCCAAAGGGTCAAACTACGAGAAAATATCAACAAAAAGGCCCGCTTCAATTTTTCCCCATTTTCCTTGTATAGCTCCCTTTAGAGGTAAACGTAATCGAGCGTCCCCTGGTATCAGCTCCGATTCAGGCACGGACAGCCCCAAATGAAGTTTTCTGCAATTCTATAAATCCATAGGGTCAAACTATGAGAAAATATCCACAAAACGGCCCGCTTCAATTTCTCCCCATTTTCATTGTATAGCTCCCTTTAGAGGTAAACGTAATCGGGCGCCTCCTGGTATCTGCTCTGATTCAGGCACGGACAGCCGCAAATGAAGTTTTCTACAATTCTATAAACCCATAGGGTCAAACTACGAGAAAATATCAACAAAACGGCCCGCTTCAATTTCTCCCCATATTCCTTGTATAGCTCCCTTTAGAGGTAAACGTAATCGGGCGTCCCCTGGTATCTTCTCCGATTCAGGCACGGACAGCCGCAAATGAACTTTTCTGCAATTCTATAAACCCATAGGGTCAAACTACGTGAAAATATCCACAAAACGGCCCGCTTCAATTTCTCCCCATTTTCATTGTATAGCTCCCTTTAGAGGTAAACGTAATCGGGCGCCTCCTGGTATCTGCTCCGATTCAGGCACGGACAGCCGCAAATGAAGTTTTCTGCAATTCTATAAACCCATAGGGTCAAACTACGAGAAAATATCAACAAAACGGCCCGCTTCAATTTCT
Source organism: Heracleum sosnowskyi (assembly GCA_030848705.1). NCBI lineage: Eukaryota > Viridiplantae > Streptophyta > Magnoliopsida > Apiales > Apiaceae > Heracleum > Heracleum sosnowskyi. Next base: position 64,864,475 of record CM061244.1, on the reverse strand, counting down.
CCCCATTTTCCTTGTATAGCTCCCTTTAGAGGTAAACGTAATCGGGCGTCCCTTGGTATCTGCTCCGATTCAGGCACGGACAGCCGCAAATGAAGTTTTCTGCAATTCTATAAACCCATAGGGTCAAACTACGAGAAAATATCCGAAAAACGACCCGCTTCAATTTTTCTCCATTTTCCTTGTATAGCTCCCTTTAGACGTAAACGTAATCGGGCGTCTCCTCGTATCTGCTCTGATTCAGGCACGGACAGCCGCAAATGAAGTTTCGGCAATTCTATAAACCCATAGGGTCAAACTACGAGAAAATATCCACAAAACGGCCCGCTTCAATTTCTCCCCATTTTCCTTGTGTAGCTCCCTTTAGAGGTAAACGTAATCGGGCGCCTCCTGGTATCTGCTCCGATTCAGGCACGGACAGCCGCAAATGAAGTTTTCTGCAATTCTATAAACCCATAGGGTCAAACTACGAGAAAATATCCAAAAAACGGCCCGCTTCAATTTTTCCCCATTTTCCTTGTATAGCTCCCTTTAGAGGTAAACGTAATCGGGCGTCCCCTGGTATCTGCTCGGATTCAGGCACGGACAGCCCCAAATGAACTTTTCTGCAATTCTATAAACCCATAGGGTCAAACTACGAGAAAATATCCACAAAACGGCCAGCTTCAATTTCTCCCCATTTTCCTTGTATAGCTCCCTTTAGAGGTAAACGTAATCGGGCATCTCCTAGTATCTGCTCCGATTCAGGCACGGACAGCCGCAAATAAAGTTTTCTGCAATTCTATAAACCCATAGGGTCAAACTACGATAAAATATCAACAAAATGGCCCGCTTCAATTTTTCCCCATTTTCCTTGTATAGCTCCCTTTAGAGGTAAACGTAATCGGGCATCTCCTAGTATCTGCTCCGATTCAGGCACGGACAACCGCAAATAAAGTTTTCTGCAATTCTATAAACCCATAGGGTCAAACTACGATAAAATATCAACAAAACGGCCCGCTTCAATTTTTCCCCATTTTCCTTGTATAGCTCCCTTTAGAGGTAAACGTAATCGGACGTCTCCTGGTATCTACTCCGATTCAGGCACGGACAGCCACAAATGAAGTTTTCTGCAATTCTATAAACCCATAGGGTCAAACAACGAGAAAATATCCACAAAATGGCCCGCTTCAATTTTTCCCCATTTTCCTTGTATAGCTCCCTTTAGAGGTAAACGTAATCGAGCGTCCCCTGGTATCAGCTCCGATTCAGGCACGGACAGCCCCAAATGAAGTTTTCTGCAATTCTATAAACCCATAGGGTCAAACTATGAGAAAATATCCATAAAACGGCCCGCTTCAATTTCTCCCCATTTTCATTGTATAGCTCCCTTTAGAGGTAAACGTAATCGGGCGCCTCCTGGTATCTGCTCCGATTCAGGCACGGACAGCCGCAAATGAAGTTTTCTGCAATTCTATAAACCCATAGGGTCAAACTACGAGAAAATATCAACAAAACGGCCCGCTTCAATTTCTCCCCATATTCCTTGTATAGCTCCCTTTAGAGGTAAACGTAATCGGGCGTCCCCTGGTATCTTCTCCGATTCAGGCACGGACAGCCGCAAATGAACTTTTCTGCAATTCTATAAACCCATAGGGTCAAACTACGTGAAAATATCCACAAAACTGCCCGCTTCAATTTCTCCCCATTTTCATTGTATAGCTCCCTTTAGAGGTAAACGTAATCGGGCGCCTCCTGGTATCTGCTCCGATTCAGGCACGGACAGCCGCAAATGAAGTTTTCTGCAATTCTATAAACCCATAGGGTCAAACTACGAGAAAATATCAACAAAACGGCCCGCTTCAATTTCTCCCCATTTTCCTTGTATAGCTCCCTTTAGAGGTAAACGTAATCGGGCGTCCCCTGGTATCTGCTCCGATTCAGGCACGGACAGCCGCAAATGAAGTTTTCCGCAATTCTATAAACCCATAGGGTCAAACTACGAGAAAATATCCGAAAAACGACCCGCTTCAATTTTTCTACATTTTCCTTGTATAGCTCCCTTTAGACGTAAACGTAATCGGGCGTCTCCTCGTATCTGCTCTGATTCAGGCACGGACAGCCGCAAATGAAGTTTTCGGCAATTCTATAAACCCATAGGGTCAAACTACGAGAAAATATCCACAAAACGGTCCGCTTCAATTTCTCCCCATTTTCCTTGTGTAGCTCCCTTTAGAGGTAAACGTAATCGGGCGCCTCCTGGTATCTGCTCCGATTCAGGCACGAACAGCCGCAAATGAAGTTTTCTGCAATTCTATAAACCCATAGGGTCAAACTACGAGAAAATATCCAAAAAACGGCCCGCTTCAATTTTTCCCCATTTTCCTTGTATAGCTCCCTTTAGAGGTAAACGTAATCGGGCGTCCCCTGGTATCTGCTCGGATTCAGGCACGGACAGCCCCAAATGAACTTTTCTGCAATTCTATAAACCCATAGGGTCAAACTACGATAAAATATCAACAAAACGGCCCGCTTCAATTTTTCCCCATTTTCCTTGTATCGCTCCCTTTAGAGGTAAACGAAATCGGGCATCGCCTGGTATCTGCTCGGATTCAGGCACGGACAGCCGCAAATGAAGTTTTCTGCAATTCTATAAACCCATAGGGTCAAACTACGAGAAAATAACCACAAAACGGCGCGCTTCAATTTTTCCCCATTTTCCTTGTATAGCACCCTTTAGAGGTAAACGTAATCAGGCACCTCCTGGTATCTGCTCCGATTCAGGCACGGACTGCCGCAAATGAAGTTTTCTGCAACTCTATAAACCCATAGGGTCAAACTACGAGAAAATATCAACAAAAAGGCCCGCTTCAATTTTTCCCCATTTTCCTTGTATAGCTCCCTTTAGAGGTAAACGTAATCGAGCATCCCCTGGTATCAGCTCCGATTCAGGCACGGACAGCCCCAAATGAAGTTTTCTGAAATTCTATAAACCCATAGGGTCAAACTATGAGAAACTATCCACAAAACGGCCCGCTTCAATTTCTCCCCATTTTCATTGTATAGCTCCCTTTAGAGGTAAACGTAATCGGGCGCCTCCTGGTATCTGCTCTGATTCAGGCACGGACAGCCGCAAATGAAGTTTTCTGCAATTCTATAAACCCATAGGGTCAAACTACGAGAAAATATCAACAAAACGGCCCGCTTCAATTTCTCCCCATATTCCTTGTATAGCTCCCTTTAGAGGTAAACGTAATCGGGCGTCCCCTGGTATCTTCTCCGATTCAGGCACGGACAGCCGCAAATGAACTTTTCTGCAATTCTATAAACCCATAGGGTCAAACTACGTGAAAATATCCACAAAACGGCCCGCTTCAATTTCTCCCCATTTTCATTGTATAGCTCCCTTTAGAGGTAAACGTAATCGGGCTCCTCCTGGTATCTGCTCCGATTCAGGCACGGACAGCCGCAAATGAAGTTTTCTGCAATTCTATAAACCCATAGGGTCAAACTACGAGAAAATATCAACAAAACGGCCCGCTTCAATTTCTCCCCATTTTCCTTGTATAGCTCCCTTTAGAGGTAAACGTAATCGGGCGTCCCTTGGTATCTGCTCCGATTCAGGCACGGACAGCCGCAAATGAAGTTTTCTGCAATTCTATAAACCCATAGGGTCAAACTACGAGAAAATATCCGAAAAACGACCCGCTTCAATTTTTCTCCATTTTCCTTGTATAGCTCCCTTTAGACGTAAACGTAATCGGGCGTCTCCTCGTATCTGCTCTGATTCAGGCACGGACAGCCGCAAATGAAGTTTTCTGTAATTCTATAAACCCATAGGGTCAAACTACGAGAAAATAACCACAAAACGGCGCGCTTCAATTTTTCCCCATTTTCCTTGTATAGCACCCTTTAGAGGTAAACGTAATCAGGCACCTCCTGGTATCTGCTCCGATTCAGGCACGGACTGCCGCAAATGAAGTTTTCTGCAACTCTATAAACCCATAGGGTCAAACTACGAGAAAATATCAACAAAAGGCCCGCTTCAATTTTTCCCCATTTTCCTTGTATAGCTCCCTTTAGAGGTAAACGTAATCGAGCGTCCCCTGGTATCAGCTCCGATTCAGGCACGGACAGCCCCAAATGAAGTTTTCTGCAATTCTATAAACCCATAGGGTCAAACTATGAGAAAATATCCACAAAACGGCCCGCTTCAATTTCTCCCCATTTTCATTGTATAGCTCCCTTTAGAGGTAAACGTAATCGGGCGCCTCCTGGTATCTGCTCTGATTCAGGCACGGACAGCCGCAAATGAAGTTTTCTGCAATTCTATAAACCCATAGGGTCAAACTACGAGAAAATATCAACAAAACGGCCCGCTTCAATTTCTCCCCATATTCCTTGTATAGCTCCCTTTAGAGGTAAACGTAATCGGGCGTCCCCTGGTATCTTCTCCGATTCAGGCACGGACAGCCGCAAATGAACTTTTCTGCAATTCTATAAACCCATAGGGTCAAACTACGTGAAAATATCCACAAAACGGCCCGCTTCAATTTCTCCCCATTTTCATTGTATAGCTCCCTTTAGAGGTAAACGTAATCGGGCGCCTCCTGGTATCTGCTCCGATTCAGGCACGGACAGCCGCAAATGAAGTTTTCTGCAATTCTATAAACCCATAGGGTCAAACTACGAGAAAATATCAACAAAACGGCCCGCTTCAATTTCTCCCCATTTTCCTTGTATAGCTCCCTTTAGAGGTAAACGTAATCGGGCGTCCCTTGGTATCTGCTCCGATTCAGGCACGGACAGCCGCAAATGAAGTTTTCTGCAATTCTATAAACCCATAGGGTCAAACTACGAGAAAATATCCGAAAAACGACCCGCTTCAATTTTTCTCCATTTTCCTTGTATAGCTCCCTTTAGACGTAAACGTAATCGGGCGTCTCCTCGTATCTGCTCTGATTCAGGCACGGACAGCCGCAAATGAAGTTTTCGGCAATTCTATAAACCCATAGGGTCAAACTACGAGAAAATATCCACAAAACGGCCCGCTTCAATTTCTCCCCATTTTCCTTGTGTAGCTCCCTTTAGAGGTAAACGTAATCGGGCGCCTCCTGGTATCTGCTCCGATTCAGGCACGGACAGCCGCAAATGAAGTTTTCTGCAATTATATAAACCCATAGGGTCAAACTACGAGAAAATATCCAAAAACGGCCCGCTTCAATTTTTCCCCATTTTCCTTGTATAGCTCCCTTTAGAGGTAAACGTAATCGGGCGTCCCCTGGTATCTGCTCGGATTCAGGCACGGACAGCCCCAAATGAACTTTTCTGCAATTCTATAAACCCATAGGGTCAAACTACGAGAAAATATCCACAAAACGGCCAGCTTCAATTTCTCCCCATTTTCCTTGTATAGCTCCCTTTAGAGGTAAACGTAATCGGGCATCTCCTAGTATCTGCTCCGATTCAGGCACGGACAGCCGCAAATAAAGTTTTCTGCAATTCTATAAACCCATAGGGTCAAACTACGATAAAATATCAACAAAACGGCCCGCTTCAATTTTTCCCCATTTTCCTTGTATAGCTCCCTTTAGAGGTAAACGTAATCGGGCATCTCCTAGTATCTGCTCCGATTCAGGCACGGACAGCCGCAAATAAAGTTTTCTGCAATTCTATAAACCCATAGGGTCAAACTACGATAAAATATCAACAAAACGGCCCGCTTCAATTTTTCCCCATTTTCCTTGTATAGCTCCCTTTAGAGGTAAACGTAATCGGACGTCTCCTGGTATCTACTCCGATTCAGGCACGGACAGCCGCAAATGAAGTTTTCTGCAATTCTATAAACCCATAGGGTCAAACAACGAGAAAATATCCACAAAATGGCCCGCTTCAATTTTTCCCCATTTTCCTTGTATAGCTCCCTTTAGAGGTAAACGTAATCGAGCGTCCCCTGGTATCAGCTCCGATTCAGGCACGGACAGCCCCAAATGAAGTTTTCTGCAATTCTATAAACCCATAGGGTCAAACTATGAGAAAATATCCACAAAACGGCCCGCTTCAATTTCTCCCCATTTTCATTGTATAGCTCCCTTTAGAGGTAAACGTAATCGGGCGCCTCCTGGTATCTGCTCCGATTCAGGCACGGACAGCCGCAAATGAAGTTTTCTGCAATTCTATAAACCCATAGGGTCAAACTACGAGAAAATATCAACAAAACGGCCCGCTTCAATTTCTCCCCATATTCCTTGTATAGCTCCCTTTAGAGGTAAACGTAATCGGGCGTCCCCTGGTATCTTCTCCGATTCAGGCACGGACAGCCGCAAATGAACTTTTGCAATTCTATAAACCCATAGGGTCAAACTACGTGAAAATATCCACAAAACGGCCCGCTTCAATTTCTCCCCATTTTCATTGTATAGCTCCCTTTAGAGGTAAACGTAATCGGGCGCCTCCTGGTATCTGCTCCGATTCAGGCACGGACAGCCGCAAATGAAGTTTTCTGCAATTCTATAAACCCATAGGGTCAAACTACGAGAAAATATCAACAAAACGGCCCGCTTCAATTTCTCCCATTTTCCTTGTATAGATCCCTTTTAGAGGTAAACGTAATCGGGCGTCCCCTGGTATCTGCTCCGATTCAGGCACGGACAGCCGCAAATGAAGTTTTCCGCAATTCTATAAACCCATAGGGTCAAACTACGAGAAAATATCCGAAAAACGACCCGCTTCAATTTTCTACATTTTCCTTGTATAGCTCCCTTTAGACGTAAACGTAATCGGGCGTCTCCTCGTATCTGCTCTGATTCAGGCACGGACAGCCGCAAATGAAGTTTTCGGCAATTCTATAAACCCATAGGGTCAAACTACGAGAAAATATCCACAAAACGGTCCGCTTCAATTTCTCCCCATTTTCCTTGTGTAGCTCCCTTTAGAGGTAAACGTAATCGGGCGCCTCCTGGTATCTGCTCCGATTCAGGCACGAACAGCCGCAAATGAAGTTTTCTGCAATTCTATAAACCCATAGGGTCAAACTACGAGAAAATATCCAAAAAACGGCCCGCTTCAATTTTTCTCCATTTTCCTTTTATAGCTCCCTTTAGAGGTAAACGTAATCGGGCGTCCCCTGGTATCTGCTCGGATTCAGGCACGGACAGCCCCAAATGAACTTTTCTGCAATTCTATAAACCCATAGGGTCAAACTACGATAAAATATCAACAAAACGGCCCGCTTCAATTTTTCCCCATTTTCCTTGTATCGCTCCCTTTAGAGGTAAACGTAATCGGGCATCTCCTAGTATCTGCTCCGATTCAGGCACGGACAGCCGCAAATAAAGTTTTCTGCAATTCTATAAACCCATAGGGTCAAACTACGATAAAATATCAACAAAACGGCCCGCTTCAATTTTTCCCCATTTTCCTTGTATAGCTCCCTTTAGAGGTAAACGTAATCGGACGTCTCCTGGTATCTACTCCGATTCAGGCACGGACAGCCGCAAATGAAGTTTTCTGCAATTCTATAAACCCATAGGGTCAAACAACGAGAAAATATCCACAAAACGGCCCGCTTCAATTTTTCCCCATTTTCCTTGTATAGCTCCCTTTAGAGGTAAACGTAATCGGGCGTTCCCTGGTATCTGCTCCGATTCAGGCACGGACAGCCCCAAATGATCTTTTCTGCAATTCTATAAACCCATAGGGTCAAACTACGAGAATATATCCACAAAATGACACGCTTCAATTTCTCCCCATTTTCATTGTATAGCTCCCTTTAGAGGTAAACGTAATCGGGCATCTCCTAGTATCTGCTCCGATTCAGGCACAGACACCCCCAAATGAATTTTTCTGCAATTCGATAAACCCATAGGGTCAAACTACGAGAAAATATCCACAAAACGGCCCGCTTCAATTTTTCCCCATTTTCCTTGTATAGCTCCCTTTAGAGGTAAACAAAATCGGGCATCTCCTAGTATCTGCTCCGATTCAGGCACGGACAGCCGCAAATTAAGTTTTCTGCAATTCTATAAACCCATAGGGTCAAACTATGAGAAAATATCAACAAAACGGCCCGCTTCAATTTCTCCCCATATTCCTTGTATAGCTCCCTTTAGAGGTAAACGTAATCGGGCGTCCCCTGGTATCTGCTCCGATTCAGGCACGGACAGCCGCAAATAAAGTTTTCTGCAATTCTATAAACCCATAGGGTCAAACTACGAGAAAATATCAACAAAACGGCCCGCTTCAATTTCTCCCCATATTCCTTGTATAGCTCCCTTTAGAGGTAAACGTAATCGGGCGTCCCCTGGTATCTTCTCCGATTCAGGCACGGACAGCCGCAAATGAACTTTTCTGCAATTCTATAAACCCATAGGGTCAAACTACGTGAAAATATCCACAAAACGGCCCGCTTCAATTTCTCCCCATTTTCATTGTATAGCTCCCTTTAGAGGTAAATGTAATCGGGCGCCTCCTGGTATCTGCTCCGATTCAGGCACGGACAGCCGCAAATGAAGTTTTCTGCAATTCTATAAACCCATAGGGTCAAACTACGAGAAAATATCAACAAAACGGCCCGCTTCAATTTCTCCCCATTTTCCTTGTATAGCTCCCTTTAGAGGTAAACGTAATCGGGCGACCCTTGGTATCTGCTCCGATTCAGGCACGGACAACCGCAAATGAAGTTTTCTGCAATTCTATAAACCCATAGGGTCAAACTACGAGAAAATATCCGAAAACGACCCGCTTCAATTTTTCTCCATTTTCCTTGTATAGCTCCCTTTAGACGTAAACGTAATCGGGCGTCTCCTCGTATCTGCTCTGATTCAGGCACGAACAGCCGCAAATGAAGTTTTCGGCAATTCTATAAACCCATAGGGTCAAACTACGAGAAAATATCCACAAAACGGCCCGCTTCAATTTCTCCCCATTTTCCTTGTGTAGCTCCCTTTAGAGGTAAACGTAATCGGGCGCCTCCTGGTATCTGCTCCGATTCAGGCACGGACAGCCGCAAATGAAGTTTTCTGCAATTCTATAAACCCATAGGGTCAAACTACGAGAAAATATCCAAAAAACGGCCCGCTTCAATTTTTCCCCATTTTCCTTGTATAGCTCCCTTTAGAGGTAAACGTAATCGGGCGTCCCCTGGTATCTGCTCGGATTCAGGCACGGACAGCCCCAAATGAACTTTTCTGCAATTCTATAAACCCATTGGGTCAAACTACGAGAAAATATCCACAAAACGGCCAGCTTCAATTTCTCCCCATTTTCCTTGTATAGCTCCCTTTAGAGGTAAACGTAATCGGGCATCTCCTAGTATCTGCTCCGATTCAGGCACGGACAGCCGCAAATAAAGTTTTCTGCAATTCTATAAACCCATAGGGTCAAACTACGATAAAATATCAACAAAACGGCCCGCTTCAATTTTTCCCCATTTTCCTTGTATAGCTCCCTTTAGAGGTAAACGTAATCGGGCATCTCCTAGTATCTGCTCCGATTCAGGCACGGACAGCCGCAAATAAAGTTTTCTGCAATTCTATAAACCCATAGGGTCAAACTACGATAAAATATCAACAAAACGGCCCGCTTCAATTTTTCCCCATTTTCCTTGTATAGCTCCCTTTAGAGGTAAACGTAATCGGACGTCTCCTGGTATCTACTCCGATTCAGGCACGGACAGCCGCAAATGAAGTTTTCTGCAATTCTATAAACCCATAGGGTCAAACAACGAGAAAATATCCACAAAACGGCCCGCTTCAATTTTTCACCATTTTCCTTGTATAGCCCCCTTTAGAGGTAAACGTAATCGAGCGTCCCCTGGTATCAGCTCCGATTCAGGCACGGACAGCCCCAAATGAAGTTTTCTGCAATTCTATAAACCCATAGGGTCAAACTATGAGAAAATATCCACAAAACGGCCCGCTTCAATTTCTCCCCATTTTCATTGTATAGCTCCCTTTAGAGGTAAACGTAATCGGGCGCCTCCTGGTATCTGCTCCGATTCAGGCACGGACAGCCGCAAATGAAGTTTTCTGCAATTCTATAAACCCATAGGGTCAAACTACGAGAAAATATCAACAAAACGGCCCGCTTCAATTTCTCCCCATATTCCTTGTATAGCTCCCTTTAGAGGTAAACGTAATCGGGCGTCCCCTGGTATCTGCTCCGATTCAGGCACGGACAGCCGCAAATAAAGTTTTCTGCAATTCTATAAACCCATAGGGTCAAACTACGAGAAAATATCAACAAAACGGCCCGCTTCAATTTCTCCCCATATTCCTTGTATAGCTCCCTTTAGAGGTAAACGTAATC